>JARDYJ010000012.1:27264989-27765385 GCA_029215755.1 Spea hammondii | reverse complement strand
AAACAACAGGAGGGAAACGACAGGGGGGGGAAAGGCCATCCCATCAAGGAAGGCACCCCTCACACGCACACCACCCCTAACCTCTCCACACAGCACCCCAGCCATCACTCTATCTATCTATCTATCTGTCTATGTATCTATCCATCCCATGTCCCTCTCACCCTCAGTGGCGTGTTGGTAAGTGGCACGGCGGAGTTAAAACAGGAGTTAAACAACAGGAGGGAAACGACAGGGGGGGGAAAGGCCATCCCATCAACCTGCAACCTGCAACAACAAGAGGAATCATGCAGCAAGTAAGGCACCCAGCAACCCTAGCACCCCTCACACGCACACCACCCCTAACCTCTCCACACAGCACCCCAGCCATCACTCTATCTATCTATCTATCTATCTGTCTATGTATCTATCCATCCCATGTCCCTCTCACCCTCAGTGGCGTGTTGGTAAGTGGCACGGCGGAGTTAAAACAGGAGTTAAACAACAGGAGGGAAACGACAGGGGGGGGAAAGGCCATCCCATCAACCTGCAACCTGCAACAACAAGAGGAATCATGCAGCAAGTAAGGCACCCAGCAACCCTAGCACCCCTCACACGCACACCACCCCTAACCTCTCCACACAGCACCCCAGCCATCACTCTATCTATCTATCTATCTATCTGTCTATGTATCTATCCATCCCATGTCCCTCTCACCCTCAGTGGCGTGTTGGTAAGTGGCACGGCGGAGTTAAAACAGGAGTTAAACAACAGGAGGGAAACGACAGGGGGGGGAAAGGCCATCCCATCAAGGAAGGCACCCCTCACACGCACACCACCCCTAACCTCTCCACACAGCACCCCAGCCATCACTCTATCTATCTATCTATCTGTCTATGTATCTATCCATCCCATGTCCCTCTCACCCTCAGTGGCGTGTTGGTAAGTGGCACGGCGGAGTTAAAACAGGAGTTAAACAACAGGAGGGAAACGACAGGGGGGGGAAAGGCCATCCCATCAACCTGCAACCTGCAACAACAAGAGGAATCATGCAGCAAGTAAGGCACCCAGCAACCCTAGCACCCCTCACACGCACACCACCCCTAACCTCTCCACACAGCACCCCAGCCATCACTCTATCTATCTATCTATCTATCTGTCTATGTATCTATCCATCCCATGTCCCTCTCACCCTCAGTGGCGTGTTGGTAAGTGGCACGGCGGAGTTAAAACAGGAGTTAAACAACAGGAGGGAAACGACAGGGGGGGGAAAGGCCATCCCATCAACCTGCAACCTGCAACAACAAGAGGAATCATGCAGCAAGTAAGGCACCCAGCAACCCTAGCACCCCTCACACGCACACCACCCCTAACCTCTCCACACAGCACCCCAGCCATCACTCTATCTATCTATCTATCTATCTGTCTATGTATCTATCCATCCCATGTCCCTCTCACCCTCAGTGGCGTGTTGGTAAGTGGCACGGCGGAGTTAAAACAGGAGTTAAACAACAGGAGGGAAACGACAGGGGGGGGAAAGGCCATCCCATCAACCTGCAACCTGCAACAACAAGAGGAATCATGCAGCAAGTAAGGCACCCAGCAACCCTAGCACCCCTCACACGCACACCACCCCTAACCTCTCCACACAGCACCCCAGCCATCACTCTATCTATCTATCTATCTATCTGTCTATGTATCTATCCATCCCATGTCCCTCTCACCCTCAGTGGCGTGTTGGTAAGTGGCACGGCGGAGTTAAAACAGGAGTTAAACAACAGGAGGGAAACGACAGGGGGGGGAAAGGCCATCCCATCAACCTGCAACCTGCAACAACAAGAGGAATCATGCAGCAAGTAAGGCACCCAGCAACCCTAGCACCCCTCACACGCACACCACCCCTAACCTCTCCACACAGCACCCCAGCCATCACTCTATCTATCTATCTATCTATCTGTCTATGTATCTATCCATCCCATGTCCCTCTCACCCTCAGTGGCGTGTTGGTAAGTGGCACGGCGGAGTTAAAACAGGAGTTAAACAACAGGAGGGAAACGACAGGGGGGGGAAAGGCCATCCCATCAACCTGCAACCTGCAACAACAAGAGGAATCATGCAGCAAGTAAGGCACCCAGCAACCCTAGCACCCCTCACACGCACACCACCCCTAACCTCTCCACACAGCACCCCAGCCATCACTCTATCTATCTATCTATCTATCTGTCTATGTATCTATCCATCCCATGTCCCTCTCACCCTCAGTGGCGTGTTGGTAAGTGGCACGGCGGAGTTAAAACAGGAGTTAAACAACAGGAGGGAAACGACAGGGGGGGGAAAGGCCATCCCATCAACCTGCAACCTGCAACAACAAGAGGAATCATGCAGCAAGTAAGGCACCCAGCAACCCTAGCACCCCTCACACGCACACCACCCCTAACCTCTCCACACAGCACCCCAGCCATCACTCTATCTATCTATCTATCTATCTGTCTATGTATCTATCCATCCCATGTCCCTCTCACCCTCAGTGGCGTGTTGGTAAGTGGCACGGCGGAGTTAAAACAGGAGTTAAACAACAGGAGGGAAACGACAGGGGGGGGAAAGGCCATCCCATCAACCTGCAACCTGCAACAACAAGAGGAATCATGCAGCAAGTAAGGCACCCAGCAACCCTAGCACCCCTCACACGCACACCACCCCTAACCTCTCCACACAGCACCCCAGCCATCACTCTATCTATCTATCTATCTATCTGTCTATGTATCTATCCATCCCATGTCCCTCTCACCCTCAGTGGCGTGTTGGTAAGTGGCACGGCGGAGTTAAAACAGGAGTTAAACAACAGGAGGGAAACGACAGGGGGGGGAAAGGCCATCCCATCAACCTGCAACCTGCAACAACAAGAGGAATCATGCAGCAAGTAAGGCACCCAGCAACCCTAGCACCCCTCACACGCACACCACCCCTAACCTCTCCACACAGCACCCCAGCCATCACTCTATCTATCTATCTATCTATCTGTCTATGTATCTATCCATCCCATGTCCCTCTCACCCTCAGTGGCGTGTTGGTAAGTGGCACGGCGGAGTTAAAACAGGAGTTAAACAACAGGAGGGAAACGACAGGGGGGGGAAAGGCCATCCCATCAACCTGCAACCTGCAACAACAAGAGGAATCATGCAGCAAGTAAGGCACCCAGCAACCCTAGCACCCCTCACACGCACACCACCCCTAACCTCTCCACACAGCACCCCAGCCATCACTCTATCTATCTATCTATCTATCTGTCTATGTATCTATCCATCCCATGTCCCTCTCACCCTCAGTGGCGTGTTGGTAAGTGGCACGGCGGAGTTAAAACAGGAGTTAAACAACAGGAGGGAAACGACAGGGGGGGGAAAGGCCATCCCATCAACCTGCAACCTGCAACAACAAGAGGAATCATGCAGCAAGTAAGGCACCCAGCAACCCTAGCACCCCTCACACGCACACCACCCCTAACCTCTCCACACAGCACCCCAGCCATCACTCTATCTATCTATCTATCTATCTGTCTATGTATCTATCCATCCCATGTCCCTCTCACCCTCAGTGGCGTGTTGGTAAGTGGCACGGCGGAGTTAAAACAGGAGTTAAACAACAGGAGGGAAACGACAGGGGGGGGAAAGGCCATCCCATCAAGGAAGGCACCCCTCACACGCACACCACCCCTAACCTCTCCACACAGCACCCCAGCCATCACTCTATCTATCTATCTGTCTATGTATCTATCCATCCCATGTCCCTCTCCCCCTCAGTGGCGTGTTGGTAAGTGGCACGGCGGAGTTAAAACAGGAGTTAAACAACAGGAGGGAAACGACAGGGGGGGGAAAGGCCATCCCATCAACCTGCAACCTGCAACAACAAGAGGAATCATGCAGCAAGTAAGGCACCCAGCAACCCTAGCACCCCTCACACGCACACCACCCCTAACCTCTCCACACAGCACCCCAGCCATCACTCTATCTATCTATCTGTCTATGTATCTATCCATCCCATGTCCCTCTCACCCTCAGTGGCGTGTTGGTAAGTGGCACGGCGGAGTTAAAACAGGAGTTAAACAACAGGAGGGAAACGACAGGGGGGGGAAAGGCCATCCCATCAAGGAAGGCACCCCTCACACGCACACCACCCCTAACCTCTCCACACAGCACCCCAGCCATCACTCTATCTATCTATCTATCTGTCTATGTATCTATCCATCCCATGTCCCTCTCACCCTCAGTGGCGTGTTGGTAAGTGGCACGGCGGAGTTAAAACAGGAGTTAAACAACAGGAGGGAAACGACAGGGGGGGGAAAGGCCATCCCATCAAGGAAGGCACCCCTCACACGCACACCACCCCTAACCTCTCCACACAGCACCCCAGCCATCACTCTATCTATCTATCTGTCTATGTATCTATCCATCCCATGTCCCTCTCACCCTCAGTGGCGTGTTGGTAAGTGGCACGGCGGAGTTAAAACAGGAGTTAAACAACAGGAGGGAAACGACAGGGGGGGGAAAGGCCATCCCATCAAGGAAGGCACCCCTCACACGCACACCACCCCTAACCTCTCCACACAGCACCCCAGCCATCACTCTATCTATCTATCTGTCTATGTATCTATCCATCCCATGTCCCTCTCACCCTCAGTGGCGTGTTGGTAAGTGGCACGGCGGAGTTAAAACAGGAGTTAAACAACAGGAGGGAAACGACAGGGGGGGGAAAGGCCATCCCATCAAGGAAGGCACCCCTCACACGCACACCACCCCTAACCTCTCCACACAGCACCCCAGCCATCACTCTATCTATCTATCTATCTGTCTATGTATCTATCCATCCCATGTCCCTCTCACCCTCAGTGGCGTGTTGGTAAGTGGCACGGCGGAGTTAAAACAGGAGTTAAACAACAGGAGGGAAACGACAGGGGGGGGAAAGGCCATCCCATCAACCTGCAACCTGCAACAACAAGAGGAATCATGCAGCAAGTAAGGCACCCAGCAACCCTAGCACCCCTCACACGCACACCACCCCTAACCTCTCCACACAGCACCCCAGCCATCACTCTATCTATCTATCTATCTGTCTATGTATCTATCCATCCCATGTCCCTCTCACCCTCAGTGGCGTGTTGGTAAGTGGCACGGCGGAGTTAAAACAGGAGTTAAACAACAGGAGGGAAACGACAGGGGGGGGAAAGGCCATCCCATCAAGGAAGGCACCCCTCACACGCACACCACCCCTAACCTCTCCACACAGCACCCCAGCCATCACTCTATCTATCTATCTATCTATCTGTCTATGTATCTATCCATCCCATGTCCCTCTCACCCTCAGTGGCGTGTTGGTAAGTGGCACGGCGGAGTTAAAACAGGAGTTAAACAACAGGAGGGAAACGACAGGGGGGGGAAAGGCCATCCCATCAAGGAAGGCACCCCTCACACGCACACCACCCCTAACCTCTCCACACAGCACCCCAGCCATCACTCTATCTATCTATCTATCTGTCTATGTATCTATCCATCCCATGTCCCTCTCACCCTCAGTGGCGTGTTGGTAAGTGGCACGGCGGAGTTAAAACAGGAGTTAAACAACAGGAGGGAAACGACAGGGGGGGGAAAGGCCATCCCATCAAGGAAGGCACCCCTCACACGCACACCACCCCTAACCTCTCCACACAGCACCCCAGCCATCACTCTATCTATCTATCTATCTATCTGTCTATGTATCTATCCATCCCATGTCCCTCTCACCCTCAGTGGCGTGTTGGTAAGTGGCACGGCGGAGTTAAAACAGGAGTTAAACAACAGGAGGGAAACGACAGGGGGGGGAAAGGCCATCCCATCAACCTGCAACCTGCAACAACAAGAGGAATCATGCAGCAAGTAAGGCACCCAGCAACCCTAGCACCCCTCACACGCACACCACCCCTAACCTCTCCACACAGCACCCCAGCCATCACTCTATCTATCTATCTGTCTATGTATCTATCCATCCCATGTCCCTCTCACCCTCAGTGGCGTGTTGGTAAGTGGCACGGCGGAGTTAAAACAGGAGTTAAACAACAGGAGGGAAACGACAGGGGGGGGAAAGGCCATCCCATCAACCTGCAACCTGCAACAACAAGAGGAATCATGCAGCAAGTAAGGCACCCAGCAACCCTAGCACCCCTCACACGCACACCACCCCTAACCTCTCCACACAGCACCCCAGCCATCACTCTATCTATCTATCTGTCTATGTATCTATCCATCCCATGTCCCTCTCACCCTCAGTGGCGTGTTGGTAAGTGGCACGGCGGAGTTAAAACAGGAGTTAAACAACAGGAGGGAAACGACAGGGGGGGGAAAGGCCATCCCATCAACCTGCAACCTGCAACAACAAGAGGAATCATGCAGCAAGTAAGGCACCCAGCAACCCTAGCACCCCTCACACGCACACCACCCCTAACCTCTCCACACAGCACCCCAGCCATCACTCTATCTATCTATCTATCTATCTGTCTATGTATCTATCCATCCCATGTCCCTCTCACCCTCAGTGGCGTGTTGGTAAGTGGCACGGCGGAGTTAAAACAGGAGTTAAACAACAGGAGGGAAACGACAGGGGGGGGAAAGGCCATCCCATCAAGGAAGGCACCCCTCACACGCACACCACCCCTAACCTCTCCACACAGCACCCCAGCCATCACTCTATCTATCTATCTATCTGTCTATGTATCTATCCATCCCATGTCCCTCTCACCCTCAGTGGCGTGTTGGTAAGTGGCACGGCGGAGTTAAAACAGGAGTTAAACAACAGGAGGGAAACGACAGGGGGGGGAAAGGCCATCCCATCAAGGAAGGCACCCCTCACACGCACACCACCCCTAACCTCTCCACACAGCACCCCAGCCATCACTCTATCTATCTATCTATCTGTCTATGTATCTATCCATCCCATGTCCCTCTCACCCTCAGTGGCGTGTTGGTAAGTGGCACGGCGGAGTTAAAACAGGAGTTAAACAACAGGAGGGAAACGACAGGGGGGGGAAAGGCCATCCCATCAACCTGCAACCTGCAACAACAAGAGGAATCATGCAGCAAGTAAGGCACCCAGCAACCCTAGCACCCCTCACACGCACACCACCCCTAACCTCTCCACACAGCACCCCAGCCATCACTCTATCTATCTATCTATCTATCTGTCTATGTATCTATCCATCCCATGTCCCTCTCACCCTCAGTGGCGTGTTGGTAAGTGGCACGGCGGAGTTAAAACAGGAGTTAAACAACAGGAGGGAAACGACAGGGGGGGGAAAGGCCATCCCATCAACCTGCAACCTGCAACAACAAGAGGAATCATGCAGCAAGTAAGGCACCCAGCAACCCTAGCACCCCTCACACGCACACCACCCCTAACCTCTCCACACAGCACCCCAGCCATCACTCTATCTATCTATCTATCTATCTGTCTATGTATCTATCCATCCCATGTCCCTCTCACCCTCAGTGGCGTGTTGGTAAGTGGCACGGCGGAGTTAAAACAGGAGTTAAACAACAGGAGGGAAACGACAGGGGGGGGAAAGGCCATCCCATCAAGGAAGGCACCCCTCACACGCACACCACCCCTAACCTCTCCACACAGCACCCCAGCCATCACTCTATCTATCTATCTATCTGTCTATGTATCTATCCATCCCATGTCCCTCTCACCCTCAGTGGCGTGTTGGTAAGTGGCACGGCGGAGTTAAAACAGGAGTTAAACAACAGGAGGGAAACGACAGGGGGGGGAAAGGCCATCCCATCAACCTGCAACCTGCAACAACAAGAGGAATCATGCAGCAAGTAAGGCACCCAGCAACCCTAGCACCCCTCACACGCACACCACCCCTAACCTCTCCACACAGCACCCCAGCCATCACTCTATCTATCTATCTATCTATCTGTCTATGTATCTATCCATCCCATGTCCCTCTCACCCTCAGTGGCGTGTTGGTAAGTGGCACGGCGGAGTTAAAACAGGAGTTAAACAACAGGAGGGAAACGACAGGGGGGGGAAAGGCCATCCCATCAACCTGCAACCTGCAACAACAAGAGGAATCATGCAGCAAGTAAGGCACCCAGCAACCCTAGCACCCCTCACACGCACACCACCCCTAACCTCTCCACACAGCACCCCAGCCATCACTCTATCTATCTATCTATCTATCTGTCTATGTATCTATCCATCCCATGTCCCTCTCACCCTCAGTGGCGTGTTGGTAAGTGGCACGGCGGAGTTAAAACAGGAGTTAAACAACAGGAGGGAAACGACAGGGGGGGGAAAGGCCATCCCATCAACCTGCAACCTGCAACAACAAGAGGAATCATGCAGCAAGTAAGGCACCCAGCAACCCTAGCACCCCTCACACGCACACCACCCCTAACCTCTCCACACAGCACCCCAGCCATCACTCTATCTATCTATCTATCTATCTGTCTATGTATCTATCCATCCCATGTCCCTCTCACCCTCAGTGGCGTGTTGGTAAGTGGCACGGCGGAGTTAAAACAGGAGTTAAACAACAGGAGGGAAACGACAGGGGGGGGAAAGGCCATCCCATCAACCTGCAACCTGCAACAACAAGAGGAATCATGCAGCAAGTAAGGCACCCAGCAACCCTAGCACCCCTCACACGCACACCACCCCTAACCTCTCCACACAGCACCCCAGCCATCACTCTATCTATCTATCTATCTATCTGTCTATGTATCTATCCATCCCATGTCCCTCTCACCCTCAGTGGCGTGTTGGTAAGTGGCACGGCGGAGTTAAAACAGGAGTTAAACAACAGGAGGGAAACGACAGGGGGGGGAAAGGCCATCCCATCAACCTGCAACCTGCAACAACAAGAGGAATCATGCAGCAAGTAAGGCACCCAGCAACCCTAGCACCCCTCACACGCACACCACCCCTAACCTCTCCACACAGCACCCCAGCCATCACTCTATCTATCTATCTATCTATCTGTCTATGTATCTATCCATCCCATGTCCCTCTCACCCTCAGTGGCGTGTTGGTAAGTGGCACGGCGGAGTTAAAACAGGAGTTAAACAACAGGAGGGAAACGACAGGGGGGGGAAAGGCCATCCCATCAACCTGCAACCTGCAACAACAAGAGGAATCATGCAGCAAGTAAGGCACCCAGCAACCCTAGCACCCCTCACACGCACACCACCCCTAACCTCTCCACACAGCACCCCAGCCATCACTCTATCTATCTATCTATCTATCTGTCTATGTATCTATCCATCCCATGTCCCTCTCACCCTCAGTGGCGTGTTGGTAAGTGGCACGGCGGAGTTAAAACAGGAGTTAAACAACAGGAGGGAAACGACAGGGGGGGGAAAGGCCATCCCATCAACCTGCAACCTGCAACAACAAGAGGAATCATGCAGCAAGTAAGGCACCCAGCAACCCTAGCACCCCTCACACGCACACCACCCCTAACCTCTCCACACAGCACCCCAGCCATCACTCTATCTATCTATCTATCTATCTGTCTATGTATCTATCCATCCCATGTCCCTCTCACCCTCAGTGGCGTGTTGGTAAGTGGCACGGCGGAGTTAAAACAGGAGTTAAACAACAGGAGGGAAACGACAGGGGGGGGAAAGGCCATCCCATCAACCTGCAACCTGCAACAACAAGAGGAATCATGCAGCAAGTAAGGCACCCAGCAACCCTAGCACCCCTCACACGCACACCACCCCTAACCTCTCCACACAGCACCCCAGCCATCACTCTATCTATCTATCTATCTATCTGTCTATGTATCTATCCATCCCATGTCCCTCTCACCCTCAGTGGCGTGTTGGTAAGTGGCACGGCGGAGTTAAAACAGGAGTTAAACAACAGGAGGGAAACGACAGGGGGGGGAAAGGCCATCCCATCAACCTGCAACCTGCAACAACAAGAGGAATCATGCAGCAAGTAAGGCACCCAGCAACCCTAGCACCCCTCACACGCACACCACCCCTAACCTCTCCACACAGCACCCCAGCCATCACTCTATCTATCTATCTATCTATCTGTCTATGTATCTATCCATCCCATGTCCCTCTCACCCTCAGTGGCGTGTTGGTAAGTGGCACGGCGGAGTTAAAACAGGAGTTAAACAACAGGAGGGAAACGACAGGGGGGGGAAAGGCCATCCCATCAACCTGCAACCTGCAACAACAAGAGGAATCATGCAGCAAGTAAGGCACCCAGCAACCCTAGCACCCCTCACACGCACACCACCCCTAACCTCTCCACACAGCACCCCAGCCATCACTCTATCTATCTATCTATCTATCTGTCTATGTATCTATCCATCCCATGTCCCTCTCACCCTCAGTGGCGTGTTGGTAAGTGGCACGGCGGAGTTAAAACAGGAGTTAAACAACAGGAGGGAAACGACAGGGGGGGGAAAGGCCATCCCATCAAGGAAGGCACCCCTCACACGCACACCACCCCTAACCTCTCCACACAGCACCCCAGCCATCACTCTATCTATCTATCTGTCTATGTATCTATCCATCCCATGTCCCTCTCCCCCTCAGTGGCGTGTTGGTAAGTGGCACGGCGGAGTTAAAACAGGAGTTAAACAACAGGAGGGAAACGACAGGGGGGGGAAAGGCCATCCCATCAACCTGCAACCTGCAACAACAAGAGGAATCATGCAGCAAGTAAGGCACCCAGCAACCCTAGCACCCCTCACACGCACACCACCCCTAACCTCTCCACACAGCACCCCAGCCATCACTCTATCTATCTATCTGTCTATGTATCTATCCATCCCATGTCCCTCTCACCCTCAGTGGCGTGTTGGTAAGTGGCACGGCGGAGTTAAAACAGGAGTTAAACAACAGGAGGGAAACGACAGGGGGGGGAAAGGCCATCCCATCAAGGAAGGCACCCCTCACACGCACACCACCCCTAACCTCTCCACACAGCACCCCAGCCATCACTCTATCTATCTATCTATCTGTCTATGTATCTATCCATCCCATGTCCCTCTCACCCTCAGTGGCGTGTTGGTAAGTGGCACGGCGGAGTTAAAACAGGAGTTAAACAACAGGAGGGAAACGACAGGGGGGGGAAAGGCCATCCCATCAAGGAAGGCACCCCTCACACGCACACCACCCCTAACCTCTCCACACAGCACCCCAGCCATCACTCTATCTATCTATCTGTCTATGTATCTATCCATCCCATGTCCCTCTCACCCTCAGTGGCGTGTTGGTAAGTGGCACGGCGGAGTTAAAACAGGAGTTAAACAACAGGAGGGAAACGACAGGGGGGGGAAAGGCCATCCCATCAAGGAAGGCACCCCTCACACGCACACCACCCCTAACCTCTCCACACAGCACCCCAGCCATCACTCTATCTATCTATCTGTCTATGTATCTATCCATCCCATGTCCCTCTCACCCTCAGTGGCGTGTTGGTAAGTGGCACGGCGGAGTTAAAACAGGAGTTAAACAACAGGAGGGAAACGACAGGGGGGGGAAAGGCCATCCCATCAACCTGCAACCTGCAACAACAAGAGGAATCATGCAGCAAGTAAGGCACCCAGCAACCCTAGCACCCCTCACACGCACACCACCCCTAACCTCTCCACACAGCACCCCAGCCATCACTCTATCTATCTATCTGTCTATGTATCTATCCATCCCATGTCCCTCTCACCCTCAGTGGCGTGTTGGTAAGTGGCACGGCGGAGTTAAAACAGGAGTTAAACAACAGGAGGGAAACGACAGGGGGGGGAAAGGCCATCCCATCAACCTGCAACCTGCAACAACAAGAGGAATCATGCAGCAAGTAAGGCACCCAGCAACCCTAGCACCCCTCACACGCACACCACCCCTAACCTCTCCACACAGCACCCCAGCCATCACTCTATCTATCTATCTATCTATCTGTCTATGTATCTATCCATCCCATGTCCCTCTCACCCTCAGTGGCGTGTTGGTAAGTGGCACGGCGGAGTTAAAACAGGAGTTAAACAACAGGAGGGAAACGACAGGGGGGGGAAAGGCCATCCCATCAAGGAAGGCACCCCTCACACGCACACCACCCCTAACCTCTCCACACAGCACCCCAGCCATCACTCTATCTATCTATCTATCTGTCTATGTATCTATCCATCCCATGTCCCTCTCACCCTCAGTGGCGTGTTGGTAAGTGGCACGGCGGAGTTAAAACAGGAGTTAAACAACAGGAGGGAAACGACAGGGGGGGGAAAGGCCATCCCATCAAGGAAGGCACCCCTCACACGCACACCACCCCTAACCTCTCCACACAGCACCCCAGCCATCACTCTATCTATCTATCTATCTGTCTATGTATCTATCCATCCCATGTCCCTCTCACCCTCAGTGGCGTGTTGGTAAGTGGCACGGCGGAGTTAAAACAGGAGTTAAACAACAGGAGGGAAACGACAGGGGGGGGAAAGGCCATCCCATCAACCTGCAACCTGCAACAACAAGAGGAATCATGCAGCAAGTAAGGCACCCAGCAACCCTAGCACCCCTCACACGCACACCACCCCTAACCTCTCCACACAGCACCCCAGCCATCACTCTATCTATCTATCTATCTATCTGTCTATGTATCTATCCATCCCATGTCCCTCTCACCCTCAGTGGCGTGTTGGTAAGTGGCACGGCGGAGTTAAAACAGGAGTTAAACAACAGGAGGGAAACGACAGGGGGGGGAAAGGCCATCCCATCAACCTGCAACCTGCAACAACAAGAGGAATCATGCAGCAAGTAAGGCACCCAGCAACCCTAGCACCCCTCACACGCACACCACCCCTAACCTCTCCACACAGCACCCCAGCCATCACTCTATCTATCTATCTGTCTATGTATCTATCCATCCCATGTCCCTCTCACCCTCAGTGGCGTGTTGGTAAGTGGCACGGCGGAGTTAAAACAGGAGTTAAACAACAGGAGGGAAACGACAGGGGGGGGAAAGGCCATCCCATCAACCTGCAACCTGCAACAACAAGAGGAATCATGCAGCAAGTAAGGCACCCAGCAACCCTAGCACCCCTCACACGCACACCACCCCTAACCTCTCCACACAGCACCCCAGCCATCACTCTATCTATCTATCTGTCTATGTATCTATCCATCCCATGTCCCTCTCACCCTCAGTGGCGTGTTGGTAAGTGGCACGGCGGAGTTAAAACAGGAGTTAAACAACAGGAGGGAAACGACAGGGGGGGGAAAGGCCATCCCATCAACCTGCAACCTGCAACAACAAGAGGAATCATGCAGCAAGTAAGGCACCCAGCAACCCTAGCACCCCTCACACGCACACCACCCCTAACCTCTCCACACAGCACCCCAGCCATCACTCTATCTATCTATCTATCTATCTGTCTATGTATCTATCCATCCCATGTCCCTCTCACCCTCAGTGGCGTGTTGGTAAGTGGCACGGCGGAGTTAAAACAGGAGTTAAACAACAGGAGGGAAACGACAGGGGGGGGAAAGGCCATCCCATCAAGGAAGGCACCCCTCACACGCACACCACCCCTAACCTCTCCACACAGCACCCCAGCCATCACTCTATCTATCTATCTATCTGTCTATGTATCTATCCATCCCATGTCCCTCTCACCCTCAGTGGCGTGTTGGTAAGTGGCACGGCGGAGTTAAAACAGGAGTTAAACAACAGGAGGGAAACGACAGGGGGGGGAAAGGCCATCCCATCAAGGAAGGCACCCCTCACACGCACACCACCCCTAACCTCTCCACACAGCACCCCAGCCATCACTCTATCTATCTATCTATCTGTCTATGTATCTATCCATCCCATGTCCCTCTCACCCTCAGTGGCGTGTTGGTAAGTGGCACGGCGGAGTTAAAACAGGAGTTAAACAACAGGAGGGAAACGACAGGGGGGGGAAAGGCCATCCCATCAACCTGCAACCTGCAACAACAAGAGGAATCATGCAGCAAGTAAGGCACCCAGCAACCCTAGCACCCCTCACACGCACACCACCCCTAACCTCTCCACACAGCACCCCAGCCATCACTCTATCTATCTATCTATCTATCTGTCTATGTATCTATCCATCCCATGTCCCTCTCACCCTCAGTGGCGTGTTGGTAAGTGGCACGGCGGAGTTAAAACAGGAGTTAAACAACAGGAGGGAAACGACAGGGGGGGGAAAGGCCATCCCATCAACCTGCAACCTGCAACAACAAGAGGAATCATGCAGCAAGTAAGGCACCCAGCAACCCTAGCACCCCTCACACGCACACCACCCCTAACCTCTCCACACAGCACCCCAGCCATCACTCTATCTATCTATCTATCTATCTGTCTATGTATCTATCCATCCCATGTCCCTCTCACCCTCAGTGGCGTGTTGGTAAGTGGCACGGCGGAGTTAAAACAGGAGTTAAACAACAGGAGGGAAACGACAGGGGGGGGAAAGGCCATCCCATCAACCTGCAACCTGCAACAACAAGAGGAATCATGCAGCAAGTAAGGCACCCAGCAACCCTAGCACCCCTCACACGCACACCACCCCTAACCTCTCCACACAGCACCCCAGCCATCACTCTATCTATCTATCTATCTATCTATCTGTCTATGTATCTATCCATCCCATGTCCCTCTCACCCTCAGTGGCGTGTTGGTAAGTGGCACGGCGGAGTTAAAACAGGAGTTAAACAACAGGAGGGAAACGACAGGGGGGGGAAAGGCCATCCCATCAACCTGCAACCTGCAACAACAAGAGGAATCATGCAGCAAGTAAGGCACCCAGCAACCCTAGCACCCCTCACACGCACACCACCCCTAACCTCTCCACACAGCACCCCAGCCATCACTCTATCTATCTATCTATCTATCTGTCTATGTATCTATCCATCCCATGTCCCTCTCACCCTCAGTGGCGTGTTGGTAAGTGGCACGGCGGAGTTAAAACAGGAGTTAAACAACAGGAGGGAAACGACAGGGGGGGGAAAGGCCATCCCATCAACCTGCAACCTGCAACAACAAGAGGAATCATGCAGCAAGTAAGGCACCCAGCAACCCTAGCACCCCTCACACGCACACCACCCCTAACCTCTCCACACAGCACCCCAGCCATCACTCTATCTATCTATCTATCTATCTGTCTATGTATCTATCCATCCCATGTCCCTCTCACCCTCAGTGGCGTGTTGGTAAGTGGCACGGCGGAGTTAAAACAGGAGTTAAACAACAGGAGGGAAACGACAGGGGGGGGAAAGGCCATCCCATCAACCTGCAACCTGCAACAACAAGAGGAATCATGCAGCAAGTAAGGCACCCAGCAACCCTAGCACCCCTCACACGCACACCACCCCTAACCTCTCCACACAGCACCCCAGCCATCACTCTATCTATCTATCTATCTATCTGTCTATGTATCTATCCATCCCATGTCCCTCTCACCCTCAGTGGCGTGTTGGTAAGTGGCACGGCGGAGTTAAAACAGGAGTTAAACAACAGGAGGGAAACGACAGGGGGGGGAAAGGCCATCCCATCAACCTGCAACCTGCAACAACAAGAGGAATCATGCAGCAAGTAAGGCACCCAGCAACCCTAGCACCCCTCACACGCACACCACCCCTAACCTCTCCACACAGCACCCCAGCCATCACTCTATCTATCTATCTATCTATCTGTCTATGTATCTATCCATCCCATGTCCCTCTCACCCTCAGTGGCGTGTTGGTAAGTGGCACGGCGGAGTTAAAACAGGAGTTAAACAACAGGAGGGAAACGACAGGGGGGGGAAAGGCCATCCCATCAACCTGCAACCTGCAACAACAAGAGGAATCATGCAGCAAGTAAGGCACCCAGCAACCCTAGCACCCCTCACACGCACACCACCCCTAACCTCTCCACACAGCACCCCAGCCATCACTCTATCTATCTATCTATCTATCTGTCTATGTATCTATCCATCCCATGTCCCTCTCACCCTCAGTGGCGTGTTGGTAAGTGGCACGGCGGAGTTAAAACAGGAGTTAAACAACAGGAGGGAAACGACAGGGGGGGGAAAGGCCATCCCATCAACCTGCAACCTGCAACAACAAGAGGAATCATGCAGCAAGTAAGGCACCCAGCAACCCTAGCACCCCTCACACGCACACCACCCCTAACCTCTCCACACAGCACCCCAGCCATCACTCTATCTATCTATCTATCTATCTGTCTATGTATCTATCCATCCCATGTCCCTCTCACCCTCAGTGGCGTGTTGGTAAGTGGCACGGCGGAGTTAAAACAGGAGTTAAACAACAGGAGGGAAACGACAGGGGGGGGAAAGGCCATCCCATCAACCTGCAACCTGCAACAACAAGAGGAATCATGCAGCAAGTAAGGCACCCAGCAACCCTAGCACCCCTCACACGCACACCACCCCTAACCTCTCCACACAGCACCCCAGCCATCACTCTATCTATCTATCTATCTATCTGTCTATGTATCTATCCATCCCATGTCCCTCTCACCCTCAGTGGCGTGTTGGTAAGTGGCACGGCGGAGTTAAAACAGGAGTTAAACAACAGGAGGGAAACGACAGGGGGGGGAAAGGCCATCCCATCAACCTGCAACCTGCAACAACAAGAGGAATCATGCAGCAAGTAAGGCACCCAGCAACCCTAGCACCCCTCACACGCACACCACCCCTAACCTCTCCACACAGCACCCCAGCCATCACTCTATCTATCTATCTATCTATCTGTCTATGTATCTATCCATCCCATGTCCCTCTCACCCTCAGTGGCGTGTTGGTAAGTGGCACGGCGGAGTTAAAACAGGAGTTAAACAACAGGAGGGAAACGACAGGGGGGGGAAAGGCCATCCCATCAACCTGCAACCTGCAACAACAAGAGGAATCATGCAGCAAGTAAGGCACCCAGCAACCCTAGCACCCCTCACACGCACACCACCCCTAACCTCTCCACACAGCACCCCAGCCATCACTCTATCTATCTATCTATCTATCTGTCTATGTATCTATCCATCCCATGTCCCTCTCACCCTCAGTGGCGTGTTGGTAAGTGGCACGGCGGAGTTAAAACAGGAGTTAAACAACAGGAGGGAAACGACAGGGGGGGGAAAGGCCATCCCATCAAGGAAGGCACCCCTCACACGCACACCACCCCTAACCTCTCCACACAGCACCCCAGCCATCACTCTATCTATCTATCTGTCTATGTATCTATCCATCCCATGTCCCTCTCCCCCTCAGTGGCGTGTTGGTAAGTGGCACGGCGGAGTTAAAACAGGAGTTAAACAACAGGAGGGAAACGACAGGGGGGGGAAAGGCCATCCCATCAACCTGCAACCTGCAACAACAAGAGGAATCATGCAGCAAGTAAGGCACCCAGCAACCCTAGCACCCCTCACACGCACACCACCCCTAACCTCTCCACACAGCACCCCAGCCATCACTCTATCTATCTATCTGTCTATGTATCTATCCATCCCATGTCCCTCTCACCCTCAGTGGCGTGTTGGTAAGTGGCACGGCGGAGTTAAAACAGGAGTTAAACAACAGGAGGGAAACGACAGGGGGGGGAAAGGCCATCCCATCAAGGAAGGCACCCCTCACACGCACACCACCCCTAACCTCTCCACACAGCACCCCAGCCATCACTCTATCTATCTATCTATCTGTCTATGTATCTATCCATCCCATGTCCCTCTCACCCTCAGTGGCGTGTTGGTAAGTGGCACGGCGGAGTTAAAACAGGAGTTAAACAACAGGAGGGAAACGACAGGGGGGGGAAAGGCCATCCCATCAAGGAAGGCACCCCTCACACGCACACCACCCCTAACCTCTCCACACAGCACCCCAGCCATCACTCTATCTATCTATCTGTCTATGTATCTATCCATCCCATGTCCCTCTCACCCTCAGTGGCGTGTTGGTAAGTGGCACGGCGGAGTTAAAACAGGAGTTAAACAACAGGAGGGAAACGACAGGGGGGGGAAAGGCCATCCCATCAAGGAAGGCACCCCTCACACGCACACCACCCCTAACCTCTCCACACAGCACCCCAGCCATCACTCTATCTATCTATCTATCTATCTGTCTATGTATCTATCCATCCCATGTCCCTCTCACCCTCAGTGGCGTGTTGGTAAGTGGCACGGCGGAGTTAAAACAGGAGTTAAACAACAGGAGGGAAACGACAGGGGGGGGAAAGGCCATCCCATCAAGGAAGGCACCCCTCACACGCACACCACCCCTAACCTCTCCACACAGCACCCCAGCCATCACTCTATCTATCTATCTATCTGTCTATGTATCTATCCATCCCATGTCCCTCTCACCCTCAGTGGCGTGTTGGTAAGTGGCACGGCGGAGTTAAAACAGGAGTTAAACAACAGGAGGGAAACGACAGGGGGGGGAAAGGCCATCCCATCAACCTGCAACCTGCAACAACAAGAGGAATCAGGCAGCAAGTAAGGCACCCAGCAACCCTAGCACCCCTCACACGCACACCACCCCTAACCTCTCCACACAGCACCCCAGCCATCACTCTATCTATCTATCTATCTGTCTATGTATCTATCCATCCCATGTCCCTCTCACCCTCAGTGGCGTGTTGGTAAGTGGCACGGCGGAGTTAAAACAGGAGTTAAACAACAGGAGGGAAACGACAGGGGGGGGAAAGGCCATCCCATCAACCTGCAACCTGCAACAACAAGAGGAATCATGCAGCAAGTAAGGCACCCAGCAACCCTAGCACCCCTCACACGCACACCACCCCTAACCTCTCCACACAGCACCCCAGCCATCACTCTATCTATCTATCTATCTATCTGTCTATGTATCTATCCATCCCATGTCCCTCTCACCCTCAGTGGCGTGTTGGTAAGTGGCACGGCGGAGTTAAAACAGGAGTTAAACAACAGGAGGGAAACGACAGGGGGGGGAAAGGCCATCCCATCAAGGAAGGCACCCCTCACACGCACACCACCCCTAACCTCTCCACACAGCACCCCAGCCATCACTCTATCTATCTATCTATCTGTCTATGTATCTATCCATCCCATGTCCCTCTCACCCTCAGTGGCGTGTTGGTAAGTGGCACGGCGGAGTTAAAACAGGAGTTAAACAACAGGAGGGAAACGACAGGGGGGGGAAAGGCCATCCCATCAACCTGCAACCTGCAACAACAAGAGGAATCATGCAGCAAGTAAGGCACCCAGCAACCCTAGCACCCCTCACACGCACACCACCCCTAACCTCTCCACACAGCACCCCAGCCATCACTCTATCTATCTATCTGTCTATGTATCTATCCATCCCATGTCCCTCTCACCCTCAGTGGCGTGTTGGTAAGTGGCACGGCGGAGTTAAAACAGGAGTTAAACAACAGGAGGGAAACGACAGGGGGGGGAAAGGCCATCCCATCAAGGAAGGCACCCCTCACACGCACACCACCCCTAACCTCTCCACACAGCACCCCAGCCATCACTCTATCTATCTATCTATCTGTCTATGTATCTATCCATCCCATGTCCCTCTCACCCTCAGTGGCGTGTTGGTAAGTGGCACGGCGGAGTTAAAACAGGAGTTAAACAACAGGAGGGAAACGACAGGGGGGGGAAAGGCCATCCCATCAACCTGCAACCTGCAACAACAAGAGGAATCATGCAGCAAGTAAGGCACCCAGCAACCCTAGCACCCCTCACACGCACACCACCCCTAACCTCTCCACACAGCACCCCAGCCATCACTCTATCTATCTATCTATCTGTCTATGTATCTATCCATCCCATGTCCCTCTCACCCTCAGTGGCGTGTTGGTAAGTGGCACGGCGGAGTTAAAACAGGAGTTAAACAACAGGAGGGAAACGACAGGGGGGGGAAAGGCCATCCCATCAACCTGCAACCTGCAACAACAAGAGGAATCATGCAGCAAGTAAGGCACCCAGCAACCCTAGCACCCCTCACACGCACACCACCCCTAACCTCTCCACACAGCACCCCAGCCATCACTCTATCTATCTATCTATCTATCTGTCTATGTATCTATCCATCCCATGTCCCTCTCACCCTCAGTGGCGTGTTGGTAAGTGGCACGGCGGAGTTAAAACAGGAGTTAAACAACAGGAGGGAAACGACAGGGGGGGGAAAGGCCATCCCATCAACCTGCAACCTGCAACAACAAGAGGAATCATGCAGCAAGTAAGGCACCCAGCAACCCTAGCACCCCTCACACGCACACCACCCCTAACCTCTCCACACAGCACCCCAGCCATCACTCTATCTATCTATCTATCTATCTGTCTATGTATCTATCCATCCCATGTCCCTCTCACCCTCAGTGGCGTGTTGGTAAGTGGCACGGCGGAGTTAAAACAGGAGTTAAACAACAGGAGGGAAACGACAGGGGGGGGAAAGGCCATCCCATCAACCTGCAACCTGCAACAACAAGAGGAATCATGCAGCAAGTAAGGCACCCAGCAACCCTAGCACCCCTCACACGCACACCACCCCTAACCTCTCCACACAGCACCCCAGCCATCACTCTATCTATCTATCTATCTATCTGTCTATGTATCTATCCATCCCATGTCCCTCTCACCCTCAGTGGCGTGTTGGTAAGTGGCACGGCGGAGTTAAAACAGGAGTTAAACAACAGGAGGGAAACGACAGGGGGGGGAAAGGCCATCCCATCAACCTGCAACCTGCAACAACAAGAGGAATCATGCAGCAAGTAAGGCACCCAGCAACCCTAGCACCCCTCACACGCACACCACCCCTAACCTCTCCACACAGCACCCCAGCCATCACTCTATCTATCTATCTATCTATCTGTCTATGTATCTATCCATCCCATGTCCCTCTCACCCTCAGTGGCGTGTTGGTAAGTGGCACGGCGGAGTTAAAACAGGAGTTAAACAACAGGAGGGAAACGACAGGGGGGGGAAAGGCCATCCCATCAAGGAAGGCACCCCTCACACGCACACCACCCCTAACCTCTCCACACAGCACCCCAGCCATCACTCTATCTATCTATCTGTCTATGTATCTATCCATCCCATGTCCCTCTCCCCCTCAGTGGCGTGTTGGTAAGTGGCACGGCGGAGTTAAAACAGGAGTTAAACAACAGGAGGGAAACGACAGGGGGGGGAAAGGCCATCCCATCAACCTGCAACCTGCAACAACAAGAGGAATCATGCAGCAAGTAAGGCACCCAGCAACCCTAGCACCCCTCACACGCACACCACCCCTAACCTCTCCACACAGCACCCCAGCCATCACTCTATCTATCTATCTGTCTATGTATCTATCCATCCCATGTCCCTCTCACCCTCAGTGGCGTGTTGGTAAGTGGCACGGCGGAGTTAAAACAGGAGTTAAACAACAGGAGGGAAACGACAGGGGGGGGAAAGGCCATCCCATCAAGGAAGGCACCCCTCACACGCACACCACCCCTAACCTCTCCACACAGCACCCCAGCCATCACTCTATCTATCTATCTATCTGTCTATGTATCTATCCATCCCATGTCCCTCTCACCCTCAGTGGCGTGTTGGTAAGTGGCACGGCGGAGTTAAAACAGGAGTTAAACAACAGGAGGGAAACGACAGGGGGGGGAAAGGCCATCCCATCAAGGAAGGCACCCCTCACACGCACACCACCCCTAACCTCTCCACACAGCACCCCAGCCATCACTCTATCTATCTATCTGTCTATGTATCTATCCATCCCATGTCCCTCTCACCCTCAGTGGCGTGTTGGTAAGTGGCACGGCGGAGTTAAAACAGGAGTTAAACAACAGGAGGGAAACGACAGGGGGGGGAAAGGCCATCCCATCAAGGAAGGCACCCCTCACACGCACACCACCCCTAACCTCTCCACACAGCACCCCAGCCATCACTCTATCTATCTATCTATCTATCTGTCTATGTATCTATCCATCCCATGTCCCTCTCACCCTCAGTGGCGTGTTGGTAAGTGGCACGGCGGAGTTAAAACAGGAGTTAAACAACAGGAGGGAAACGACAGGGGGGGGAAAGGCCATCCCATCAAGGAAGGCACCCCTCACACGCACACCACCCCTAACCTCTCCACACAGCACCCCAGCCATCACTCTATCTATCTATCTATCTGTCTATGTATCTATCCATCCCATGTCCCTCTCACCCTCAGTGGCGTGTTGGTAAGTGGCACGGCGGAGTTAAAACAGGAGTTAAACAACAGGAGGGAAACGACAGGGGGGGGAAAGGCCATCCCATCAACCTGCAACCTGCAACAACAAGAGGAATCATGCAGCAAGTAAGGCACCCAGCAACCCTAGCACCCCTCACACGCACACCACCCCTAACCTCTCCACACAGCACCCCAGCCATCACTCTATCTATCTATCTATCTGTCTATGTATCTATCCATCCCATGTCCCTCTCACCCTCAGTGGCGTGTTGGTAAGTGGCACGGCGGAGTTAAAACAGGAGTTAAACAACAGGAGGGAAACGACAGGGGGGGGAAAGGCCATCCCATCAACCTGCAACCTGCAACAACAAGAGGAATCATGCAGCAAGTAAGGCACCCAGCAACCCTAGCACCCCTCACACGCACACCACCCCTAACCTCTCCACACAGCACCCCAGCCATCACTCTATCTATCTATCTATCTATCTGTCTATGTATCTATCCATCCCATGTCCCTCTCACCCTCAGTGGCGTGTTGGTAAGTGGCACGGCGGAGTTAAAACAGGAGTTAAACAACAGGAGGGAAACGACAGGGGGGGGAAAGGCCATCCCATCAAGGAAGGCACCCCTCACACGCACACCACCCCTAACCTCTCCACACAGCACCCCAGCCATCACTCTATCTATCTATCTATCTGTCTATGTATCTATCCATCCCATGTCCCTCTCACCCTCAGTGGCGTGTTGGTAAGTGGCACGGCGGAGTTAAAACAGGAGTTAAACAACAGGAGGGAAACGACAGGGGGGGGAAAGGCCATCCCATCAACCTGCAACCTGCAACAACAAGAGGAATCATGCAGCAAGTAAGGCACCCAGCAACCCTAGCACCCCTCACACGCACACCACCCCTAACCTCTCCACACAGCACCCCAGCCATCACTCTATCTATCTATCTGTCTATGTATCTATCCATCCCATGTCCCTCTCACCCTCAGTGGCGTGTTGGTAAGTGGCACGGCGGAGTTAAAACAGGAGTTAAACAACAGGAGGGAAACGACAGGGGGGGGAAAGGCCATCCCATCAAGGAAGGCACCCCTCACACGCACACCACCCCTAACCTCTCCACACAGCACCCCAGCCATCACTCTATCTATCTATCTATCTGTCTATGTATCTATCCATCCCATGTCCCTCTCACCCTCAGTGGCGTGTTGGTAAGTGGCACGGCGGAGTTAAAACAGGAGTTAAACAACAGGAGGGAAACGACAGGGGGGGGAAAGGCCATCCCATCAACCTGCAACCTGCAACAACAAGAGGAATCATGCAGCAAGTAAGGCACCCAGCAACCCTAGCACCCCTCACACGCACACCACCCCTAACCTCTCCACACAGCACCCCAGCCATCACTCTATCTATCTATCTATCTGTCTATGTATCTATCCATCCCATGTCCCTCTCACCCTCAGTGGCGTGTTGGTAAGTGGCACGGCGGAGTTAAAACAGGAGTTAAACAACAGGAGGGAAACGACAGGGGGGGGAAAGGCCATCCCATCAACCTGCAACCTGCAACAACAAGAGGAATCATGCAGCAAGTAAGGCACCCAGCAACCCTAGCACCCCTCACACGCACACCACCCCTAACCTCTCCACACAGCACCCCAGCCATCACTCTATCTATCTATCTATCTATCTGTCTATGTATCTATCCATCCCATGTCCCTCTCACCCTCAGTGGCGTGTTGGTAAGTGGCACGGCGGAGTTAAAACAGGAGTTAAACAACAGGAGGGAAACGACAGGGGGGGGAAAGGCCATCCCATCAACCTGCAACCTGCAACAACAAGAGGAATCATGCAGCAAGTAAGGCACCCAGCAACCCTAGCACCCCTCACACGCACACCACCCCTAACCTCTCCACACAGCACCCCAGCCATCACTCTATCTATCTATCTATCTATCTGTCTATGTATCTATCCATCCCATGTCCCTCTCACCCTCAGTGGCGTGTTGGTAAGTGGCACGGCGGAGTTAAAACAGGAGTTAAACAACAGGAGGGAAACGACAGGGGGGGGAAAGGCCATCCCATCAACCTGCAACCTGCAACAACAAGAGGAATCATGCAGCAAGTAAGGCACCCAGCAACCCTAGCACCCCTCACACGCACACCACCCCTAACCTCTCCACACAGCACCCCAGCCATCACTCTATCTATCTATCTATCTATCTGTCTATGTATCTATCCATCCCATGTCCCTCTCACCCTCAGTGGCGTGTTGGTAAGTGGCACGGCGGAGTTAAAACAGGAGTTAAACAACAGGAGGGAAACGACAGGGGGGGGAAAGGCCATCCCATCAAGGAAGGCACCCCTCACACGCACACCACCCCTAACCTCTCCACACAGCACCCCAGCCATCACTCTATCTATCTATCTATCTGTCTATGTATCTATCCATCCCATGTCCCTCTCACCCTCAGTGGCGTGTTGGTAAGTGGCACGGCGGAGTTAAAACAGGAGTTAAACAACAGGAGGGAAACGACAGGGGGGGGAAAGGCCATCCCATCAACCTGCAACCTGCAACAACAAGAGGAATCATGCAGCAAGTAAGGCACCCAGCAACCCTAGCACCCCTCACACGCACACCACCCCTAACCTCTCCACACAGCACCCCAGCCATCACTCTATCTATCTATCTATCTATCTGTCTATGTATCTATCCATCCCATGTCCCTCTCACCCTCAGTGGCGTGTTGGTAAGTGGCACGGCGGAGTTAAAACAGGAGTTAAACAACAGGAGGGAAACGACAGGGGGGGGAAAGGCCATCCCATCAACCTGCAACCTGCAACAACAAGAGGAATCATGCAGCAAGTAAGGCACCCAGCAACCCTAGCACCCCTCACACGCACACCACCCCTAACCTCTCCACACAGCACCCCAGCCATCACTCTATCTATCTATCTATCTATCTGTCTATGTATCTATCCATCCCATGTCCCTCTCACCCTCAGTGGCGTGTTGGTAAGTGGCACGGCGGAGTTAAAACAGGAGTTAAACAACAGGAGGGAAACGACAGGGGGGGGAAAGGCCATCCCATCAACCTGCAACCTGCAACAACAAGAGGAATCATGCAGCAAGTAAGGCACCCAGCAACCCTAGCACCCCTCACACGCACACCACCCCTAACCTCTCCACACAGCACCCCAGCCATCACTCTATCTATCTATCTATCTATCTGTCTATGTATCTATCCATCCCATGTCCCTCTCACCCTCAGTGGCGTGTTGGTAAGTGGCACGGCGGAGTTAAAACAGGAGTTAAACAACAGGAGGGAAACGACAGGGGGGGGAAAGGCCATCCCATCAACCTGCAACCTGCAACAACAAGAGGAATCATGCAGCAAGTAAGGCACCCAGCAACCCTAGCACCCCTCACACGCACACCACCCCTAACCTCTCCACACAGCACCCCAGCCATCACTCTATCTATCTATCTATCTATCTGTCTATGTATCTATCCATCCCATGTCCCTCTCACCCTCAGTGGCGTGTTGGTAAGTGGCACGGCGGAGTTAAAACAGGAGTTAAACAACAGGAGGGAAACGACAGGGGGGGGAAAGGCCATCCCATCAACCTGCAACCTGCAACAACAAGAGGAATCATGCAGCAAGTAAGGCACCCAGCAACCCTAGCACCCCTCACACGCACACCACCCCTAACCTCTCCACACAGCACCCCAGCCATCACTCTATCTATCTATCTATCTATCTGTCTATGTATCTATCCATCCCATGTCCCTCTCACCCTCAGTGGCGTGTTGGTAAGTGGCACGGCGGAGTTAAAACAGGAGTTAAACAACAGGAGGGAAACGACAGGGGGGGGAAAGGCCATCCCATCAACCTGCAACCTGCAACAACAAGAGGAATCATGCAGCAAGTAAGGCACCCAGCAACCCTAGCACCCCTCACACGCACACCACCCCTAACCTCTCCACACAGCACCCCAGCCATCACTCTATCTATCTATCTATCTATCTGTCTATGTATCTATCCATCCCATGTCCCTCTCACCCTCAGTGGCGTGTTGGTAAGTGGCACGGCGGAGTTAAAACAGGAGTTAAACAACAGGAGGGAAACGACAGGGGGGGGAAAGGCCATCCCATCAACCTGCAACCTGCAACAACAAGAGGAATCATGCAGCAAGTAAGGCACCCAGCAACCCTAGCACCCCTCACACGCACACCACCCCTAACCTCTCCACACAGCACCCCAGCCATCACTCTATCTATCTATCTATCTATCTGTCTATGTATCTATCCATCCCATGTCCCTCTCACCCTCAGTGGCGTGTTGGTAAGTGGCACGGCGGAGTTAAAACAGGAGTTAAACAACAGGAGGGAAACGACAGGGGGGGGAAAGGCCATCCCATCAACCTGCAACCTGCAACAACAAGAGGAATCATGCAGCAAGTAAGGCACCCAGCAACCCTAGCACCCCTCACACGCACACCACCCCTAACCTCTCCACACAGCACCCCAGCCATCACTCTATCTATCTATCTATCTATCTGTCTATGTATCTATCCATCCCATGTCCCTCTCACCCTCAGTGGCGTGTTGGTAAGTGGCACGGCGGAGTTAAAACAGGAGTTAAACAACAGGAGGGAAACGACAGGGGGGGGAAAGGCCATCCCATCAAGGAAGGCACCCCTCACACGCACACCACCCCTAACCTCTCCACACAGCACCCCAGCCATCACTCTATCTATCTATCTGTCTATGTATCTATCCATCCCATGTCCCTCTCACCCTCAGTGGCGTGTTGGTAAGTGGCACGGCGGAGTTAAAACAGGAGTTAAACAACAGGAGGGAAACGACAGGGGGGGGAAAGGCCATCCCATCAACCTGCAACCTGCAACAACAAGAGGAATCATGCAGCAAGTAAGGCACCCAGCAACCCTAGCACCCCTCACACGCACACCACCCCTAACCTCTCCACACAGCACCCCAGCCATCACTCTATCTATCTATCTATCTGTCTATGTATCTATCCATCCCATGTCCCTCTCACCCTCAGTGGCGTGTTGGTAAGTGGCACGGCGGAGTTAAAACAGGAGTTAAACAACAGGAGGGAAACGACAGGGGGGGGAAAGGCCATCCCATCAAGGAAGGCACCCCTCACACGCACACCACCCCTAACCTCTCCACACAGCACCCCAGCCATCACTCTATCTATCTATCTATCTGTCTATGTATCTATCCATCCCATGTCCCTCTCACCCTCAGTGGCGTGTTGGTAAGTGGCACGGCGGAGTTAAAACAGGAGTTAAACAACAGGAGGGAAACGACAGGGGGGGGAAAGGCCATCCCATCAACCTGCAACCTGCAACAACAAGAGGAATCATGCAGCAAGTAAGGCACCCAGCAACCCTAGCACCCCTCACACGCACACCACCCCTAACCTCTCCACACAGCACCCCAGCCATCACTCTATCTATCTATCTATCTATCTGTCTATGTATCTATCCATCCCATGTCCCTCTCACCCTCAGTGGCGTGTTGGTAAGTGGCACGGCGGAGTTAAAACAGGAGTTAAACAACAGGAGGGAAACGACAGGGGGGGGAAAGGCCATCCCATCAAGGAAGGCACCCCTCACACGCACACCACCCCTAACCTCTCCACACAGCACCCCAGCCATCACTCTATCTATCTATCTATCTGTCTTTGTATCTATCCATCCCATGTCCCTCTCACCCTCAGTGGCGTGTTGGTAAGTGGCACGGCGGAGTTAAAACAGGAGTTAAACAACAGGAGGGAAACGACAGGGGGGGGAAAGGCCATCCCATCAAGGAAGGCACCCCTCACACGCACACCACCCCTAACCTCTCCACACAGCACCCCAGCCATCACTCTATCTATCTATCTGTCTATGTATCTATCCATCCCATGTCCCTCTCACCCTCAGTGGCGTGTTGGTAAGTGGCACGGCGGAGTTAAAACAGGAGTTAAACAACAGGAGGGAAACGACAGGGGGGGGAAAGGCCATCCCATCAACCTGCAACCTGCAACAACAAGAGGAATCATGCAGCAAGTAAGGCACCCAGCAACCCTAGCACCCCTCACACGCACACCACCCCTAACCTCTCCACACAGCACCCCAGCCATCACTCTATCTATCTATCTATCTGTCTATGTATCTATGCATCCCATGTCCCTCTCACCCTCAGTGGCGTGTTGGTAAGTGGCACGGCGGAGTTAAAACAGGAGTTAAACAACAGGAGGGAAACGACAGGGGGGGGAAAGGCCATCCCATCAAGGAAGGCACCCCTCACACGCACACCACCCCTAACCTCTCCACACAGCACCCCAGCCATCACTCTATCTATCTATCTATCTGTCTATGTATCTATCCATCCCATGTCCCTCTCACCCTCAGTGGCGTGTTGGTAAGTGGCACGGCGGAGTTAAAACAGGAGTTAAACAACAGGAGGGAAACGACAGGGGGGGGAAAGGCCATCCCATCAACCTGCAACCTGCAACAACAAGAGGAATCATGCAGCAAGTAAGGCACCCAGCAACCCTAGCACCCCTCACACGCACACCACCCCTAACCTCTCCACACAGCACCCCAGCCATCACTCTATCTATCTATCTATCTGTCTATGTATCTATCCATCCCATGTCCCTCTCACCCTCAGTGGCGTGTTGGTAAGTGGCACGGCGGAGTTAAAACAGGAGTTAAACAACAGGAGGGAAACGACAGGGGGGGGAAAGGCCATCCCATCAAGGAAGGCACCCCTCACACGCACACCACCCCTAACCTCTCCACACAGCACCCCAGCCATCACTCTATCTATCTATCTATCTGTCTATGTATCTATCCATCCCATGTCCCTCTCACCCTCAGTGGCGTGTTGGTAAGTGGCACGGCGGAGTTAAAACAGGAGTTAAACAACAGGAGGGAAATGACAGGGGGGGGAAAGGCCATCCCATCAAGGAAGGCACCCCTCACACGCACACCACCCCTAACCTCTCCACACAGCACCCCAGCCATCACTCTATCTATCTATCTATCTATCTATCTGTCTATGTATCTATCCATCCCATGTCCCTCTCACCCTCAGTGGCGTGTTGGTAAGTGGCACGGCGGAGTTAAAACAGGAGTTAAACAACAGGAGGGAAACGACAGGGGGGGGAAAGGCCATCCCATCAACCTGCAACCTGCAACAACAAGAGGAATCATGCAGCAAGTAAGGCACCCAGCAACCCTAGCACCCCTCACACGCACACCACCCCTAACCTCTCCACACAGCACCCCAGCCATCACTCTATCTATCTATCTGTCTATGTATCTATCCATCCCATGTCCCTCTCACCCTCAGTGGCGTGTTGGTAAGTGGCACGGCGGAGTTAAAACAGGAGTTAAACAACAGGAGGGAAACGACAGGGGGGGGAAAGGCCATCCCATCAACCTGCAACCTGCAACAACAAGAGGAATCATGCAGCAAGTAAGGCACCCAGCAACCCTAGCACCCCTCACACGCACACCACCCCTAACCTCTCCACACAGCACCCCAGCCATCACTCTATCTATCTATCTATCTGTCTATGTATCTATCCATCCCATGTCCCTCTCACCCTCAGTGGCGTGTTGGTAAGTGGCACGGCGGAGTTAAAACAGGAGTTAAACAACAGGAGGGAAACGACAGGGGGGGGAAAGGCCATCCCATCAAGGAAGGCACCCCTCACACGCACACCACCCCTAACCTCTCCACACAGCACCCCAGCCATCACTCTATCTATCTATCTATCTATCTGTCTATGTATCTATCCATCCCATGTCCCTCTCACCCTCAGTGGCGTGTTGGTAAGTGGCACGGCGGAGTTAAAACAGGAGTTAAACAACAGGAGGGAAACGACAGGGGGGGGAAAGGCCATCCCATCAACCTGCAACCTGCAACAACAAGAGGAATCATGCAGCAAGTAAGGCACCCAGCAACCCTAGCACCCCTCACACGCACACCACCCCTAACCTCTCCACACAGCACCCCAGCCATCACTCTATCTATCTATCTGTCTATGTATCTATCCATCCCATGTCCCTCTCACCCTCAGTGGCGTGTTGGTAAGTGGCACGGCGGAGTTAAAACAGGAGTTAAACAACAGGAGGGAAACGACAGGGGGGGGAAAGGCCATCCCATCAACCTGCAACCTGCAACAACAAGAGGAATCATGCAGCAAGTAAGGCACCCAGCAACCCTAGCACCCCTCACACGCACACCACCCCTAACCTCTCCACACAGCACCCCAGCCATCACTCTATCTATCTATCTATCTGTCTATGTATCTATCCATCCCATGTCCCTCTCACCCTCAGTGGCGTGTTGGTAAGTGGCACGGCGGAGTTAAAACAGGAGTTAAACAACAGGAGGGAAACGACAGGGGGGGGAAAGGCCATCCCATCAACCTGCAACCTGCAACAACAAGAGGAATCATGCAGCAAGTAAGGCACCCAGCAACCCTAGCACCCCTCACACGCACACCACCCCTAACCTCTCCACACAGCACCCCAGCCATCACTCTATCTATCTATCTATCTGTCTATGTATCTATCCATCCCATGTCCCTCTCACCCTCAGTGGCGTGTTGGTAAGTGGCACGGCGGAGTTAAAACAGGAGTTAAACAACAGGAGGGAAACGACAGGGGGGGGAAAGGCCATCCCATCAAGGAAGGCACCCCTCACACGCACACCACCCCTAACCTCTCCACACAGCACCCCAGCCATCACTCTATCTATCTATCTATCTGTCTATGTATCTATCCATCCCATGTCCCTCTCACCCTCAGTGGCGTGTTGGTAAGTGGCACGGCGGAGTTAAAACAGGAGTTAAACAACAGGAGGGAAACGACAGGGGGGGGAAAGGCCATCCCATCAAGGAAGGCACCCCTCACACGCACACCACCCCTAACCTCTCCACACAGCACCCCAGCCATCACTCTATCTATCTATCTATCTGTCTATGTATCTATCCATCCCATGTCCCTCTCACCCTCAGTGGCGTGTTGGTAAGTGGCACGGCGGAGTTAAAACAGGAGTTAAACAACAGGAGGGAAACGACAGGGGGGGGAAAGGCCATCCCATCAACCTGCAACCTGCAACAACAAGAGGAATCATGCAGCAAGTAAGGCACCCAGCAACCCTAGCACCCCTCACACGCACACCACCCCTAACCTCTCCACACAGCACCCCAGCCATCACTCTATCTATCTATCTGTCTATGTATCTATCCATCCCATGTCCCTCTCACCCTCAGTGGCGTGTTGGTAAGTGGCACGGCGGAGTTAAAACAGGAGTTAAACAACAGGAGGGAAACGACAGGGGGGGGAAAGGCCATCCCATCAACCTGCAACCTGCAACAACAAGAGGAATCATGCAGCAAGTAAGGCACCCAGCAACCCTAGCACCCCTCACACGCACACCACCCCTAACCTCTCCACACAGCACCCCAGCCATCACTCTATCTATCTATCTATCTGTCTATGTATCTATCCATCCCATGTCCCTCTCACCCTCAGTGGCGTGTTGGTAAGTGGCACGGCGGAGTTAAAACAGGAGTTAAACAACAGGAGGGAAACGACAGGGGGGGGGAAAGGCCATCCCATCAAGGAAGGCACCCCTCACACGCACACCACCCCTAACCTCTCCACACAGCACCCCAGCCATCACTCTATCTATCTATCTATCTATCTGTCTATGTATCTATCCATCCCATGTCCCTCTCACCCTCAGTGGCGTGTTGGTAAGTGGCACGGCGGAGTTAAAACAGGAGTTAAACAACAGGAGGGAAACGACAGGGGGGGGAAAGGCCATCCCATCAACCTGCAACCTGCAACAACAAGAGGAATCATGCAGCAAGTAAGGCACCCAGCAACCCTAGCACCCCTCACACGCACACCACCCCTAACCTCTCCACACAGCACCCCAGCCATCACTCTATCTATCTATCTGTCTATGTATCTATCCATCCCATGTCCCTCTCACCCTCAGTGGCGTGTTGGTAAGTGGCACGGCGGAGTTAAAACAGGAGTTAAACAACAGGAGGGAAACGACAGGGGGGGGAAAGGCCATCCCATCAACCTGCAACCTGCAACAACAAGAGGAATCATGCAGCAAGTAAGGCACCCAGCAACCCTAGCACCCCTCACACGCACACCACCCCTAACCTCTCCACACAGCACCCCAGCCATCACTCTATCTATCTATCTGTCTATGTATCTATCCATCCCATGTCCCTCTCACCCTCAGTGGCGTGTTGGTAAGTGGCACGGCGGAGTTAAAACAGGAGTTAAACAACAGGAGGGAAACGACAGGGGGGGGAAAGGCCATCCCATCAACCTGCAACCTGCAACAACAAGAGGAATCATGCAGCAAGTAAGGCACCCAGCAACCCTAGCACCCCTCACACGCACACCACCCCTAACCTCTCCACACAGCACCCCAGCCATCACTCTATCTATCTATCTGTCTATGTATCTATCCATCCCATGTCCCTCTCACCCTCAGTGGCGTGTTGGTAAGTGGCACGGCGGAGTTAAAACAGGAGTTAAACAACAGGAGGGAAACGACAGGGGGGGGAAAGGCCATCCCATCAACCTGCAACCTGCAACAACAAGAGGAATCATGCAGCAAGTAAGGCACCCAGCAACCCTAGCACCCCTCACACGCACACCACCCCTAACCTCTCCACACAGCACCCCAGCCATCACTCTATCTATCTATCTATCTGTCTATGTATCTATCCATCCCATGTCCCTCTCACCCTCAGTGGCGTGTTGGTAAGTGGCACGGCGGAGTTAAAACAGGAGTTAAACAACAGGAGGGAAACGACAGGGGGGGGAAAGGCCATCCCATCAAGGAAGGCACCCCTCACACGCACACCACCCCTAACCTCTCCACACAGCACCCCAGCCATCACTCTATCTATCTATCTATCTATCTGTCTATGTATCTATCCATCCCATGTCCCTCTCCCCCTCAGTGGCGTGTTGGTAAGTGGCACGGCGGAGTTAAAACAGGAGTTAAACAACAGGAGGGAAACGACAGGGGGGGGAAAGGCCATCCCATCAAGGAAGGCACCCCTCACACGCACACCACCCCTAACCTCTCCACACAGCACCCCAGCCATCACTCTATCTATCTATCTATCTGTCTATGTATCTATCCATCCCATGTCCCTCTCACCCTCAGTGGCGTGTTGGTAAGTGGCACGGCGGAGTTAAAACAGGAGTTAAACAACAGGAGGGAAACGACAGGGGGGGGAAAGGCCATCCCATCAAGGAAGGCACCCCTCACACGCACACCACCCCTAACCTCTCCACACAGCACCCCAGCCATCACTCTATCTATCTATCTATCTATCTGTCTATGTATCTATCCATCCCATGTCCCTCTCCCCCTCAGTGGCGTGTTGGTAAGTGGCACGGCGGAGTTAAAACAGGAGTTAAACAACAGGAGGGAAACGACAGGGGGGGGAAAGGCCATCCCATCAAGGAAGGCACCCCTCACACGCACACCACCCCTAACCTCTCCACACAGCACCCCAGCCATCACTCTATCTATCTATCTATCTATCTGTCTATGTATCTATCCATCCCATGTCCCTCTCACCCTCAGTGGCGTGTTGGTAAGTGGCACGGCGGAGTTAAAACAGGAGTTAAACAACAGGAGGGAAACGACAGGGGGGGGAAAGGCCATCCCATCAACCTGCAACCTGCAACAACAAGAGGAATCATGCAGCAAGTAAGGCACCCAGCAACCCTAGCACCCCTCACACGCACACCACCCCTAACCTCTCCACACAGCACCCCAGCCATCACTCTATCTATCTATCTATCTATGTATCTATCCATCCCATGTCCCTCTCACCCTCAGTGGCGTGTTGGTAAGTGGCACGGCGGAGTTAAAACAGGAGTTAAACAACAGGAGGGAAACGACAGGGGGGGGAAAGGCCATCCCATCAACCTGCAACCTGCAACAACAAGAGGAATCATGCAGCAAGTAAGGCACCCAGCAACCCTAGCACCCCTCACACGCACACCACCCCTAACCAGCACTACCCCTAACCTCTCCACACAGCACCCCAGCCATCACTCTATCTATCTATCTATCTATCTATCTATCTATGTATCTATCCATCCCATGTCCCTCTCACCCTCAGTGGCGTCTTTGTAAGTGGCACGCCGGAGTTAAAACAGGAGTTAAACAACAGGAGGGAAACGACAGGGTGGGGGGAAAGGCCATCCCATCAACCTGCAACAACAAGAGGAATCATGCAGCAAGTAAGGCACCCAGCAACCCTAGCACCCCTCACACGCACACCACCCCTAACCAGCACTACCCCTAACCTCTCCACACAGCACCCCAGCCATCACTCTATCTATCTATCTATGTATCTATGTATCTATCCATCCCATGTCCCTCTCACCCTCAGTGGCGTCTTTGTAAGTGGCACGCCGGAGTTAAAACAGGAGTTAAACAACAGGAGGGAAACGACAGGGGGGGGAAAGGCCATCCCATCAACCTACAACAACAAGAGGAATCATGTAGCAAGTAAGGCACCCAGCAACCCTACCACCCCTCACACGCACTCATGACGGCCTGCACACCACCCCTAACCAGCATTACCCCTAACCTCTCCACACAGCACCTTTGCCATCACTCTATCTATGTATCTATGTATCTATCCATCCCATGTCCCTCTCACCCTCAGTGGCCTCTTTGTAAGTGGGACGCCGGAGTTAAAACAGGAGTTAAACAACAGGAGGGAAACGACAGGTGGGGGAAAGGCCATCCCATCAACCTGCAACCCCCAGCAAGGAAGGCACCCCTCACACGCACACCACCCCTAACCAGCACTACCCCTAACCTCTCCACACAGCACCTTTGCCATCACTCTATCTATCTATCTATGTATCTATCCATACCATGTCCCTCTCACCCTCAGTGGCCTCTTTGTAAGTGGTGACGTTGGAGTTAAACTACAGGAGGGAAACGAAAGGTAAGACCCCCATCCACAACCCCACCAGACACGTCACAGATGATATGTACACACCGTACCACCACCAAAGAATCCGAATGTACTTAGCTATATATCCCATGACCCTAAGCCCTACAGTCCAACATGCTGCCACAATACCACACATCATTACCACTATCCCTTCAAACATCTACCAGGCTACTAAACCCCAACCCCCTTTCACCATAGCCTCGAAATTACTCCTCTTATTAATTATTATACACTAAATAATATAGCCAATATTCAGCTCTACCAATTTCCTCCTGTGACTGAATGTACCAGGGTGCACACCTGTACCAGGGAGTAGCAGGAGCACACTACTGCTCCTGCTACTCCCACATAAAGCAGCCGGCACTGTAACATTACTACCACACCTGCAAACAAACACAAAAACCATGTTACAATACTCCTCTCTCCTCACTGCAACATCCAATCTCTACCAACAATCACCTCCCTTCATAACCCTTCAGTCTCCACAGTTCCTCCCCAATCAATCTAATCTACCATCCACTGAGCCCAACACAACACTACAATGATCAAATTTCTACTTAACCTTGTCAATTTCTTTCCATAACCATCCCAACAATATACCTATACACAACCAGTTATGTGTATTTGTAATAAAGAGAGTTCTGTTTTTAACCTCAAAGTCCGGTCTCATGATTGAGGGAAGTGCTGGTCTGTGACTGCTTTCTTCGGACAGCCACAGCGTGTCCGCTTACTGGGAGAGGGAAGGAGCTGACGGGCGGATGTGTCCAGTCTGGGGCACAGGACGTTCCGTCACATTGGTGGCAGCGGTGGGATCTACTCCTTCCAGACCAGAGCGGACCAAAGCAACTAGCCGCAGAACAAAGTTATACCCTGGCGAGGAAGAGCCAAACGGATCCACAGATGGAGTGGATTGAACAGTCACCGGGATGCGGGGTGACTTGGAGGGGAGTCGAGACCCTCGAATTGGAGACTCCAATATGGGAGTTTGAGAGACGGACCCGAGCCCAGCTCGTGAGATGGAGAGCGGCCCTAGAAAAGTGGAGCGCCCACCAAGGTACACATCTGCCCACCCTAGAACAACGAATCAGGGACCAGGTGAATGGGAGGCTCAACTTGTTCGGGGGACCTGCGTCTCCAGGTGAGGTTGCAGAGCTAGAGAGGCTGGTCCGACAGTTGATTGGGCTCGAAGAGGAGTACCGAGCCATATACTGTGAAGCCCGAGACCCGCAGCGAAAATCCAGAAAGCCCCATTCTCCGGAAGGGATGGATGTTGGCGGGCCTGGCCTGTTGTGGGAGGCATTCGAGGAAAGGGGTGTCTTTGGCAATGGCAACATGGATCGATGGTGGGACATTAGTGACAAGCGCCGGAGAGCCCTGACATCCACTGCAACAAGTGAACTCAGCCAAGACCTTGAGAGACTAGTAGACAGAGAATGGTGCCTCGAGGCAGAATACTTGGCGCTATTCGAGGGGAGCTACGCCCTGCAGTGTGAGCCGACAGATGTTACAGAGAGCGCTCCGGAGGCCGCTCACTGTAATTGGCAAGCCCCCTGGAATTGAAGGTTCAGCCACTCTGCCCCTGGTATTGCAGCCACAGCCCGAAGAGGTGAAAGTGGGCAATCACTTTTGGGAGGAAGTCTTCCGGGCGATTATGGACCGCATGCAGTCGCCGGAATTTGAGGCAGCGGTCTATGGGTTTCCACTAGAGGCGACAGAAGCGCCGACAACAGGGCAGAGGGGCGCTGTTCTCTGCCCAGCACCCTGCGCCCCTCCTACTCCGGCTGAAGCGCCGGCAGCGGGGCAGAGTGCCGCTGGCCTCTGCCCGCCCCACAGTGAAATGTCCCTGCCTGCTAGCAGGGACCCACCAGGACAGTGCGACGCGATCCTCTGCCCAGCACCGCAAAATGCCAGACCGGCAGAAGAGCCGGCCACGGGGCAGAGTGCTGCTGGCCTCTGCTCATCCCCCAGCACAGTGTTCCCGCCGGCTAACGAGGAACAACCAGAAGTGCTGGCACCCGGAGAGAGAGTCGCTGACCTCTGTCCTGCACCAGCAATCCTCGGTCTGGCTGAAACGCCAGCAACAGGGCAGAGTGCTGCTGGCCTCTGCCCGCCCCACAGCTAAGGGTCCCCACCTGCTAGCAGGGAACCACCAGCGGAAGAGCTGGCCACAAGACAGAGTGACGCTGTTCTCTGCCCAGCACCATTCCCTGCACCAGCAGAAGCACTGGCAACCGGGCAGAGCGTCGTGACAGTAGAGGCCCGGTCATCCCCAAGCCGATCCGTTAGGGATCTGGCTGTGTCTGCCGGACGTTTGCACAAGAGGGGAGTAATGCTAAGAACCATGTCTGATCTTCACTGTTATTATTATTATATTTATGTGTACCCTGTTTGAATGTGGCTGCAGCTCCAGCCTTCAAAGAGACGATCCTATAATCTGGCTGGGGCTCTTAATCAGCCAGCACAGCCCTGTCTGCCCAGACGGCACCCGCACTACAGGGGTGATAACACAGGTGGGGGAAACCCATTGTATCCCTTAATCCCCTCACCTGATACATCCCCTGTATACCGATGGGATTCGTGAGGGGATGTGGCTGATGGGATTTGTGATGGGATGTGGCTGATAGGATTGGGTTGGGTTCGGTGCACAGTGAATGCAGATTGTATATAAGTTCTGTGTGTTTGTAATAAAGAGAGTTCTGTTTTTAACCTCAAAGCATGAAGTCCTGTCTCATGATTGAGGGAAGTGCTGGTCTGTGACTGCTTTCTTCGGACAGCCACAGCGTGTCCGCTTACTGGGAGAGGGAAGGAGCTGACGGGCGGATGTGTCCAGTCTGGGGCACAGGACGATCCGTCACACCTACTACTTCCAAACCACTTTCACCCTCCTCTACACCTGCACCAATCACTTTACCAATTATATATTCAATTACTCACATATAAACACAAATCAATCTTTCATGATAAAACATGATTTCATCTGAAAACAAACATACAATAAACCTGCAATATACCTTTCGTTTCCATTTCCAACCCTCCCCATATACACATCTAACCCCATGCTTACTACATTACCACCCAAACATATTGCATCACCACACATATACCACTCTACCATCCCCACATATATGCCTTATGACCCTAAACCCCACATACTGAGTTTCCAAATATGTGAGGGATTTAACAGCACACCAACACCACCAATTTATATATAAGTACACTCCCTTACTTTCCAAACTTTATCGCAGACTACACCTTGAATTAACATTACTAAATTAATTAATTACATTTACCCTCACTCATCAGCATACAATTAACCCTACACACCCCATTGACCATAACTGCGCTTGATAAGAACCCTACAGACCCCTCAACCCTAACCACCCCTGAAATCAACCCTAAACTGGCCCTAATTTAACCCTACCAAAAAATTATGGGGCGCAGATACATATAAGGGAAAAAAATAAAAACAATATAGTGTAGAAAGTAAAACCAATTTTTATGTGTGAATTTAATGTTGCACTCACAAATAGAATAGATGATTCGGACCCTTCTAAGTTGAATGCAAAAGTGTCTTTAATAATCTTCGTTGACTCTAGAAAATAAACTTAAAATGGTGCAGTATCCGAGAAAAAAATGATTGAAATCATCAGCAAAATTATATTGAAAAAATATTGAGTCTGATATTAGACAGATTGAAGACAATATACATCAAAATGTAGAAACTTACGAAATAAAAAAGAGAAATGATGATTTAAAAATAAAAATACAGAAGATAGAGGAGTCTATTATAGACAATAAAAAGAAAAAACTAAAAAGAGATCAGGAAGACTATCAGAGAGGGACCAATAGAATACCCATTAAAAACTAAAACACACAAGGGTTTAGAAAAGATTTTAATCAAGAAATAAAACAGAAAGGAAATTTCTCCAAAAACCAGAAAAATTGAAATTTTTGAAAAAATTATTTTAATAAATCAAAAGACACATATATCACTCATGACAGGCCGAATGAACATCATAAGAGAGAATTGAGATCTTATAATAGAGATCAAATAAATAGAGTGCCTGTATGGGAAAGAAATCATGATAAATATATAGAACACAACAAAACACAAGATTTAAGACAGTCTTTTTTAGAGAGGGAGCGATACCAAAAAGAGGATTCAGGAAGGGAATGGAAATGGAACCTTCCAACCAGAGAGAATCAGAGCAGATTCCAGTCATTCTCCCAGTCTCCCATAAAAAGAAATAAAATTTTCAAAGATTCAGAGGACACAGAGGACAGGGATTTAAATCTAAAATTGAATCTAATGACGACATTATAAATATTTCAAAAACTATTCTTAACCCCATAGAACTTAAGCTACTTTCAAAAGGCCTTAAATTCGCCCCATATAAAGGTCCAAGCGGATTTGAACTTTTTATGGATACACAGAAATTTTTAAGAAAATTAACTATTAAGAGATTCTTTATGAAAACCTTACGAAACAGGAACAGAAGAGTTTAAAAACATTAAAAGAAAACAAACAAATAGTGGTAAAAGCTGCGGACAAAGGAGGGTCCATAGTTATTATGGACAGAGCATACTATTTACAAGAAGCACATCGTATCTTGAACGACGAAATCACATATAAAAAACTAAAAACAGATCCCACTAAGCCCTTTCAAATGGAATTTAAAGCGATGTTATTAGAAGGAAAACAAAATGGAGTTCTGAATAATCAAGAATTCAGTTTCCTTAATATAGAATTTCCGAAATTGGCCATTTTCTATTTTTTACCTAAAATTCACAAAAACATGACCACTCCTCCGGGGAGACCTATAATTAGTGGGATAAACTCTCTAACCAGTAATACATATCAATACGTAGATTTTTTCCTTCAGAAGTACGTCACTCTTTCTCCATCATATATACGAGACACTAAACACATATTGGAAATTTTGAAAGAGATAAAGTGGTCACCAAATTATATATGGGCCACAATAGACGTCGCATCTCTATACACAGCAATACCACATGAAAAAGGAATACAAACAATTGAAAAAGTATAAGAAAAAGATGAGAAGATGGATTCCTTACAACGAGAATTTATTTTAAAATGCATCAAATTCATTCTTACGCACAATTATTTTTGGTTCGAAGCTAAATTTTTCTTGCAACTGTGTGGTACAGCCATGGGGACCAGATTCGCAACCAGTTACGCCAACCTATATGTGGCAGACTGGGAACAAGAATACATTTGGTCTCATATAAGCGCTGCGTAAACTGTTGGCGCTATATAAATAAAAGATAATAATAATAATAATAACCCTTTTTTTGCGAATCTGGTCCTCTGGCGTAGATACATCGATGACATCTTGATAATTTGGAATGGTCCTTTGGAACAGTTGAATTTGTTTATAACATATGTAAACCATAACAACTATAATTTACAGTAGACTTGCGCATTCGGCTTCGGGCGAACATGAAAACGAGTACGAAGAGGCCGTTTTTTTGTTCGTTCCGAAGACACGCCGAAGAGAATACAGTGCCGGCAAAACGTAGGAGAAGACGAAGACTCCCAACCACAAAGAATCGAAGATTCTTCGTGATCGTCTTCGTTTTTGCCGCGCAGCCGCCAAAATTTCAAACAGGAGTGAGCTGATCTCGTCTGTCCAATCAGCTCACTCTTGTGACGTCACGCTAAGGGTCTCGTCCAATGCCTGTGCTGCTGTTTTTTGAATTCTGAAGGCGCCTTTATAAGACCAGAGCTTGCCTGAGAGATCCATTCATTTTTCGCTGTGACTGCTTTGGCAACACTGCTGTGCTGCATCCGAGCGTTACAGAGATTGTTCTGTTCTGTGTGAGACTGGTAAGCCTTAGCCTGCCATTTCTCACAGTGTACTTCATCCTCACTTCAGTGCTACTTAATATAATTAATAATAATAATTTGATTAATTTAATTTTTTTTTTATTTAATTTGTCATCAACTGTAGTGTAAGTGCTGTAGAGTTGACAGTGCACCCAGTGTCTCAGTGGCACTGGGGTGCCCTTGCCCTGGGCTGGCACTAGTGCCTACTGCCTGTCCTGCTTAAATAAATTAAATAGAATCTATAAATAATAATTTAATAGAGTCTATAATTTAATAGTTCGTTATAATAGTATATATATATATATTTGTCAGTCATATATATATATACTATAGTATACTAGTGTAGAGTGTACTGTAGACATTCAAGACATCTACTAGTGTCTAATCTAAAATCAGTAATATCAATAATTCTATAATTCTTTCTTATCTTAATAGTTAATTAAATTAGCTATAAATAAAAGTAATAATATTAATTAATTACTACTAGCGTATAGTCCAGCTAATCTTATTAGTACTGGTGCTGCAGCTCTATAGTTTGTGCTTTGTTTTAGCAACAGCAAGAGACCAAGTCAATTTTTCTTAATTAATAATCTTTCATTTTATTTCATTTGTTTTGCTCACCTCAGTCCATCAGTGAAGTGAACTTGTTGGGCTAGTGAGTGCAGCCGCATAAGTGCTGTGTGTTTTTGTTCAGCAAGCAGTGAAGCTAACTGTTTTGCTGTGACATTTTATTTTATTTCTAATTCTTTTCAAGAAAAATTGACTGTGACGAGCTGTACTAAGCAAAGCTTCAAGCTACTAGCTGTAGTACTAAAATAATTATAATCTTCTTTAATCTTAATCTATAATATATTATAAATAATATATAACAATATAAATTCTAATTCATAATCTATAATATAAGTAATTCTAATTCTAAATTCTAATTCATAATCTATATTCTTCTATCTATAATACATAATATATAAGTAAATTATTTCTAATCTATTAATATTATATAACTTAATATTAATTAATAAATCATACTGAATCTGATTTAACCTCACTTTAGCTTAGTGGGTTTGAGAGCGTCTGCCTAGAGGTAGACTTATAGTAAGGAAATATAGCTTTAGGCTAGCATAGTAGTAGGCTAAACTCTTAGGCCCGTGTAAATTCAAATTAAAAATAAAATACTGCTAGTTATTAAATAGTTAATCTTGAGTTAATAATTTAAATAACTTTAGCACTTTGCCAGATTGCACACAACAGCACAGTGCAGTAGTGCATAGTTTTACTTTTTAAGCAGTAGCACTGAAGAGAACTTCCTCTAATTTTTTTGTCTTTAATTCGTTTTTCCCTTTTTTTTTTTTTTTTATAGTTTTTTAAACACTACACTACACTACACACACAACACAAAATTTGAAATGGATCCTCCTTTTGGGACTAAGGAGGGACAAGCTCCATCTACCACCACCACCAGCACCACCACCAGTTCTAAGATGCAGCCTTTGCGTCAGTCTAGTCGGCCAAGTAGGCCAAGCTCTCGCTTATCATTTGGGGAAGCATTGCTTGAAGGATCATCAAGTAAAGTAAAGGCACCAAAAGCAGGCAGTAGTAGTGCGGCTAGGCCCACAAGCTTTATGGTTTTTTACGGAAAGCCTAAAGCACCAGAAGCACGTTCAAAGTTAAAGGGTAGCACAAGTAGTACCAGCCCAGTGACTAAAAAGAAGTGCCTTTTGCCCCAAGCAGCATCTTCCCCATCCACAAGAAGCATGCAAGGTACCAAGCAGAGCCAAATTAGCAGCAAGACTCAGAGGGGTCCCAAACAAAAGCGATCTCATTCCTTTGTAGGGAAAACCACCACCACCCCCACCGCCTCTACCACCACTAGTGCTGCGCCTACTGTTCCCACTGGTACCGCCACGCCATGTCCTCCTAGTACCTCTAGCAAGCCACCAAGTCCTTACAAAATTTTTGTAAAGACAGTTAGAGAGAGGGCTACACATAGTGGAACTCCACCTAGCGAGGTAGCAGAGGAGCCTGAGACTGAGAGGCCAAGTGCAGAGTCTATTCTTCCTGCTCGCACTACTACTAGTCACGAGTCTCACGACGATATCAGTCTTAGCTCCAGCCTAGCAGGAATTCCATTCGATCTGGCTAATGAAGAGCTAGACTATGAGCCAGAGGAAGTAGAGGAGATGAGTGGTCAGGAATCAGATTCCTCAGGGAGCAGTGTCCAAATGACTAGTGCACAATTTTCCCCTGAGCCTCCACCTTCTCCGCTACGATCATCACCATCACCACCACCACCAGCAGCAGCAAAACCTAGCAAATCTAAAGCATTTAGCAGTCCCACTATGGCCAGTACTGTTACCACCAGTCCCACCACCACTAGTTCTGCCTCTGTTCATCCACCCCGAGCAGTAGGAGCAGCACCCAAGGCACACTCCAAGGCTATGCGCGCCCCAATTTGGGAGCACTTTGAAAATGTTGAAGAAGGGCGCTATGGAAAGTGCAAACATTGTGGGAAGCTAATAAGCAGAGGGAAAGTGTCTGGCCATTTTACCAGTGCTAGCATGAAGCATCACCTCAGCACTCAACACAACACTGTGCTATTGGGGAAAGATGCAGAAGTAAAACTTAGTGCAGGCAGCATAGCTGGTGGCCGTGGAAAAACCCCAACAGCTTCTTCTTCTGAGCCAATAGCAGCAGCAGCTAGTGCTGGCAGCCAGAGACCAAGGCAGGTTGGAGCACTGCATGTCCAGCCCACCCTGGAACAATTTGTGGCATTCCAATCCAAAAGGTCAATGCCCAAACAGCAGGCCAATAAAGTAACGCGACTGATTGGTCAGTTCATTGCTGTTGGAGGGGCATCCTTCTCTATGATCGAAGGGGAGCCTTTCAAACAATTGATGGCGGCTGTGGCTCCGCAATATACACTTCCATCACGTTCCACTTTCAGCAGGAACATTGTCCCCTCATTGTATCGGTCCTGTGTTGCAGCAGTGAAAGAGGAGCTTTCCAAGGCTGCTGGTCAGTGCGTTCATTTCACTACAGATTTGTGGAGTGCACCTAGCGGCCAGCATGCCTTTCTTTCTTTGACAGCACACTGGTGGCAGCCCGGTGTGTCTAAGGAAGCTGCTGCAGAAGGCTACCGATCTTTCCTTCTCCATGCAGAAGTGATGGATGAAAAGCACACTTCCCAAAATATTCTGCATGCAATGAGGAAAATGTTTAGCCTTTGGGTGGGAGCAGAGGCGGGCACCAATGTTGAAGTTGGTTTTGTGGTAACTGACGGAGGTGCCAATATGGTGAAAGCGCTGCGAGATGGTCATATTGTTGGTGTGCGCTGTGCAGCCCACATCATCCATCTTGTAGTGAAGGCAGCAATGTCAGAAGGAACTAATGTGGCAGCAGTAGTTCTGTCCCGCTGCAGAAAGATCGCTGGGCACTTTCACCATAGTGTTAAGGCTAGCCAACTTTTGAGGGAAGAGCAAGAGAGGTCAGGTCTTCCCGTACACTGCCTACGCCAGGATGTCAGTACACGGTGGAACTCCACGTTAAACATGCTGGAGAGGATTTTGGAGCAGCAGAGGGCAATCCATAATCTTGCCTCAGAGCACAATATTGGGATTACCTCTCCATTGAATAGGGAGGATTGGACAGTGATCGCCCAGCTAGTGGCAGTCCTTAAACCATTCAGGGATGCCACAGAAAATTTAAGCTCAAACACTGCCAGTCTGGCCCAGGTAATCCCAGTGTTCTCCCATCTAGGCAGCAAGATGGATGTGTTCCTTGGAAACCGTGAGGCTGTTCAAGGTGGCACTCTACATCCTGACGTAGCAGCCATAGCCAGGAAGCTGAAGGATCTGCTAAAAGTACACCTTTGCAAACGAATGGAAGAGAGTCCCGAAATGATGCTAGCGTGCCTTTGCGATCCAAGAATTAAGGGAAAGCTAGCTTTGAAATTTAATGTTCTCAGTAGCTACCGGGAGCAATTGGTCAACAAGGTGCGTGACTGGCAGCGTAAAATGGGAATGCTGTCCGAGGAGGGAGAGGTGCAGGAGGAGGAAGAGATGATGTAGTCTGCTACTCCTAGCAGCAGCATTAGCAGCAGTGCCACAAGCAGCACAACACAGCTGAGTGGAGCAGCTGCGTTTTGGGAAGAGGCACTTGGGAGTATAGTTGGACCATCTGACAGAGCTAGCAGCAGAAAGGAGAGTAGTGCTGCTGAAATGGTCAAACTTTACCTCTGTGAAGTTCCTTCTGCGCCTAATGTTGATCCTCTTAGCTACTGGGATGAAAAGAAGAGTGTGTGGCCTGCACTCTCATGGGTTGCGCAGCAGCTACTATCATGTCCGCCAACCACTGTTCAAAGTGAGCGCGTGTTTTCTATGACTGGAAACATACTGAGTCCACAGCGCTCACGCATGGCACCTCATCTGATGGAGCAGATTGCCTTTCTTAAATTCAATCTGCCCAAGTTGGGTTACCCAGCTCTTAGCTTGGAAAGTTAATTTTTTTTCTCTGTAATGTTTAAGGTAGTTTCTCCCCCTGGTTGCACGTGTTTGTGGTGTGGCAACGTCTGCTACCTCCGCCGGTGTAGCCAATTTACGCTAGGGCCTAGTGTCTGAGTTCTGGAAGTCCGCTCCCAAACGCCATGGACTGACAGACTTTCATGCTTTGCCCTGGGGTGAAACAGGTGAGCGGGTCGTCAATTGCCCACTCATTCACCTTTTTCCGTTTCCAACGCTGCTGCTGGTGGTGGTGCCAGTATCTTTTGCCAGTTCGCTTCCTGGCTGAAATCATGCCTCAAATGTCCCTAATGGAGAGGGTAGTTTCTCCCCCTGGTTGCACTTGCTGTGGTGTGGCAATGCCTGCTACCTCCGCCGGTGTAGCCAATTTACGCTAGGGCCTAGTGTCTGAGTTCTGGAAGTCCGCTCCCAAACGCCAAGGACTGACAGTCTTCGGATGCTTTGCCCTGGGGTGAAACAGATGAGCGGGTCGCCAATTGCCCACTCATTCGCCTTTCCCAATGCTGCTGCTGCTGGTGGTGGTGGTGCCAGCGTCTCTTCTCTGCCAGTTCGCTTCCTGGCTAGTGTCATGCCTTAAATGTCCCTAATGGAGAGGGTAGTTTCTCCCCCCTGGCTGCATCTGTTTGCGGTGTGGCAACGGCTGCTACCTCCGCCGGTGTAGCCAGCTTACGCTAGGGCCTTGTGTCTGAGTTCTGGAAGTCCGCTCCCAAACGCCAAGGACTGACAGTGTTTGGATGCTTTGCCCTGGGGTGAAACAGGTGAGTGGGTCGCCAATTGCCCACTCATTTGCCTTTCCCAATTCTGCTGCTGCTGCTGGTGGTGCCAGCGTCTCTTCAATGCCAGTTCGCTTCCTGGCTAGTGTCATGCCTCAAATGTCCCTAATGGTAAGGGCAGTTTCTCCCCCCTGGTTGCATTTGCTGCGGTGTGGCAACGCCTGCTACCTCCGCCAGTGTAGCCAGCTTACGCTAGGGCCTTGTGTCTGAGCTCTGGAAGTCTGCTGCCAAACGTCTAAGACTGACAGTGTTTGGGTGCTTTGCCCTGGGGTGAAACAGGTGAGTGGGTCGCCAATTGCCCACTCATTCGCCTTTCCCATTTTTCAATGCTGGTGGTGGTGGTGGTTGTGGTGGTGGTGCCAGCATCTCTTCTGTGCCAGTTCGCTTCCTGGCTAGAGTTATGCCCAAAATGTCCCTAACGGTAAGGGCAGTTTCTCCCCCCTGGCTGCCTCTGTCTGCGGTGTGGCAACGCCTGCTACCTCCGCCGGAGCGGCCAGCTTACGCTAGGGCCTAGTGTCTGAGCTCTGGAAGTCTGCTGCCAAACGTCTAAGACTGACAGTGTTTGGGTGCTTTGCCCTGGGGTGAAACAGGTGAGTGGGTCGCCAATTACCCACTCATTCGCCTTTCCCATTTTTCAATGCTGCTGCTGGTGGTGGTTGTGGTGGTGGTGCCAGCATCTCTTCTGTGCCAGTTCGCTTCCTGGCTAGAGTCATGCCCAAAATGTCCCTAATGGTAAGGGCAGTTTCTCCCCCCTGGCTGCGTCTGTTTGCGGTGTGGCAACGCCTGCTACCTCCGCCGGAGTGGCCAGCTTACGCTAGGGCCTTGTGTCTGAGCTCTGGAAGTCCGCTGCCAAACGTCTAGGACTGACAGTGTTTGGATGCTTTGCTCTGGGGTGAAACAGGTGAGTGGGTCGCCAATTGCCTACTCATTCGCCTTTTCCATTTCCTTTTCCATTTCCATTTCATTATTTTGCTTCTGATACACAACCAACCAACCAAACATAACACACACAATAACACAAATAACACAGTGACATAACACATATAACACACAGTGACAACACACATAACACACATAACACATACACGTACAATGCACAAATCACAAGGACCTTTCCTCTTGTTATTTGTCCTGGCCTTCACTTCTACACTCACTAGCATTAACGCTATAACTCACACTTCATACTATAAAATTTTTCCATCCACATACCTGCCAACAGACCCAACTTTTTCAGGGACAGTCCTGCTTTTTTCCAGTCCTGTCCCATCTAATTTAGCTATCTAGGTATGCAAATACACGTTGGTAGTTATAGCTCGGTAGGTAGCACTAGTATAAACATTAAATAAATATAATAAAGTACTAAATAATAAATATACATTTAAATAAACCCCTTAATTTTTTAAAACCCATTAAAATTAAATTATTATTTAGACATAATACATCTTTAACCAAACCAGTGCACTGCTACTAATCTTAAACATAACCGTACATTAACCCTAAGCTATTTTTTAGTTCTTGTCCAACATTTTTCCATCCGCATACCTGCCAACACACCTAAGATTTTGGTGGACAGTCCTGCTTTTTTCCAGTCCTGTCCAGTAAAAGTTGGGTTGTTGCAAAGTATGCCATTGTGAATAGGTAGCAAATGTTAGGCATGTATTACAAGTGGTCCAAAATCAATTTAAAAATGTAAAATAATCCCTATTCTTTTATTAAACATCTATGGATGATGATCTTGTGTATGATAAACGGACGCCAAGTTCCTTGGAGCATTTGTCTCTAGGTCATTTTGTGTACAGTACACCTCAGTACGTGTGTGAAACTCTATTGGTCGTTTCGGCAGGGGGCTGGCCTGCCATCAACGAATGAAGTACGTTCTGCAATTCACTCGTTGATGCCAGACCAGCCCCCTGCCGAAACGACCAATAGAGTTGCACACACGTTCCTTCACGGCAGCTGCTGCTGCTCCGATGTGTTGTTAACCCCGTATTAACCCCTGCTAGGCAACCGGGAAGGAAACGAAGATTAAACGAGCACGAAGAATGTCCGCGAATATTCGCCCGAAGAGAAGACAGGAACGGGCGAATATTCGCGGAATACGAAGGTTTTTTTCCCCCCGAAGACGAGCACGAAGACGAACACGAAGAGCCCCCTGGTGCCCAAGTCTAATTTACAGTTCACTTCCTGCATACATAAAGAAGAAATTAACTTTCTAGATCTTACTCTCTATACAAGAAGAGAAGAAATCCATACGAAAACATATTTCAAACCAACGGATAGAAACAGTTATATTAATTTTTCAAGCTGTCATTACCCGAGTTGGTTACGAAATATTCCAAGAGGACAGATCGGTCGCATTCGTCGGAATTGCACGGAAGAAAATGAATTCATAGTCCAAAGCCAGAAATTAATATCAAAATTTGAAGAAAAGAATTACCCTCAGGACCTACTCCAAGAAAGCTTTAGGTCTATTAAAGAAAAAAGAGAGAAGAATTTTTTAAGAACCCACAACCTCCTAAGAAGAATTTTGAGTTTTCTTTCTGTACAAGGTATAATGATAAGGCATTTGAAATTAAAAGAGCCATTAAAAAATGTTGGACCATTTTAAAACAAGATATTTTAAAAAACTTTTTACCAGAAAATCCCAACATCATCTATAAAAAAACAGATAATCTAAAGGCACTTTTGGCACCTAGTGCATTACCAGAGATTGAGAAGAAAAATTTAAACTTTCTCTCAGTAAAAATTCCCAGATATCATAAATGCGGGAGATGCAAATTATGCAAGACATGTAGCTTACAAGAGAAAAAAAGTATAGATTTTAGATGCACTAATACGGGGAAGGAATATAAAATTAAACATTTTATCAACTGTAATACCACCAATGTCATATATATGCTGGAATGTAACTGCGGCACCCAGTATATAGGGCGAACTTCAAGAAAATTAAAAATTAGGGCCCTGGAGCATATAGGGGGTATTAGAAATAATAACCCTAAACATAGTGTGCCAAGACACGCAAATAACTGCAAAGCTTTTTCCCTCGAGAGCTTTAAAATTATAGGGATAGATATTGTCACCCCACATTGGCGCGGAGGAAACATCAAAGAAACGCTCGCCAAACGAGAAACCGAGTGGATTTATAAATTCCAGACACATAAAAAAGGGGGACTAAATATGGAACTCGACATTTTAGCCTTTATGGATTAGCTCATCTCTCTTAATTTAATTTTTTTATGGATCATTTTATTTTTTTATATCTGATTACTGATTTTTTTAGTATTTCCATTTCATGGGTATATTGAATATACATTTTTCCAATAAAATCATTTTATTTAGTTTAGTAATATCATGATATCTTAATAATAATTTTTATATATACATTTTAAACATATTAATTGATATGATTTCCATATTTATACTAAATATTCATATTAATTCAATTGATAATATTCCTGTTAACATTTAATTTTTAAACACCAATTTTATTTTTAATAATAAACACTATTTTAAATATTTAATACATAAATTTTATAAGCATTTATTTTTAATATACGTATATATTATAGTTATCACTATACATCTTTGTTTTTACTGGTGGAGACATTTCCCTTATGGATCTTAATATATATAACCCTTGATATTTATATTGATTTTTATATTAGTAACATTATTATCTTATTTTATTTCATGTAGATTATTTATCTTATCACCATATCCACTTGACACATAAACACACTTCAGACACCAAATTTATTTTTATTTTCATTTTTATTCACATTAAAATTAATACATTATCTATCACACTTTATCACATTTATTTCTTACACGTCATTCATTCATTTTATTTTTCACTAAAATAAACAAATATATCTAAGTACTGTATATACATATACATATATTAATTTATTAAAATAAATAGATATATCTGTCTTCGTAAAATCACAATTGATCACACACACCATAATTAAATGATATATATATATCAATCTATTAGAATAAATAGATATATTTATCACACACATTATAAGTTATTTATTGATCTTACTTACTCACTTTAAGACATTTATCTATATACATATAATGTTCGGTGTTCTTTTGGTGGATATGCCTCTCTATTCGTCTTTTCTCCGTCTTCTTTCCGTTTAACCCCTCTGATACGGGAGCCAAAAGCGTTTTTACTTACCTGCGCATTACCCCTAACCAAATGTTTTTGTAACTCCACCCCCGGGAGGATCGCATCACTTCAAGCAAAAACCAAGCCGCCTACTCATCTGTACCGATATACGGAATGCGGCAACACTAACAAAGCACGTATTGAACCGCCCATGTCTTTAAACAACCTTTATTGAAACAGACATGGAAGATTGAAAGACACACGGCAATAGAGATGAAACGGATGACGTATACGACCCACGACAATGCGCGATGACGCATACAGGACGGGACAATAGGAACAGACGGCGCGAGATGACGTACATACGGAAGTAACTATTTAAAAAGCACAACAACAAGATAAGATTACATATTTGATCGATTATACTTCTACTGAAGAAGCCAAGTCGGCGAAACACGTTTAGAAGGATCTACACTGCAAAAACCTGTGGACTTTTTCATTGACACTCTGCAAGCACCTTTTTGGGTGCATGGATGAAATGTGAGTGTTTCTTTTGCTGATGATTTCAATCATTTTTTTCTCGGATACTGCACCATTTTAAGTTTATTTTCTAGAGTCAACGAAGATTATTAAAGACACTTTTGCATTCAACTTAGATGGGTCCGAATCATCTATTCTATTTGTGAGTGCAACATTAAATTCACACATAAAAATTGGTTTTACTTTCTACACTATATTGGTTTTATTTTTTTCCCTTATATGTATCTGCGCCCCATAATTTTTTGGTTGGTTTGGTTGAATTTCTACACCCTGAGGAGGAGTGTTCGTTTTTGGGCTGGGCTGCTGCAGTCCTATTCGGGAAGTATTGTTTGTATCATTTGTTTATTTTACTATATAGCACGTGATTTTAGGTTAGTTCACGTTTCCCTAATTTAACCCTAACCTTCCCACATTACACCAAACAAGACCCTAAAGTTAACCCTAACCACCCCTCAACACTAACGACACCAACATTAACCCTAAAGACCCCACCAACCATATCTGCCCCTACATTAACCTTTATCACCCCTCAACCCTAACCATCCTCCATTAACCATAACAGCCCATGAATTAACACCCACCTCCCCTCACTTTCACCAACCCAAATATTAATTTATACTCAGTTTCATAAATTCCTGAGCCATGTGAATGCTACAGAAAATATGCAGAGTCAGGAAAAGGAAGGGGAGGGACCAACAGTAAGAGTGACTGCTGCTGTGATTCACACTAAATAAACCAGATTATGAAACAAGGAGTATTTTTCTGACCATCTCAAATTCAATCCAATTCATTACTAACAAACAAACAATAGATTAACTCCCCAACACACCATGGCATCCATCACATCAATCTAGTGTTCTCTCACCCTTGTTCCACATCTCAGTTCCCCACCTATTTGTCTTATTACAACCTGCTTACATTTAACCGCAACATAACACGCACACACACACACACCCTCTCTACCCAAGAAACCACCACAAACCTACTGTAACACTAGCAACCTCAAGACTGCACATACACTACAGCCACTCCTCACAAGTATATCCTCCTCCTGTCCCGACACAGCTACAGCTCAGTACAACCATACACTAGCCTCAGCCCTACATATGGTTGAACCTATAACTGTACACAATCCTCCACACTGTCCACCTCAGCCACAGCATCCCAAACAAACACACGACTCTTTCAAAGATGTTCACGTACCGCTGAGCGCCTGTGGAGGAAGTCTCCTTCACATCAAACCATCACTACAAATGCTCCGTTCCTATACATCGGCACTCCGTCATCTCTCTAAAGAAACATATTCCCTTTCATGAATCACCTCTTTCCCAGAACCCTAAACATCTGTTGTTCTTCACATTAAATAACAGCCTTTGCACACCCACAGCACCTCCCTTGCCCTCCAACTTCTCTGCCCAGAAGCCTGCCACCTACTTCAAAAACATAATCGACATCAGGGATAACATCCTCCCCCATAGCGTCAATCATATGGCATCTCAACCTCCCTCCTCACCTGCTTCAGCCCAGTTGAAGGTTTCCAAGGTCCTGTTGTCTTCCCACCTCACCACCTGTCCCCTTGACCCCGCACCCTCACATCTCCAACCACCACTCTCTAATGTCCTTAACCCAACCCTAACCAACATTTGTAATCTCTCGTTGTCCTCTGGTGGGTTCCCAACCACATTCAAACACGCCATCATCTCCCCATCGTAAAGAAACCTTCCCTTGATCCCACATCCCCATCAAACCGCCGTCTACTGTCACTCCTCCCTCTAGCTTCCAAACTGCTGGAACAATTCACCTACAATCAACTAACAAACTCTCTACTTGACCCTCTACAAACCGGTTTCCATCCATAGCATTCAACAAAGAAAGACTGCACTGACTAAGATTGCTAATGCCCTCCTCACAGCTAAAACAAAAAGGCCACTGCTCACTGGTTTTTCTCTTGGACCTCTCAGCAACCACCCCCTTCTCCTACAAACACTCCACGCTCACGGCATCCGTCACATGGCTCTTACATGACTTCATTCCTATCCTTTCTAACAGTATTTATGGTATCTCATTTACTGCAACTTTCTCCTCTTCCGCTATCTACTGGTGTTCCTCAAGGCTCAGTTCTTGGACCTCTGCTATTCCATCTACACTTCTTCCCTCGGAAAAACCTATTTCTTCCTTCGGTTTCCAGTACCACCTCTCTTCTAACTCTCCTCACTGACTGTCTATCAGGAATTGCATCGTGGATGGCGTCCCGTTACCTGAAGCTCAACAGCACTAACACCAAACTCATAGTTATCCCGCCATCTGCTCTGTCCACTTCTCCTGACCTCTCTATTACCGTTGACAACTCCACTATCCAACCAACACACCAGGTTCTCTGCCTCGGTGTCACCCTCGACTCTGCCCTCTCCCTCATCCCTCACATGCAACCCCTCACCAAATCCTGGTGCCTCCACCCGCAAAACCATCTCCCAAATCCGCACTTTCCTCACATAACGCAACACCAAGTGACTCAACCGCTCCCTTGTGATCCGGCCTTGATTCTTGCAACTCCCTACTAACCATCCTCCCCCTCTACTGCCTTTCGCCGCTTCAATCCATCTTTGACTCTGCAGCTAGATTAATTCTTCTCAGACACTGCTCCACTATGCCAATCACTTCACTGGCTCCCCATCCCCTTCAGAATCATATTTAAACATATGACCCTATAGAGCCCTCAACAACTCATCCCCACCTTTACACCTCTCTATCCTCATATCCAAATACACCCCTACCCACCCTCTTCACTCCTCTCAAGACCTGCGGCTTTCTTCTACTGTTGTTACCTCTTCCCACCCCCATATCTAGGATTTCACCCACACCGCTCGCCTCCTGTGGAATTCCCTACCCCATTCCGTCAGACTTTCTGACTCGTACGTAACCTTCAAAACCTCTCTGAAAACCCACATAGACATACATCATTGCTTTCCAGTGCTCCCAACTGTAATCCTAATCAAAGCCATCAGCACAAACAGCTTCAACCCATCATCACAGCGAAATCAACTCATCCCATCCATGCAGTCCTCCTCTCACATTGTCTCGCTCTTCTCAACCAACTAGATTGTAAACGCACTAAAGCAGCGCCCTCTTTTCCTTTGCACTAGTTTGTTATTGTACGTATTATCGTATCTACGTACAAATTGTTCTAATAAATGTAACAGCAACAACACTTTATAAATAAATATAATGTGGACGCTCACCCCTGTCACACAAACATCTTGAACACCAAAGACAGAGTAGGAAACCCATTAATCAAAAACGTTGGGATGAGGCAGGTTTGATGCATCTGCAACCGTTCAAACAGAGAAGAGAAAAGAGTGCTCTCACAGACAACAGCCTGAAAGTACATGGAGGAAAAATATAGGTTATAACTACCCCCAGTAAAATGCGTAGCCAAGGGGCAACTGCACAGTACTACCATGAATTCATTATCAATCAATCAATCAATCAATCATTTTCTGAACATTTTCATGCCCTATATCCAGAGGCATCTCTACTGAAAATAGCACCTACGGCAAGCACTTAAATTGCGCCCCTGTCCAAATGTCTCAAACCAATTTACTAGCCCCTGCTGCTCATATATATAAATATATAACTAACTATTACACCCTGCTGCCGATAGCAGGTCTAGATCAACACACAAACCCTGATCAAATGAAATTCACTTCTGATCGCAACACTGAAGGTATATATAAAATACACAGATTCAGACATAGAAATCCTGTATTTGCAGGTATACAATAATAATATATTAAACATAGCATCGCAGGTATAGATCAAATACATACATGGAAATGGCATTGCAGGTATTAATCAATTAACTGAATCACACATATTAACGAAGTATTTGCAGGTATACATAAATAACATGGAAACATAGCATAGCAGATATGAATCTACAGAATAACACAGAAACCCAGCTTTGCAGATATACATCAATTGGAATTCACATAAAAACACAGCATTAAAGGTATATTTAAAGACCCCTAAATTACAGGCATAGATCACAGGTTGCACACCCCAAAGCCAGCCCTTACATCCACACTGCCCACATAGAACCTGAACAGCACCCAGATCACACACACAATATTTGCCATCTTTCTCCCCAAATAGCCCAGCACAATTCAACTTTGTCCCCAAACATTCCGGCCTCTACCATCTTAGTACCCAAGGCTCTAACCTCCTGCTACTACCATCTTTGCCCTTCCACAATTATACATCTATGATGCACACAAACACTTTTACAGTCACTCACTAATACACACATTAATTCAGACAACTCATCCACACATTAACTCATGCTCTCCCTCATTCACTCACACTCTTTACTTATAGCTACCCCCCTCTCCCTCGCTTATCACTTTCTAACCCCTCTCCCTCCCCCTACTCACTATCTAACCTCTCCCCCCTTTGTAGATCTCTCACTTTGAGCTCCAGCGACAAAAGCACAAGGCTTCTGTCTTCCAGCACTGCTGCAGTGGCCACTGCTTAGCGCCATAATATGACGTATTACAGCGTTCAGCAGGCACCAGCGAGCAGCTTTTAAACGCTGTCTTTTTTGTTTTTGGATTCGGGGGAGAACAAGGGACGTCAAGCAGTTGCTAGGCGCCCCTCTCTCTCTTCCCCATCGATAAAAAAAAAAAATAGATGCTCACTGGCGCACCCATTTCAAATGGCACCTATGGCACGAGCCATATATGCCATACCATACATACACCTCTGCCTATATCAGAAGTTGCTAGAAACACCAGGGATAGTCTCATGGAGTAATGTTTTACATTCGGAGGCAAGCACTCCATGAACTCAATGAACCTTTCTCTGAAGTAGGATGAAAGTAATTGTGTTGTTGGCTGCTTTCTTGAAACTCCACAAGTCAGAACAAATACATCTAAGCCACCACTGCTGTCCAACCCGTATCCTGTGCTCTAATGAGAGGGAGAGAAAACAACACAACCGTCAAGAAATTTGAATGATTCCTAAGGGTGTTCCCCTCCTCGCACAACAGCAAGAGGCACAGGAGAAGCTGCATTTATATATTGAAAGGCATTCATAAAATACAATTTGGAGCCCCCCCCCTCTAGTTTTCTCCCTGCCACCACCTGCCTTGGCACAGCCCTGACTGCATTAGGTGGGCACACGAGACCTCTGACTCACTCCTCCGCATCAATGCCAGAATATGACATCATATCCCAGCACTCGGCGCTGAAACGGCGCACCACAGTGGAGCAGTGAGACAGGGGGCCACGCATTCCCACAACAGGACCTCGACATAGTAATTACGAAAGGACACATAATAAGGAGCAGAAAGACATGGGAGAGAAAGGTTGTCAAATCCTGGGGATGCAAATTGCGTCCAAAGCATCCTGTGGATACAACCAGGGCAAGTCCTATGAGCGCAAGCAGGGTACTGGACAAAGCTCTATGTGTGTGAGTGAAACCGGGTGCTGGTAAATGCCTATGACTGGAAACGGGATACTAGGACAATAGCTGTATATGCAAGCAGGGTGGTGGATGCAATCAGGATGCTGGGGCAAATCCTATGAATAAAACCTGGGTGAATGGACAAATGTTATGGCTGAAAGTGGAGTGCTGGTTTAAGTCATTAGAGTGCAATCTGGGTGCTGGTGCAAAGTGAATAAGTGCAATCAGGGTGCTGTGACAAATCCTATGAGTCCAATCTTGTTTGTTAGCAGTGTGCTAGAGAGTGAAAGGATGTGAAAACCAGTCTCTGACCGTATGTAAAGTGAATGAATAAATAGAAAAGGGGGCTACACAGCTGAAACCCGGTAATACACTCCCCTGGTGTTGTTGAAACTTCACAAAACACTATCCAACCAGGTGCGCTCCTGTCAACCAATAATGAAAATATAAAAAAATACTACAACTCTGATGCAGATGTATAAAACACAGTACTGACTCATGATGATAGGTTTACTTTATGCACTCACAAAGTATATGTGATGTTTCAAAGTGTCCGTACATGTAGACTAAACACAAACCACAGAAACACGGGATGGTATCGCTGGGGAAAGGAACAACGTAGGTTGATGGATGCACTTACTCTTTAGCAGAATATATTCGGCGTGTATATTATTCCAAAGTGTCTCCAAGCCGGCTCCTCTCTCCTGTATGTCCACAGTTCCGTGGTGGTCTTAGTGGATATTCCCCAATTACTTTCAGCGTTTCGTTAAATACCACTATGATTTACTGTCCGACAGATGGTTAATAAAATAGAAAATTTATTTTGGGTCAAAGCCCGAAATATATATTCCAGGTGAACTACAAGTACGATTCCAAATAAATAGATAAATATTGCACCAATAAATCAATAAATACTTAATACCCCTCTGTATAGTTCAAATCCCTTCAATATATATATATGTATATAGAGAGAGAGAAATGAATAACAACAACAACCAGTCTTATCTTAAAACTAAAGATACGGGGAAAAAGTCCTCTCTCTACACATTTCGCCTACTAGGCTTCCTCAAAAGTAGTGTTTTTATTTCCTCCATTGGTCTTTTATTTGCAGTTGGCACCATCTTCACTTCCTTCCCCCTCCAGCGTCCATCCCTCCTCCTCCAGAATTACCTCCTCCATATCTGTCATCGTGCAAGCTGTTACCAAGATGCAGGTCTCTTCTTACGTGGTGGGAGCATCGTTCAGGTACGAGGCTGCTTTTTGATCATGCAGACCTTCCAGTAGCATGTTTGTGCATCGCTTTTTTTGTTTTTTTAGGAGATTCGAGGTCCTGTATTAAGCCTATGGGTGTAGATACATGTAGACATTATATCAAGAACAGGAAAGATGTGGAACGAAACAAAGGTAAGATACAATGTGGAACAAGCCATATTGCAATAATGGTAAGTATAGAGGTGTTCAATACAAAGATACGATAGGAAGGTTGAAAAGGTAAGTATAGGGGGAAGCAACATCCTACTGTTATGTTTGGTCTCCTAGTGTTACTAATCAAATTGAATGCATAGGGGCTAGACAAATGATGGGATTTTTGGTGCGGTGCGGTGTGCTAGGCAGTGCCCAAAATTGCAAGCAGGGCTCTGGGGCAAGGCCTAAAAGTGCAAGAGGGGTGCTGGGGCGAGCTTTATGAATGCAATCAGGGGGCTGGTGGAAGGGCTATGGATGCTGGCAAATATGAATGAATGTAATCTGGGTGCTGGGTAAATCCTGAAGATATAATCCATATCCAGTGGCACTCATTGGCTTTGCCCCAGCACCCAGCTTGCCCTCTTGCCCAGTTGGCAACTATTATCATTATCAATTATTAGTATCATCAATTTTTATCAATTAGTTGTTGCAGCCCTACCTCTGCGTCCATAGTTCTTGCTTCATATACATAAGCTGCTACGTACGACTTTGGACTTCAAAACCAAACCAAAACAACAAACTGAGCAAGAAAGTCAAGCACCAGATAGCACTGACACTTGGGGAACAAAGACATAGCTAATGACCTGTTTGTTTGGGCTCACAGATGGCATTGACAAGTTTGGGGACAATGAAAGCACTGGTAAGTTTGGAGGGTAAGCAGGCCAGTGTGAAAGCCAGCACTATTGGAACCGATAGACATGTTAAACACGTTACCTAGGCTTCGCACTGCTAAAAGGCATAAAGACTCCATGATGATATACTATTACATTTCAGAGACCACGTACCTTCCATTGGTTAGCAGCAAAGTCTCGTCTTCCGGTATAAAACTAGCCAGGAGATCCCAGACCCTCCTTTTCTGTGTAAGAAAAATAGGAATTAGAAATTCAGAGTACGTATCATTTTACCTTTTAAGTTCTCTGGATAAGTTAGTCTCTTTGGGGACAGATCTTACTTAAAATGGCAACTACGTTGAAAAATGGCTGCTATGGCATCAGAATAACCTTTATTTTTGTACATGACCCTCACTGGCTTTCAAGATAGAGCAGGCAGGCTGTCGTAAAAAGAAATAACTAAACGCAATTTGTTCTCCAAGGCAGCCTGAAAATAAATGATAGATTCTTGGTTTTAGAAAGCACCATCATATTCCGTAGCTCCCAACTATAATTACCCCTGTAAGAGGGGTAGCCAAGGGGGCAGCTGCGCAGATATTTCCAACAATACTACCATTTTCTCAACACAAACGGGGTACTGGACAAAACTCTCTATGTATGAGGGAAACAGGGTGCTGGGGCAAGGCCTAAGAGTGCAAACAAGGGTACTGGACCAAGACCTATGTGCATGCAAACAGGGTGCTGGGCAAAGACATATGACTGCAAGCAGAGTGAAGGGGCACGTCTGATGGGCACTAGCAGGGTGCAAAAGCAAGGCCTATGAATGCAAGCAGGTTACTTGGGCAATGCCCATAATTTCCAATTGGGGGGGTACTCGGGCAAGACCTATGACTGCAAGAGGGGTACTGGGGAAAAGCCTAGGAGTGCAATTGGTGTGCTGCAGAAAGGCCTATGAGTGCAAGCGGATTGAAGGGGGCAAATCTGATGGCTACAAGAGCAAAGCCTATGAGTGCAACCTGGTAGAAAGGGCACGTTTTATGAATGCAAGTACAGTGCTGCTGTTTGTTAAGTCATATGAGTGCAATCTGGGCACTGAGGGAAACAGGGTGTTGGGGAAATGCCTAAAACTGGAAGTGGGATGCTAGGACAATACCCGTATATACAAGCAGGGTGGTGGGGCAAGGCCCAGGAGTGCAAGCGGGGTGCTGGGGCAAGGCCTATGAGTGCAACCTCAGTGCAGGGGCAAGTTCTATCAGTACAATCTCTGAGCTGGGCAAGTCGTAAGACATGAAGAGTGCCTTTAAAATGGGTGTGACAGGGCCAGGCTAGCTGGCTCATGTGTCATATGAAGTTTAGCCGGGTCACGGAGCACTTTTGTGTCCGGTTCCGTATACCGTGACCCGGTAATATATTATATTGTGTTTATTGTGTAACCGGCCCAGAGACTGATGTGGATTCAGCCCCAGCCTTCAAAGAGACGATCCTATAATCTGGCTGGGGCTCTTAATCAGCCAACACAGCCCTGTCTGCCCAGACGGCACCCGCACTACAGGGGGGATAACACAGGTGGGGGAACCCATTGTATTCTGTAATCCCCTCACCTGATACATCCCCTGTATACTGATGGGATTTGTGATGGGATGTGGCTGATGGGATTGGGGGTTGGGTTCGGTACACATTGCATTGAGATTGTATAAAGTTCTGTGTGTTTGTAATAAAGAGAAGTTCTTCTTGGTTTGCTACGAATGGTGGTCTGGATGATCCGTGGATAGCTGAGTGCTATCCGTATGAGGGACTGACTGGTGATTCCTCAGCCCTCAAACAGGGGGACCCAGCCTTGGGTACGGTGACCCTGTAACATTGGTTGGCAGCGGTGGGAAGAATCCCACGACTTGGGTGAAATCCAAACCACCAACTGGGATTGCAGACGAGAGACACCGAGAGAGCTCCTGGAGGTTTGTAGCAAAGAAAAGGCTACTCTGATTGCGGACTGCAGAGAGATGGACCGGCACCAGGATGGCCCAGAGGAGAGCCTCGGACTGAGTGCTCTACAAAAGAACATTCTATGGCACCTATCCCTGTACCCAGGAGGGGCTACATCGGAGCAAGTGACGGCGGTGATTAAAATGTGTCACCAGGAACTGAGCCAGAGTGGGTCTGTATCTCCCAGACTAGGGGAACAGACCACCAAAATATCATACCAGGATATCCAACCCTTCCGAGAACCAGAGTGTGAGACAGACCGGGTTACAGCCGAGGTGTGTGAGCTGGAACACCAGCAATGGCAGTTAGAGTCTGCGCCTGCAGACTGGAGGGATGATTTCTCCCATCCCCACTTTGAAACGTACTGGGCACAGTACTGGACAATGTGGGATATACGAGTTCCACTCCTGGGGGAGAACCCGTTGCCGGAGTGGGAAGACGAATTGAGGGATCTCATATATGCAGAGCTCGACCTCCAGAGCCGCTACCAGGGATTCTCCCAGCAGTTAGCAGGTGAAGACCACAGCGACCCTCTGATGCTGTATAGCCCCGTCGACCCAGGACTGATATATGATGCCTTCCAATTTGACTCGTCCTTCGGAAGCCCCTGCCAGTACCGCAGGGATACAATCTGGGACAACCGTGCAGAAGTCCTGGTTTATGCTATTCCCCCCGAGCTGGAGGCTGTTATGGATTGCCTGGTCCAAGAGGAATGGCAGCTCGAGAGGGACTATAAAGAATTGCTGCGGAGAGTGGAGCTCCAGGAGTTACAAGGAGACTGGGAGCATGGTACTACAACTTGCGGGAGTGGGACCGAGGTCCTCTTCACCTACTCCTCGGCCCCTGCCCTGGTGAGAAGAACCGAGGTCCTCGCCAGCAAGAAGAAGCGGAGGAGGAAGCCAAAAGCTCCGACCCAAGTCCTCACCAACAACCCTGGCTGCTCTACCCCGGCAGAAGAGATGACTGTCCCCACCGCCCGAGTAAGTGGCACAATCCCCCTCACCAAACCCTTATCTATGCTCGTAGAAGCCAGGGCCCCAGATTGTCCCCCTGATTTCCCGAGTGTCCTGGGAGAAGTCCGGGTCACTGCCCCAGAGGTTCCCACTGAAGTCCCCGGTGACCCGGTAGAGGCACCGTTCCCTAACCTAGCGAGGACGCCAGAGGGGCTACCGAGTTCCCTGGGTCCTCTCAGTAGCCTGGCGCAGGCCCTGGTTCCTATCCCTGTGTTCTCCGAAGTGATCCCTGGTTCCCCAAGTGTCCTCCTGGAAGCCCAGGTCACTGTCCCAGAGTGTTCCTCTGACTCTCCCCGTGCCCAGGCAGAGGCACCTGTCCCAGAGAGGAAGATCGAGGGTCTGCTTAACCCTCCCGGTGGTCCAGTATTGGCACCTGTCCCTGCCCCGGAGTATTCCCCTGGGTCCCCTGAGTACCCCGCAGAGCTGCTTAGCTCGCCCAATAACCCTGTAAGGGCACCTGTTCCTGTCCCAGAGTGTCCCCTAGGTCACTCCAGTGTCCCGGTAGAGGCCTCGCTTACTACCTCTACGTGTTTCCCTGGTTCCCCGAGTGCCCCCGGCCCGATCAGCAGGGTTTTCCTTCCATGCAACCACCCTGGCCTGGCAGCTGCCCCAGACTCAGTTCCCAAGACTTGGGAGCAAGAGTCCCCACGTGCCCCTGTTACCCCGGTGAGGGGGATAGCCATGTGCCCCCGGCTGAGCTGGGACCGTCCTCCAATTCACAGAGGACTACTGACTATCCTTTTGGGCAACCAGGGCCCTGGCCCACCTTCAATGGATGATTCTGACAAAGGGGGCCATGAACTAAGGCCTGCACCTGTGAACTTTGTCCACTCGGACAGCCTGCAGCAGACCCGTGTGGATCTGCCTGGTCTGCCGGACCGTTGGTCAAGGGGGAGATCTGTGACAGGGCCAGGCTAGCTGGCTCATGTGTCATATGAAGTTTAGCCGGGTCACGGAGCACTTTTGTGTCCGGTTCCGTATACCGTGACCCGGTAATATATTATATTGTGTTTATTGTGTAACCGGCCCAGAGACTGATGTGGATTCAGCCCCAGCCTTCAAAGAGACGATCCTATAATCTGGCTGGGGCTCTTAATCAGCCAACACAGCCCTGTCTGCCCAGACGGCACCCGCACTACAGGGGGGATAACACAGGTGGGGGAACCCATTGTATTCTGTAATCCCCTCACCTGATACATCCCCTGTATACTGATGGGATTTGTGATGGGATGTGGCTGATGGGATTGGGGGTTGGGTTCGGTACACATTGCATTGAGATTGTATAAAGTTCTGTGTGTTTGTAATAAAGAGAAGTTCTTCTTGGTTTGCTACGAATGGTGGTCTGGATGATCCGTGGATAGCTGAGTGCTATCCGTATGAGGGACTGACTGGTGATTCCTCAGCCCTCAAACAGGGGGACCCAGCCTTGGGTACGGTGACCCTGTAACAATGGGACATTACATTTTATGCATAATGTTTTTGGGAATATTTGGCTTTCTGTAACGTGAGATATCTGGTTTACAATGTAAGGTCCTTTGCATGGTAATTAACTACAAAAGATTTGGAACAAAGGCTCCAACAGACGTGTGAAACCCCACAGGGTCTCAGACATAGCTGTGTGTATTTTTGCATACACTGTCTATCTACTCCATAACTGGGTCATACAGGAAATCTCTAGAAAGAGGGGTCAGGTGAATCACTTGCTGGAAGGTACAAGGCATTCCGGGATGAATAGTTAGGGGCTGCAATAGTCAGAGGAGTCTCAGAAAAGAGAGCACATCGAACAGACGTGTTTCGGGTCAGGAGACTCAGAATTAAGCTGCGCAAGATGCTGTCTGGGAGAAGCCTGTGAGCTGAGCGACGTTTCCCATGAATTTGTTGAAGTATCCCTTTTATTTTGTATTATCATCAAATGTTTTCTGTATGTTATATGTTTTATCACCTGTACCAGTGACCTAATGCGATATCGATATACATTTTGTTATACGCTTGTATTTGTGCTTTATTCATCAAGCATTCCCTAAACGAATAACCCTGTAAGAGGGTCATCGTTTCTTACAAAGTCCTGTGAGTGCAATCTGTGTACTGGGGCAAGGTCTTTGAGAGTTATCTGGGTATTAGTACAAATCCTGTGAATGCAATCTTCCGCGTCAAAGTGTAAATAAATCATTGTGGTTGGGGGCAAATTGTTTTACCGTTATTTGTTTTTAATTCTCTCCGGTTCTAATAGCATGAATTACCTAGTTCTTTTCCACAAAATAACCTCTTCTTTATAACCTCTGTGTAGGGCTGCAACTAACAATTATTTTCATAATCAATTAGTTGGCCAATTATTTGTTCCATTAATCGGGTAACAAATTTAATGTAAATTTTTCACTTACTTTGAATAATTTAACCCCTTCAATCCCAGGTCATTTTTGGTACCTCACAGCCCAGAGCTGGGCTATGTCGGCTCAGAGATTATTCTCTTTTACTGTAAATAGTGTACCGATGCGAACTATATATTGTTTATTCAAGGATAGATAGAGCTTTCTTTTGATACCGTAGTTGGATGATTAGCTGAAAAGTTAGAATGAGAAATTTAGGACAAACTAGAGTAAATGAGAAAATAACTGATTTTGTTTACTTTTTCCCTCTGAATCCTCACAAAATGAGTTAAGTGATGGAAAATCCCCTCAAAGTTTATCAATTCAGGTGTCCTGATTTCAGAAATACCCAAGTTATATAGATTTTCCATACTTTCCCAGCACCAGTGAGCATACTATAAGATGAAAATTTGTTGTATAATTTTTATGCCTACGGCTTAACGGGTTTGGGGGTTTTGACCGGGGGCAGGAGGGTTATACTGGCTATATGTTATTTTAGGGCAATGGGATGTAAGGTTTTATAATGATTTTTTCTTTTTTAGGTCCTCACATACCTGCACAGAGATCGCAGCATCTGCACCTCATCGGAGGACAGGATATCCCCTGCAGGGGATATCCTGTCCTCCGATGACCTTCCGGGTTACGTCAGCAGTGACGCAACCCAGAAGGGAATGTCCGATCGCACAATTGGCCATTTGAAACTGCCCGATCACGCCATCAGGCAGTTTGAAACGTAGCAGCTTTCCGGCTTTCGTGCCTGAAGCTGTTACAGCAGATCGGACAGCAGAAAGCCAGCGATGCCGGCTTCTGCTATCAGTGGGGAGTCCAAGCTGTCAAACGAAAGGCTGGACATACCAGGACATCCATAGGAGTTTCTTAATAGGCGTTTTTTTAGACGTCCCAGTACATCTATAGGGGATTGAAGAGGTTAATAAACAGGTTGTTAAAAACAAACAGAAAAAAATATTAACTTTGGAAAAATGCATTTCCTGTTTATATTTCCCAACCAGCCCCCCCATGCACATTTGAGCCCAGGCTTTCCACACTGCCTCCCAGATATGTCACTCCACCCTCCCCAGATATACCATAGTGACCTCATAGATTCACAGACTCCTTCGCAGCACACTAACACAATACTTTTATAAATAAGTACTGGGTTAACCTTCACTGCCCCCAGGACTTAGATTGCCCTTAGTTTGCCCCCCTTTACCTCACCGCACCTTAAGTTAACTTTATTAAATTAACCCTCAATCATCAGCATTACATTAATCCTAACACCATCAACCATAACTGCCCCTAAATGAACTTCCATCAACCCTAACTTTCAGCAACCCAAAAATTAATGTTATACGCAGTTAGATGAATTCCAGAGCCATGTGGATGCTCTAGGAAACGGTCAAGTCTACAAAAAAGAAGGGCCAGGGCCAATCAGAGTGACTGCAAGGACAGACTAAGTAGTAACTGCTGTTAATCACACTAAATGAACCAGATTATAAAACAAGGGGTATTTATCAGAGCATTTGCTCATTTCATAATCGATTCAACTCATCGATAATGAAATTCGTTGGCAACTATTTTTATTATCAATTAGTTATTGCAGCCCTACTGCAGCCCTAGGATGTGATGACCTTTATTCCACATCTGTCTGTCTGATCACAGCCTGTTTACACTTAATCTCGACATACCACACACACACACACACACACACACACACTCCCTACCCAAGAAACCACCACAAACCTACCGTAACATCAGCAACCTCTACACTCCCCAGCTTTCACATACACTACAGCCACTCCTCTCAAATATATCCTCCTCCTGTCCCGACACAGCTACAGCTCAGTATAAACATACACTAGTCTCAGCCCTAGATATCATTCCTCCTGTAACTGTACACAATCCTCCACACCCTCCACCTCAGCCATGGCACCCCACACAGACACATCTCTCTCAAAGGTGTTCACGTACTGCTCAGCACCTGTGGAGGATGTCTCTGAAAACTCATGCTCCGCTCCTATACACCAGCCCTCCATCTCTCTAAACATATTTCGTTTCATTAATCACCTCTTTCCCATAACATGAATTCTCCACTTACTTTTTTTTTTTTTGGTCAAGTAATTTTTATTTTGTCAATATAAGAGATTATTTCCAGAGGAATGCAAAAACAGGCATGGCATAACATATATATACACAGTATAGGGAACAGAGCATCTCAACTAATCCTGTCACAGGAGGGGATGTACATAAGAGAGCCCCAGTTTAAACAGTAGACTGCGCCATGTCAATAGGCGTGAGTATTGGCGCCTAAGTAACGAGGACCCATGAAGACGCACAGAGAGCTCACAGTATGCCGAGACCGGTGAGCCTGAAACAAGGCCAGGTGAAATCATTAGAAAACATCTCCAGAAAGAAATACAGAGAATAAGAGGGGGTAAAGCCAGGAGACAAAAGAAAGACATGGAAACAAGACAGGGGAGGAAAAGAAATAAAAATAAATAAAGGTAAAGGGACGATTCACAGCAGGTAATGCTCAGGGCCACAGCTAGCCTAACAAAACACATCCGCTGCAGATCAGATCCACAAAATGGCCACAGGGGACATCCCGAACTTTTCCAGCCACGGCCCCCAGGTGCGAAGAAAAAGATGGGACTTGTCATGCAGGTAAGCCGTGATTTTTTCCATCTTCACCATATGCAAAATTTTAGCTTCAACGGCAGGTATCTCAGGAGTGCCCGATTTCCACACTTGGGCAATGGCGAGACAGACCGCTGTACAAACTCACAATATGAGACGGTGGCCTGGTTTAGTCAGAGTGTCCGAATGATAGCATCTGCAGAGAAGAGCCAACCAAGGCTCTGGTTGGAGGGGTTCCCCGAATGCATCGCTCAGCATACTGAAGTAATGAGACCATATTGGCGTAAGCTTGGGGCAAGTCCACCAAATATGTAGCGGGGTCCCTGCCTCGTCACAGCCACAAAAGCAGAGAGGAGAGTGCGTCAGGAACATATGATGCAGTCGCAAAGGGGTAAGATGCCTGCAAGACAACACCTTAAAGCAGTTTTCCTGTACAAGGGTGCAAGCGGTGACATTCCAAACGTTCTCATAGATTTCCCCCCAGTCAGAGGGGTCGAGGATTTGATCCAAGTCGGTCTCCCATCGACGCTCAAAGGAAGGCGGGGACAGATATTTCACCCCCAAAATATGGTTGTAGAGATGGGAGATGGCGCCACCGGTTTTGTGCGAGCGGCGGCTCACCTGCTCGTAAAAGGTAGCTACGTGGTCAGGATGGCGTTTAAGAAAAATAAGGAGAAAGTGGGAGATTTGGTGGTATCGAAAGAAAGATTTCAGTAGCAGGAATATTGTGTAATGACATCAGTTGCTGAAAGGAGTAAGGTCGATTGTTCAAGAGCAGATCTCCCACTGTTGTTACTAGTCCCTTGTCGACCCACCACTGGAACGGACAAACCTGAAGACCCACAGGAAAGTCCCAGTTCTGGAACAGTGGTGTTAACCTGGAACTGTGAGCCTATACTTGCGGCGAACTTGATACCAGAGAGAGAAGGAGGGTAGGCCTGCCAGAGACCCTGCTTTTATCCAGAGTGGGGTGCCACATAAGCCATCGTAGATTCGCCGCGGAGGAGACATCCGATTCCAGCTGAACCCAACGTGCAGGGGAGGGGCGCACAGAAAGAGACAAAAGCATCACCAACTGAGCTGCAACATAGTATTCATAAAGGAGGGGGGTGGATAGCCCTCTGGCCCTCTTTGATCTATAAAGGGTAGCTTTAGCAAACCTGCTCCTTCAGCCCTGCCAAACAAACCTCTCAATAGCCCCCTGGAGGCCAGCAATATCTTTCCGTTGAATTGGCAATGATATGGAGCGGAAGAAATACAACAGCTTAGGCAATAAAGTCATCTTCACCGCATAGATTCCCCCCATAAATGATAAAGCGTAGGCGGACAAAGTGGAGAGATCGTGTTTTAGAGTCTGGATCAGTTGCAGATAGTTAGCCGCATACATCTGCCGATGAGAGGGGGTGATCGTAATGCCCAAAGAACACAGGGAGAAGGGCTGCCACTTAAAATCAAAGTTAAGGGAGAGGAGCTTCACCGTAGGGGAGGGAAGGCTAACATTCAAGGCCTCGCATTTGTCCGAGTTGATTTTATAGCCTGAAAACTTCCCGAACTGCCCCAGCAGGTGATATAGATTAGGCAGGGACGTGAGTGGGGACGTCAAGGAGAGCAGAATGTCATCTGCAAACAAGCTGAGTTTGTATTCCCGGCCGCCAACTACAAGACCCCTAATATTCGGGTGCAAACGAATGGCCTCAGCTAGGGATTCAATGGCCAACGCGAGCAGTAGCGGCGAGAGAGGACAACCCTGGCGGCTCCCACCCTTAATTGCAAAAGACCTGTATCGGAACGTGCCAATGTCTACCACAGCTGAGGGGAGCGTATACAAGGCCTGCGCACCGCGCAGAAAGGCCCCAGAGAAGCCAAAGGCACGCATGGTTGACCACAGATACCCCCAGTCCACTCGGTCAAAGGCCTTTTCTGCATCCAGCAACAGAAGCATCATTGGCGTTCCTGTCCTCCGACACGAGTAGACCGGGTTCAGAGAGCGTCTAATATTGTCCGGGGCTTCCCTCCCCGGAACGAAGCCCACCTGTCAGGATGGACCAGAGCGGGCAGGACCCCATTTAACCAGAGGGCAAGCACCTTAGCAAATAGTTTCAAATCTATATTAATGAGGGAGATGATGGGTCTATAGCTGGAGCAAAGCAAGGGTCCTTTCCCTCCTTGGGAATCATCACAATCTTGGCCCTCTGCATGTCTGGAGATGGACACGCCTCCCCCATGAGGAATGTATTAAATAGTGCAGTCAGGTGCAGGAGAAGGCAGACAGCAAAAGATTTGTAATATTTGGCAGTGAAGCCGTCAGGACCCGGGGCCTTCAAATTCATAAAACATTTTAGGGCAGCATAAAAGGTTAGCTAGAGCCAAAGGAGCAAGAGAAGGCAACTTGCAGTCAGAGAGAAACCGTTGCAGGTCAGAAGATAGCGATACCGAGGGGGAAGTTTTCTTGCCATCATATAAATGAGAGTAGTACTCCGCAAACCAATCCACTATGGCTTCAAGATCAGAGGTCAAGCAGCCCCAACGTGTCTTTATATTGCGTAAAGTCCAGGAGCGGATGAGGTTCTGTAGCTTCCGTGCTAACATAGTGTCTGGTTTGTTAGCTTTTTTGAAGAACCGTCGTTTAGTGCGAAGAAGCGCTTTGGTGGTATCTAAAGAGAGTAATAAATTCAGTTGGCCCCTGATGGAGATTATCTCCTGAAGAAGACGAGAGTCGCCTGAGCGTTTCTGATCCGCTTGAAGTCTGGACAAGGTGGCCCCCAGGTCCTCGATCTGGGAAAGATGTTGCTTCCGCTTGGCCGAGTTCAGGGCTAGGAATTGGCCTCAAAGGACCGCCTTGTGCGCATCCCAGGCGGTACCGAGGGTAACCTCTGGAGTCAGATTCTTCACAAAATATGCGGTGAGGGATTGAGTTATGATCCCCCAAACGTCAGGGTCGAGAAGCAGGGAGTTGCTGGAATGGTCACAAGTTCGGAGGTAGAAGGTCTGCCAATGAAAATCTCTACCATGGCGTGGTCCGACCATGAGATCATGAATCGTAGATCCAAGAAGCGAGGGAAGGAGGCATTGATTAAGGAAGAAATAGTCCAGCCTGCAGTACATTGTGTGGGGGTGTGAGAAAAAGTAATAGTCCCGATCTGTTGGGTGGAGGAGCCTCCAGGCGTCAAATAATCCCAGAGACTTGACAAAGTTCTGCAAGGGCTTAAAGAGGGAGCCCGGGCAAGTCCATGCCGTCGAGAGAGTCCTATCCATGTAGGGATCCAGAAATAAATAAATAAATAAATAAATAAATAAAGGGGGAGGCAGAAAGCAACGAGAGGGGAAGAAGAAAGAGTGGAAAGCAGAGAAAGAAAAGAGTGATAACAGCAATGGGAAAGACCACCAGGGAGAAAACAATACAACTCAGAGAGAATAGACTCAACACAAATGTGTCTATTTTGAGGTAAACAACGGTAAACCTGGATGAGGAGGTGAGAGAGAGACACTCCCCCGGCAACAAACAATAAGAACCTTGTACATCTATGATAGGCATAACCAAAATAACAAATCCGATCAGGGCAACAGAAGATACCGTCCCAAGGAAGGGACTGCAGCTATAACACGCACACAACATTCCCAAACAATCTGTGGAACCCCATGGGGAGAGGGTGTCTTATGGCAGAGATATGGCGTGTGTTTATGGGGAGGAAGAAAAAACTAATTTTAATACATGGAAAGTGTACTTGGATGCGCTCTGGAACCGTGTTCCACCCCTGCAAGAGAGATGCCCAGGAAGGGATGTAATCTCGCAAGGAGAGGCAGGACAGAATGTGTATGCAACTGTGCGAGTAGAAGTACAGTATGTAGACAGCGGTGTCAATAGATGCTGAGGCCCGCAAGGCAGTGCTAGGACCGCAGCCACTGCAGACGGAGAGAGAACAATGTTAGATGCGTAGAGTATTTGGAGAAAGGAAAAAACAATTAAATAAAAAAATATATATATATATAAATTGTAAAGCGTACGCAGGTGTGCTCCGGGGCTGCGCTGCCCACCTTCAGACACACGCCCGGAGAAGGAGGTTATCTCTCAATGAGGAGCAGGACACAGTATGCATGAAGTAATAATACAGCGTGTAGTGTGTAGATAGTGGTGTCGGTCCCTTGATGCAGAGCCAGGACCTCAGCCGCCACTATGGGAAGGGAGAGAGCAAGATTTAACGCACGATGGTGGGGAGAGGTGTAATTGCTTGCCAAGGCACAGTCAAAGTAACGCATCATCATAACATCCAGAGCAGTACTGGTACAAGGGTATACAGCAAAAACACACCGGAGCACACTATAAATGTCAGGCATGCGTCGAAAGGCAAAACCACGGCCCCCTCACATGGCGGAGGCAGCGGAGAAGACAGGCACATTGCGACGACGGCGGGAAATAAAAATAAATAACAAAAAAAAATTGAAACAAAAAAAAGGAGAAGGCTCCCAGCGTGAACACACAAGTTCTACGAGAGTCCCCCTAAAGCAATAACCGTCAGTAACAATAAAGAAGGCACAAAATAAAACATGAAAACACAGTGTAAACACTTAGCTGTCCTCCACAGTGAGAGCAAGGACAGCCCCGAACAAGGGCCAAGAGACCCCCCAGGGTGCGCGTTCAAGCAGCGGTATGGGCCAGCGGGGCCTAAGCCATTTCCCAGGGCGCCTCGGGACTGTCCGCCGGGCAGGGTGACGACTGGCGTGGCTCCAGAGCCCATGGGGCACGTCCGTCCGATCAAGGCGATGGAGCCGTCTCGAGGAGAGGTCGGTCCGGGTCAGCAGGTGGCGGGAGTCCCAGGAACGGCCCAGCATCAGCAAGCTCCCGCAGTTGCAGAAGCAGTCCGCCCTTCTGTACAAGGAGCTTGAAGGAGAAGCCCCATCTGTACGGAACCCGGCGCTCCCGCAGGAAATCTGTGAGCGGTTTCAGGGCCCTGCGTTTTCGAAGGGTGGAAGGGGCAATATCCGCATACCACACCGGGGTAATGCCGTCAAGCTCCGGGGAAACATTCCGTGTTGCGCGGAGGACAGCCTCCTTCGTTGTAAAATAATGGCATTTGAGGACAATGTCCCTGGGAGGCTCGCCATTTCCCGGCTTGGGGCACAGGGCCCTGTGGATCCGCTCTAGGCGCAATCAATTCTCCACTTTTAACACCCTTCTCAGGCCCACAGCACCTCCCTTGCCCTGCAACCTCTCTGGCCAAGAGCTTGCCAACTACTTAAAAAACTAAATTGACATCACCGGGGATAACATCCTCCCCCATAGTGTCAATCATATAGTACCTCAACCTCACTCCTCACCTCGATCCATCCTCATCTGCTTCAGCCCAGTTACACCATTCAAAGTTTCCAAGGTCCTGTTGTGCTCCCACCTCACCACCTGTCCCCTCGACCCTGCACCTTCACATCTCCTACCACCCCTCCCTAGTGTCCTTACCCCAACCCTAACCCACATCTTTAATCTCTTCCAAACCGCTGGAACAAATTAACCTACAATCAACTAAAAAACTTTCTCTTGTCAAACTCTCTGCTACACCCCCAACAATCGGGTTTCCGTCCACAGCATTTAACAGAGACTGCAAAACAAAAGGCAAATTCTCACTGCTTGTTCTCTCGGACCTCTCGGCAGCCTTCGACACGGTCAACCACCCCCTTCTCCTACACGCTCATGGCATTCGTGACATGGCTCTTTCATAGCTGAAATACTACATTTTTAACCGTACTTTTACTGTCTCATTTACTGGAACTTGCTCTTCTCCCCTACCGCTATCTACTGGTGTTCCTCAAGGCTCAGTTCTTTGGCGTCTGCTATTCTCCATCTACACGTCTTCCCTCGGAAAACCTATTTCTTCCTTCGGTTTCCAGTACCGCCTATATGCAGATGACGCCCTACTCGACAGGAATTGCATCATAGATGGCATCCCGTTACCTAAAGCTCAACGTCTCTAAGACCAAACTCATGGTAATCTCACCATCTGCTCTGTCCACTTTTCCTGACATCTCTATCACTGTTGACAACTCCACTACCCAACCAACAAACCAGGTTCGCTGTCTTAGTGTCACCCTCGACTCCTCTCTCCTTCATCCCTCACATCCAGTCCCTCACCAAATGCTGCTGCCTCCACCTAAAAAACAACTCCAAAATCCAACCTTTCCTCACGCAAGACACCACCAAGTTACTCATCCACTCCCTTGTGATATCCCACCTGGATTATTGCAACTCCCTATTAACCAGTCTCCTCCTCTACCGCCTTTCACCGCTTCTATCCATCCTCAACTCTGCAGCTAGGTTAATTCTTCTCTCCCGCTGCTCCACTATGCCAATCGCTACACTGGCTCCTCAACTCTGCACCACCTTACATCTCTATCCTCCTATCCAAATACACGCCTACCCACCCTGTTCACTCCTCTCACAACCTGCAGCTATCTTCTACTGTTGTTACCTCTTCCCACTCTCATATTCATGATTTCACCCTCCCCACTCACATCCTGTGGAATTCCCTTCCCCGTTCCGTCCGACTTTCTGCCTTGTACGCAACTTTCAAAACCGCTCTGAAAACCCACTTGTTCAGTGAAGTGTATAACGTTCCTTTACAGTCCACCCAACCATCATTCTAATCAAACCAACTAAACAAAAAGCTTCAACACATCATCGCAACCCAATCAACTCATCCCCATCCAAGCCGTCCTCTCCTATTGTCTCGCTCCCCTCAATCGCCGACTAGATTGTAAGCTCCCGGGAGCAGGGCCCTCTTCTCTTTTGCACCAGTTTGTTATTGTATGTGTTTATAAATTGTTCTAATGAAAGTAACAGGGCTGCAGTCAGCGCTTTATAAAATAAATAAATAAATATAATGTACTTTGGACGCTCACCCCAGACACACACACACACACACACACTCCTGGAACCCCAAAGACAGAGGAGGAAAAACATTCAGGAAAAAACAAAACTAACACAAAGAATGTTGGGTTGAAGCACATTTGATGCATCTGCAGGCCTCACTCCTGCCACAGCAAATAAGTGTCTTTTTTAATCATGTGATGACTAAAAATGAGTTCTTTTTTCCGGGATGGGAGGCAGATTACCTTAAAGTAACAGTATAAGCCAGAAATGGGACATCATCTTTTGAGCATTTTTCACAACCTATATCATGAAAACTGAGGCATTACAGCTAAAATCAAACACACAACTTATGCCGTATACCCCGCTGATATGCCATAGCGCTCCCTCACAGATTTGCAGACTCATTCACAGACACCATACATTTATAAACACAGATTCCCCTTAGATTGCCCCCCCTTTCTTTACCTCTAACTGCAACTTTACCTTATTAAATTAAATTAACCCTCAGTCCTCAGCATTATATTAACCCCTAACCGCCCCTCAACACTAAATACCCCGCATTAAACTTAAAGACCCCCACCAACCCTAACAGCCCCTAAATGAACCCAAACTGGCCCTGATATTAACCCTAACCCTAACCTGATATTAACCATTAACCATATAAGCCCCTCAATTAACACCCACCTGCCCTAACTTTAAGCAGCCCAAATAATAATCTGATACTCGGTTAGATGAGTTCTTGAGCAATGTGGATGCTACCAAAAATGGGCGGGGCCAAGAGAAATAAGGGGAGGGACCAACAGTCAAAGTGACTGCACACTTGATTTGATGCATCTGCAGGCCTCACACCTGCCACAGCAAATAAGTGTCTTTTTTAATCATGTGATGACTAAAAATTAGTTCTTTTTTCCGGGATGGGAGGCAGATTACCTTAAAGTAACAGTATAAGCCAGAAATGGGACATCATCTTTTGAACATTTTTCACAACCTATATCATGAAAACTGAGGCATTACAGCTAAAATCAAACACACAACTTATGCCGTATACCCCGCTGATATGCCATAGCGCGCCCTCACAGATTTGCAGACTCATTCACAGACACCATACATTTATAAACACAGATTCCCCTTAGATTGTCCCCCCCCCTTTCTTTACCTCTAACTGCAACTTTACCTTATTAAATTAAATTAACCCTCAGTCCTCAGCATTATATTAACCCCTAACCGCCCCTCAACACTAAATACCCCCCATTAAACTTAAAGACCCCCACCAACCCTAACAGCCCCTAAATGAACCCAAACTGGCCCTGATATTAACCCTAACCTGATATTAACCATTAACCATATAAGCCCCTCAATTGACACCCACCTGCCCTAACTTTAAGCAGCCCAAATAATAATCTGATACTCGGTTAGATGAGTTCCTGAGCAATGTGGATGCTACCAAAAATGGGCGGGGTCAGGATAAATAAGGGGAGGGACCAACAGTCAAAGTGACTGCACACAGTGACAGTAAGTAGTAACCGCTGTGAGTCACACTGAAACAGATTATGAAATGAGAGGTCTATTTCAAAGCATTTGCTCGGGGGGGACGACCCTCATTTTAAATCGATAAACATCAATTCAACTTATGGATAATGAAATTTGTTGGCAACAATCTTCATTATCTATTATCTTTTTTTTTTAAATCTTGTTTATTGACATCTGAGATCCAAAACAAAGCATGTCGTTCAAAGTATGAAGTTGTGCAAGATACAACGTAAAACATGGATACAACGTCAGATCAGGACGGAGCTGACAAATGTACAGTTCAATCAGAGTAGCCGGGCACAAACGGGAAGTATAAGTCGCAGCAGGCATGACATCAGAGGAGTGACGTAAATCACAGATGTGTTTTTCGTGTTTTTGTACACAAACATAAAAATCAAAACAAATGAAATACAAACCGGTAGCAGTGTGAATTGCTAAGAGAGAAGAGGAAAGGAAAAGAGAAAAGAAAAGGGACGAAGAAGAAAGAGAGAGAAAGAAGGAGGGAAGAAGGGAGGGTCGAGCTGATCCCCATGGACGTCCTGAGTGGTGCTAAAGGTGTAATAGAGGCGTCACTTGGTCTTTGTCGGCAAATGCAGAAAGCCATGGGTCCCAAATTGCCTCAAACTTGTGCATGGTATCGTGAAGTTTCGCTGTTATTTTTTCAAGGGTGATTAGGTGCCATATATTGGATTCGATTTCCCCCGATGTAGGAGGGCGTCCCTTCCATCTGCGCACCCCGGCTTGTTTGACAGCCGCACAGATTCTATGTATGAGTCTGTGGTTATGTGTAGAAAGGTCTGGCATGTCCACATCCATCACTAGCAACGCTACTTCAGGAGATTCCGGTATGTGTGTGTGTAAAGCCTAGGACAGTTGCTGAAAACAATGTTGCCAGAGCGGCGCTACAAATTTGCATGTCCACCACGCATGGAGATAAGAGCCCATCTCTCCACAACCTCGAAAACACTGGTGATCGCACCCGGGACCCATGTGAGAGAGCCTCGCAGGCGAGAGGTACCAATGGGCTACCACTTTGTAGAGACGTTCCTTGGCCGTTGTATTGATGGTAATTGTATGCATGGACTCTGCAGCGCTATCCCAATCTTCGTCAGGGAACTCCTTGTGGAGATCTCGGTGCCAACTCTGCCTGTATGTAGGGGGAGAGCCAAACTTGATTGCTAAAAAGTGGTTATAATGGGAGGAGATGGAGTGGTGTAGACGTTTGTGGAATAAAAATCTCTGTTCAAACAGGGGTATGGTATGGTACCTTGCCTCGGTGTATCAACTGGCCTGCTCTAGCTAGTCCCGACTCTATCCACCAGGTGAATTTTGCAGGTTCAAGGCCCTCTGGGAAAGCTGAGTTATGTATTATGGGGGTCAAGGAGGACGACCGCTCTGTGAGGCGTAATTTGTGTTTGAATGTTGTCCATATGCAGTAGGATGTCTTCATGGTCGTGAGGGTGTCCGAGTTCAGGAAGTCTGAGTTGTCAGTCCAGAGAATCAATTGTAGCTGATGGTGCAAAATGAAACCGCGTTCAATATCGGCCTACAGTAGCACGCCGTCCGGAAAGGACCAAGCTTCCAGCTATGAAACCCTCGCTGCCAGATAGTAGAGGTAGAGATTCGGGACAGCCAGGGCCCCCTTGCACTCGGGCATGTACAATGTTCTCCTCTGGATCCTCGCTCTTTTAGAGTTCCAGACAAAGGTGAATAATTGTGATTGGAAAGAATCAATGTCCGATTTCTTAATTGGTACAGGAAAAGCACGAAACAGGTATAGTAGCCTAGACAAGGTGTTCATTTTTATGACGTATATCCGACCCAAGCAGGAGATGGGATATTGGGACCATTGCACAAGGTCTTTACGGAGTGTAGACAGGAGAGGAAGATAATTGGAGTGATAAAGAGTAGAAGGATCGTTCGAGATATTGATGCCTAAATACCTGAGATGGGACTTTCTCCATACAAACTTGAATGTGGCTCCAATCCTCTGAACTAAGTCCTCGACCAAATTAACATTCAGCGCTTCACATTTTGCATCGTTGATTTTATAGCCGGAAAGCTGAGAGAATTCACAGAGCTGGGTATAAAGGTTAGGAAGAGATATCAAAGGTTTCGTCAGGGTGAGGAGGATGTTGTCCGCAAACAGACTTCACTTATATTGTCCGCCATGAGCTAGTATTCCGGTGAGATCAGGGTTGTGTCTGATGCCGACAGCCAGTGGTTCCAAGCAGATGGCGAACAGTAAGGGCGAGAGTGGACAACCCTGGCGGGTGCCATTACAGATTGCAAAGGGCAAAGACTCATGACCCGTTAAAGCCGCAGAAGCTTGCGGATTGCCATAAAGAGCCCGGACCCCTCTCAGAAATCGACCGCCAAATCCAAATTTGGCTAAAACTTCCCACATGTACCTCCAATCAATGCGGTCAAACGCCTTTTCAAGGGCTAATAACATGGCAGGTTGACCAGCCATGTTAATCAAATTGATCATGCGTCTGATGTTATCGGGGGCTTCTCTCTGAGGAATGAATCCAACTTGATCAGGATGCACGATAGTCGAAATAACAGCACTGAGGCGTGTGGCCAGAAGCTTAGCATATAATTTCATGTGAGCGTTGATGAGGTAGATTGGCCTGTAGCTGCTACAATTGGAAGGATCCATCCCGCCTTTATGAATGACTATGATCTTGGCAGCCAGCAGTTCAGGTGCAAGTGATCCTCCATCCATTAGTGTACTGAAGAGCGGCAGTAGTCGCGGGATTAAGACCCCTTGGAATTTTTTGTAATACGTGCCAGGCAGACCATCCGGACCTGGAGCTTTGGATGCTTCAAGTGAAGATAAGGCAGCTTTAAGGTCGTCTTCCGTAAGGGGCGAGCTCAATGAGGCTACGTGTGTTGCGGTCAGGCGTGGGAGTGAGAGCGAGTCTAGGAATCGTAAGATGTGTCCAGAGCCTGAGTGATTTCTAGGAGCCTTGTGCCGTCATAAAGAGATTTATAATAGGATGCGAATTGTTCCGCTATATCTGCCGGGTTCACCCAGGTCGTGTGAGTTGCGTCTATTATCTTGGCTATGTTTTGCGCTTTTCTTTGTGCTCTCAAACGTCTCGCCAACATCGTATCTGGTTTGTTTGCTTTTGCAAAGAATTTCTGTTTCGTAAGATTCAATGAGTGCAAGACCTCTTTACTGAGCAGTAAATTCAATTCACCTCTGGTTCTTATAATAGACGGAAGCGTCGAGGCATCCAGCGTTCGCTTGTGTTGTGCTTCCAAGTCGGTAAGTGTAGTTGCGAGTGTGTTGATTGCAGCTTGATGGAGGCGTTTACGTCTGGCAGCAATTCTAAGGAAGGAACCGCGGATATAGGCTTTATGAGCCAACCACACCATCTAAGAACTCACATCAGGGGTTTCATTCGTAGAAAAGTATTCCTCGAGGTCTCTGTTAACTTCAGCGAGAATAGCCGGATCTGTCAATAAAAATTCGTCCAGCCTCCAGTGTCTTGCGGTAGTGTCCCGGGTAGATGTAGTGATGGAGCACTCTACTGCGCCATGGTCCGACCACGATATAGGATGGATAGGCGCCGACAGGGCAGAGGTTATCATATGTTGACTCAAAAAGATATAGTCTATACGAGAATAAGATCGGTGAGGATGGGAGTAGAAAGAGTAATCCAAGTCTCTGGGATATCACAATCTCCAAGCATCAGTCAGAGCTATCGTCTTCGCAAAGTCCCGGAGTTGTTTCGTATTCTGCGGAGTATGTATTAATGGAGTGCCCCCTTTCCTGTCTAGATACAGATCCCAGAGCGTGTTAAAATCACCTCCTGCTATGATCTGATGATTGCGATAAGGTAAGAGTAGGTCAGTGAGAAGGGAGTAAAATAATGCAATGTGAGTGGAGGGCACGTATACATTCAGAAGCACTATCGGAGTATTGCGCAGAGTCCCAGTCAGGAGTAGGTATCTGCCCCATTTATTGGATTTAGAGGTGTGAAGCTGAAATCCCAGGGAGGACCGCAGGAAGATACTGACCCCATTTTTCTTTTGTCTCGGGTGGGCAGCGTGGAAGTGTACATTATAAGTGCGATGCCGGTAGCTAGGCATATTAGTTTTCCGTAAATGTGTCTATTGCAACATGATCACGTCACAATGATGTTTTTGGTAGTAGTGCATGGCCATTCTTCGTTTTTGAGGCGTGTTAAGACCTCTAACATTGTGTGATATTATTTTAAGATCTCCAGCCACGGGATCCGTTGGAGAGTGAAGCGGTGTAATGTGGTGGAAAGTGAATTCGATGAGTGGGAAGTAAAAGTACCGAGACATCAGGACCCCCATTCAGAGACGGAAAAGAAGAAAGAGAAGATGAGAAGAAAGGACAGAAGGAAGGAATAAGACAAGTAGATAGAACAAAGAACCAAAGACAAAAAATAAACAATCTCAAACTCCACAAGTGAGCTAGGCTACTGTGCTGACACTGTGGAGGCCCCAACTCGACAGGAGGTCGAAAGGCCTGGTGGACAGGCAGTAGATAGACCATAATGGTCATGAGAAAAGGGGATGTAGCATTACCAAACGGCCTCCGCAGCCCCAGCGAAATGTAAAGTTAAACTACCCATATAAGGAGCAGATAAGCGGTATCGGAGCAGTGGTAATACACAGGGAATCCGACTGTAGGCACCTTAGAAATACTTTTTAGAGACGAAAATTGAAAACACGACCATTTATGCGGCACGGCAGGTAAGCCGCAACAGAAAATTACAACAGAGAAAATAAATCAAACAAAAACAAGGACTTAGCTGATCCAGACGCAAAAGTCACAACGGGCAACCGGGATGTTCGAATCAGGAGAAGGCTCCAAAAAGGGTCGGATGCAGCGAATAGAGATGACACATAGTCCCGGAGAAGGGGCCACATCTCCAGATGACCGGAGCCGGTAGCCGTGAAAAACGCAGCAGTCCATATGATGCTTCGCAAAGAACAAGTGTAGCTCATCGATCGATGACAGATGAAGTGACTAAGGCATGTACCGGCGAGAGCCGCTCAGAACAGGATCGGTGGTTGAATGTAGGTGTGATGGGTCCAAATGTCGTGTCTCCATATCGCAGAGTGGTGTCCTCTATCGACAATCGTCTGGGATTTCGGTCCAGTCTCCCACGGGGTGCGGGCCGGGCTCTTTCCTATTCCTTTTGCAGCTTAGGGATAGCGGAGGAACATCTAGTTCCATCAGCAAATCTTCAGCCTCTTGGAGGGATTTGATAGTGTAGCTCCTATCCCCAGTAGAGGCCTGGAGAGCGCATGGAAATCTCCAGCGGTACCTGATGTTGTGCGCCCTGAGGTGGTCTGTTAGGGGCTTGAGGGCTTTGCGTCGCTCAAGTGTCCTGGGGGCAAGGTCCGAATAGACCTGTATCTCTATGTTGTCGAGTGAGGGGGTGATCGTCCGGGCCGCCTTCATGATATTTTCTTTGATGGAATAGTCAGTTTGACTATAATGTCTCTCGGCCTCTCATCAGTCTTCGGTCTTGGTTTCAGGGCCCTATGTACTCGATCAATCAGAACGTGGTCCATCGGAGTGTCAGGCAACAGTTGAGGAAGAAGGCTGTGTAACACCTGCGGCATGTAAAGGTAAGTCTCCGGTACTCCTCAAAGGCGAAAGTTTGCCCTCCGTGACCTGTTTTCTAGGTCCTCTTGGGCATCTTGCAAAAATTGAACCTCTTTTTGGAGGGAGACGATTTCCTCAGCCATCTTGCCATGGTCACATTGCATGGAGGCCTGAGTGTGCTCTAACGTGTCAGTGCACGTTCCGATCTCAGCGATATCCCTCTTTAAGTCACGTAGTTCTGAGCGTATATGATCCATCAGATCGTGCTTGTAGGGGCTTCGTGGAGGAGAAAAGGCACTACGCGACCATCTTGGTTCACGTCCAGCCACGCCCCCTTCATTATCTATTATCAATTAAATGTTGCAGCCCTACTCTCCTCCTCCCTCAGACTCTCCCAATGGACTAACTCCTCAAAGCACCGTAGCAGCCATCACATCAATCTAGTGTTCTCTCACCTTTCTTCCACATCTCAGTTCTCCAACAACACTCCCATATGTCTTATCACAGCCTGCTTACATTTCATCTGAACATTATACACACGCAACCCTCCCTACCCAAGGAACCACCACAAACCTACCATAACATCGGCAACCTCAACACACTACAGCCACTCCTCTCAAATATATCCTCCTCCTGTCCCGACACAGCTACAGCTCAGTATAAACATACACTAGCCTCAGCCCTAGATATGGTTCCACCTGTAACTCAATCCTCCACACTGTCCACCTCAGCCACGGCATCCCAAACACACGACTCCTTCAAAGATGTTCACGTACCGCTGAACGCCTGTGGAGGAAGTCTCCTTCACCTGAAAACATCACTACAAATTCATACTCCGTTCCTATACATCGGCACTCTGTCGTCTCTCTAAACAAACATATTCCCTTTCATTAATCACCTCTTACCCAGAACCCTAAACATCTGCTGTTCTTCACATTAAATAACAGCCTTTGCACACCCACAGCACCTCCCTTGCCCTCCAACTTCTCTGCCCAGAAGCTTGCCACCTACTTCAAAAATATAATCGACATCAGGGATAACATCCTCCCCCATAGCGTCAATCATATGGCATCTCAACCTCCCTCCTCACCCGCTTCAGCCCAGTTGAAGGTTTCCAAGGTCCTGTTGTCTTCCCACCTCACCACCTGTCCCCTTGACCCCGCACCTTCACATCTCCAACTACCCCTCTCTAATGTCCTTAACCCAACCCTAACCAACATTTGTAATTTCTCATTGTCCTCTGGTGGGTTCCCAACCACATTCAAACACACCATCATCTCCCCATCGTAAAGAAACCTTCCCTTGATCCCACATCCCCATCAAACCACCGTCCAGTGTCACTTCTCCCTCTAGCTTCCAAACCGCTGGAACAATTCATCTACAATCAACTAACAAACTCTCTACTTGACCCTCTACAATCCGGTTTCCATCCACAGCATTCAACAAAGAAAGACTGCACTGACTAAGATTGCTAATGACCTCCTCACAACTAAAAAAAAAAAAGGCCACTTCTCACTGGTTGTTCTCTTGGACCTCTCAGCAGCCAGTCAACCACCCCCTTCTCCTACACACCCTCCATGCTTCCTTTCTAACAGTACTTATGGTATCTAATTTACTGCAACTTTCTCCTCTTCCGCTATCTACTGGTGTTCCTCAAGGCTCAGTTCTTGGACCTCTGCTATTCTCCATCTACACTTCTTCCCTCGGAAAACCTATTTGTTGCTTTGGTTTCCATTACCACCTCTCTTCTAACTCACCTCACTGACTGTCTATTAGGAATTGCATCATGAAAGGCATCCCGTTACAGCTCTAACACCAAACTCATAGTTATCCCGCCATCTGCTCTGTCCACTTCTCCTGACATCTCTGTTACTATTAACAACTCCACTATCCAACCAACAGACCAGGTTCGCTGCCTCGGTGTCACCCTCGACTCTGCTCTCTCCCTCATCCCTCACATCCAATCCCTCACCAAATCCTCCCGCCTCCACCTGAAAAACATCTCCCAAATTTCAGTGTTTATACAAAGAAGAGTACACAGAGCATACTCTCACAGACAACAGCCTGAAAATACATGATAAGAATAAAGGTTATAATCATCCCAAGAAGAAGGGTAGGCAAGGGGCAACTGCACAAATGTTTCCAACAGTACTACCATGAATTAATTATGCATCATTTTCTGAACATTTTCATGCCCTATATCAGGAGTAGCCAGACACGCTGGGGATATTTGTCATCGAGTAATGTTTTGCGTTCAGAGGCAAGCGCTCCATGAACTCAATGGGGATGTGCCTTTTCTCCGAGGTAGGGTGTAAGTAAGTGTGTCGGCTGCTTTCTTAAAACTCTACAAGTCAGAACAATTACATCTAGCCCACCACTGCTGTCCAACCGGTATCCTGTGCTCTAATGGGAGGGAGAGAAAACAAGGCTGCGGAGAGAATAGAATGATTCCTAGGGGTGTTCCCTGCCACCAGCACAGGGGATAATATACCCAACCAGCAGAACACACGTTCTTAGTTCTACAGCATCCTCACACCGCAGCAAGAGGCACAAGAGAAGCTGCATTTTTAGTTTGAAAAGCACATCCATAAAATATAATTTGGAGCCCCCCTTCACTATTTCCTCCCTGCCACCACCTGCCTTGGCACAGCCCTGACTGCATTAGATGGGCGCACGAGACCTCTGTCTCACTCCTCCGCATCAGTGCCAGAATATGACATCATATCCCAGCACTCGGCGCTGAAACGGCGCACCACAGTGGAACAGTGAGACAGGGGGCCACGCATTCCCACAACAGGACCTCGGCATAGTAACTAATTGAGAAAGGAGAGATAATAAGGCGCAGAAAGAAATGGGAGAGAAAGGTTGGCAAGTCCTGGGGATGCAAATTGCGTCCAAAGCATCCTGTGGATACAACCAGGGCAAGTCCTATGAGCGCAAGCGGGGTACTGGACAAAGCTCTATGTGTGTGAGGGAAACAGGGTGCTGGGAAATGCCTATGACTGGAAGCAGGATGCTGCGACAATAGCTGTATATGCAAGCGGGGTGCTGGGGCAAAGCCTAAGAATGGAAGAGAGGTGCTGGGGCAAGACCTTTGAGTGCAAGCGGAGTGACGGGGCAAATCTGATGGATACAAGCAGGGTGCTGAGGCAAGGCCAATGAATGCAAGCCGGGTACTCCACCAAGACCTATGTGTGTGCTAACTGGGTGCTGAGGAAGGCCTATAAGTAGAAGCGGGGTACTGAGCCAAGGCCTATAAGTGGAAGCAGGGTGCTAGGGCAAGACCTACGAGTGCAATCTAGGTATCTCTGCAAGTTGTATGGGTAAATCTGAGTCAAGGGGCGAGGCCTATGAGTGCAAGCAGAGTGCTGAGGCAAGACCAATAAATGCAAGCGGGGTACTGCACCAAGATCTATGTGCGTGCAAACTGGGTGCTGGGAAAGGCTTATGAGTGAAATCGGGGTGAAGGGGCAGTTGTATCGATGCTGAGGCAAATACATTACATTCTATTTATTTATAAAGCGCCAGCCGATTCCACAGCGCTGTTACATTCATAGAACAATTTATAAACACATACTGGGTGCTGGGAAAGGCCTATGAGTTGAAGCAGGGTGCTGGGACAAGGACTATGAATGCAAGTGGGGTGCTGGGGCAAGGCCTAAAAGTGCAAGCAGGCCCGTGTTCTGCAAGTGCCACCCGGGTGCGTGCTACCCAGGTGCTGGGGCGCGAGTTCTGCGAGTGCTACCCGGGTGCTGGGGCGCAAGTTCTGCGAGTGCTACCCCGGTCGGTGCTGGGGCGCACCAGCATGCAGGGAGCACTCACAGAACTCGCGCCCCAGCACCCGGGTAGCACGCACCCGGGTGGCACTTGCAGAACACGGGCCTGCTTGCACTTTTAGGCCTTGCCCCAGCACCCCACTTAGTGCTTTGCGGGTTACGATACAATAAATATGTGGTTCTGGAGGATATATATTACAACAATACTCTGAAATATTATACATAGCCTGAATGTTAGTTTCTGTATCCATGTAAAGATATCATGGGCCGCAAAGTAAATGAAATGGTGACAGTATTGTGTCAAAAACTATGACGGTAGTATATCAGTAAATATCAAGTTGCCATTAATTACAGCAAACTGCCGGATAATTTCAGATTTTATTTTTTATTTAGTATCATTTATTCTTCCTCCACGGGAAGTTCCTGATGACGTCATGTCATGCAGTCCTATGTACACCACCTGTGTAAAAGCAGCGGCGGTGTAATAGACAGTATTGACTCCGCCTACTACAATCTAATTTTGTCCCCTCCTGCCCCTCACCTTTATCACACTGATCTGTCACCGTCCCCTTCCTGTTTGCACGATATCTCTGTTGTATCACGTGCCTGACCCCGGCTTCCGAAACCGGCCCGCCGGGATCACTGGGAGATGTAGTTTCCTTCACACTCTCCACTGACATCGCTAGCCGCAGAGGCGTATGTCGGGAAGTGTAGTTTTCCAGGCTAGTTCGGCGCAGCAGAATCCCAGCAGTAGAACTACAAGTCCCGGGATACCACGCCGCTGCTGCTGTCCCTGGCCTGCAGCTGTTGACACAGACTTGGCACAGATCAGAGCTGAGTAACTGGCTCAGAGTCGGGGCTAATGTCAGCTTGATGACAAGTGACAACATGGTACTACCCCGAGCCCCACTCCCCCCCTGCACGCACCCACCCACCCACTGACCCGCATCATGTGATCAGAGCAACTTCGTTTCTCTGGTTTTCAGCTTTAATTCAATTTGTAAGCAGCAGGATGAACACAGCATGTGACAGGGTCTAAATAGGGCATTGTGCACAGTGTACAGAACCCACCCCACTGGCCATTTGATCTAGGAAGCACGGATCAGGAGCCATGGCATCCCACCATGAGCAAGGGGATTCTGGGCTTCTCTGTGGCTCTCGGACACGGTCTTACGGTAGTCTGTCCCAATCCTCGTACTCACCGGCCAGGATCAGAAAGATAGAGCATCAAGTTCAGCCCGGGGATACCCTGCAAGGCTTGGCGCTGAAATATGGTGTCACCGTGAGTATAACTGATTACATCATAAGCCCAATAACCGTCTGGTTCAAAGAGCTTCCATTTTAATTCTCATAAATAACCCTGCTTTATTTTGGCTGTGCCGGTGGACGGCTGAATGAAATTCTTTGCCAGCCCAAGTACTGGCTTTGGAGCTAATGCAGAAACTTGGGCTAAAAGTAGATCATGAGCAGTAAGTACAATGAATGAAGGTGGGTGCTAACGCGGAACACAAGCGCCTACTCTCTATTGATGCGTTTTAGTCTCAGCACAGCTGTCTAGCACCGGAAGGTTTCTCAGCCTTATGTATATAATGTGTGTATATATATATATATATAAACCTATGTACGCCACACGCCGTCTGTGTTTGGAAATTACTGTATAATACAAAACTATTTCATGTTTGTCTACAGATGGAGCAAATCAAGAGAGCCAACAGGTTATACACCAATGACTCCATATTCCTGAAGAAATATCTGAGCATCCCAGTGCTGGCCGAACAGCCTGATCTGTCCAACGGCCTGGAGTCTCGCAAAGAATCTGGAGAAGAATGGATACAGGTCAAGAACCCCTCTGCAAGGAAAGATGGAAAAGACAAGAACAAACCCCACAGGACTGGGGCCAAGAGTGGCAACAAGGAGGAGCTGTCGGCTAGTGACTTCATGAGCAGGCTAGACACCAGTATCCGCGTGTCCAAGAGGGCAGCGGCAAAGAAGCTTAGGGAGGCAGAAACTCTGTGAGTATCAGATGATCCAGAATGTTTTTGAGAAGGTCTTTACGTCGCTTCTTTAGTGGACTAACGACTAATAGATGCTGTATCGGCCAGTGCGGCACCGAATGTCCCGCGCAGCCGATCCGCTGCGTACAGCAGCCAACCACAGTCCAAAGCCAGAGATTGGCCATTGATGGAGCTCTAACTCTATATAAAGCCCTATATTAATATTTTCATTTCAAGCTGTGCTTCCTGTGTTGCTGAAATTGAAACTGCCCCGTGTATACATTAAATTGTAGGGGGAACTTCATCTTGAAAATATCACATCCGGCTAACATGCTGAATAGCTTGGTTCACAGCTGGCCTCGCTCTGTGTGCGTTTGCGGGTTCTTAAGTCTGGGTTTATGCCTAACTCACCACATCCTACATCACCACAAACACAGGCCCCTTTTATGTAACATCCTCATGGGGTAATACAGAGAGAGACTTGCTTACCCCAGGAGACTGCAGAAGAGAACTTGGAGGAAGTTAGTCATCTCTCCAAAAGGTTCCAGGTTACGTTATTTGAATGGCATCAGGGTAATTGTGTAGAACTGTCATTTGAAAGTCTTTTGCGTTTGAAATTGAGAGCTGTCCAGTTCTAGCAAAATATAGGATAAGCGGACTTCACTAGAGCCCTAAGCTTAGCTCCCTAAAGTGAAACTTGGCGTAAAAATATGGAACTTGGACATATTGCCTTTCTATCTAATAAATACGGTGCTTTTGTTCACCATACTTCTCTAACGGTTTATATCGATCTGTTTGGTTCTAGTGTCCCAAAAGAAGACAGCGTGACTGCTGGAGCCACTGTCAATCAGAGACCACCCACTGGCTCTAGAGAAGCATCGCCGCAAACTCAGCAGCGTTCCTTACTAGGACCTGTTCCGTTGACCGTAACCACGCGAGCCTCTACTATCAAGGACCACGAGGATGAGATCTTTAAACTCTGATCTTTCATTTCCATATTGACTTGTTTTGGACCTGTCTTATTTTTTTCAACCATCTCAAAATGTGTGCAGAATAGTTTGAACGTGGAAATACCATGGAAGACCACACGGCGTGTTCCCCCTTCATAGGCACCCTATTGGAATTAAGCACTGTAAATCCTCATGAAACCATTGAGGACCTTCAAACATCAGTAAGGCTTTTCACCTTCAACAAAAATGTTACTGTGTATCAAATGATTTTTATCTCTTTGGTCTGAATGGTGACATTTTATTTTCATTGTTCTTGGAAATATGTTTTATTGGAAAACTAGACTTTTTTTGTTTTGAAGGAACATACTGCAGGAAGCCACAAGGTGGAGCTGACAGATTTTTATGATAACTATTAAATAATGAAGTGCCATCACTGCAGATAGATTTGGATACAGTAAATGGTTGATCAGTCGTCCCCAGCATGTCCAGTTTCTACCAAAAGTTGCAAACCTAACTTTCCGAGTTACCGTTTGCTAATTATGTCTTAAAAACATAAGCCTCGTGTGGTTCCGTTGAATCCGTATCCGGTTTCCCATTGCAGGCATTGATTTTTGATCTAGCCAATGTCCTGAAAGAAATGTTGCTGTTTCACGATGAAGTGTTTACAGAATACAGAATCTCGTAGGGACGAGAGTCCAACAGAAAAAAAGGGATGGGCTAAAAATACACAAAGCAAAATGCAATACTTTTTGCCAGCAATTTGTCATTAACCAATAATAATTTAAACATTAGGAGCACAGCAAGGTTACGGGTACAAGGGTGGTACGCTTTCCGATCAATGGCGCTTCTCCACTGATTTCTGCTAATCAAGTTTTAAATGTGCGGTTCCACCTAATCAAAATCAGAGACATTTTAGGAATTTCCTGAAGTCATCGGGTACATTGTTGACCTCTCAAATATCTTTAAAATACATAAGATGTCAAGAAGTATATTTATTGTGATTATGTTGTTTTATAAACCTCTCTCGTTACGGTTCTTTTCCTGTTGTAAAATGTTATTTTTTGCGCAACACACCAAAACATACAAAGCTGAACTCGTGCTTTCACATCCTCATATAAGTAGAACCCTTTTAATGTGCTACTCACAATGTGGTAGTTGAGCCACAAGTAGTATACAAATCTTTTCAAGTAAGGTTTTTTCCATACCTATGCAATAGACGTGGTCATAGATAAAATATCTCTCAACCAAAACGATATTTAACTCAACCCAAATGTAAAATTTTATGTTAATTTTCATCACACCACACCGCATGCATTTTAAGGGGAAATAAAACAATAATTAATATCACCAATTAGTGTGTTTTATCACAGTGTGTCTCAAGACACTTGCAAACAGAACAGTAACAAAGTTTAATGTACATTTTATCATCCAAACAAATCTTGGCAACATTCTCTAAATAACAATACTTTGCCAAATTTCCCTTTAAGAGCTTCCTTTAAAAAAAAAAAAAATTAAAAAAAAATATTAAAAGAAAGACGTTTGAACTTTCAATGACTGGTCGTATGAGCCGGTCAGCGGGTTCCTTGCCAAGAGGTGAAAATATAAACAGATATTTGATCCAATGTTGAACTTGCCTGCTTACACCTCAAACAGCTTGCTACAATGTCTTCCTAACTGTAAACATGCTACAATTGATATAAAACAAAAATTGACAAGAGGTGCCGACAAGTGCTTTTGATATTCTGCCTTTCGAACCGCATATGACAAAATGTCCTCAGCATTCTTTAACGCGGCCTTTAGTGGGACAACCCTAAAAATGTATGGTCTTTATTGAGCCAGGTGTCTCATGAGCTTAACCCATCAGTTAAACTGGATGTCTTTTATAATTTCCCCTCGTCGATCAGCTTGTTGAGCCCCATACAGATTTTCTGTAGGTGGGGCCGTAATTCACCCTCCGGGTTGTATAACTGACTGAGCAACTCCTGGTTGGCAAAGTGGTTGAAGACATGTTGTATGCGCCCGAGCGACTTGGATGTTAAATGGTTCTCTACCAGACGCAGAAGCAAATTCTTGGACTCTGTAAGTATTTGAGGCAACACCTCTTTCTCATACGTGAATTCCACTTCGTAGAAGCTGATAGCCGTCATGGCTCCGTTGTGCAATTTCTCCTTGAAATCTTCCGCTAACACGAGTTCCTCTGAGCTGAAGCGGTTGTGACGGTACAATACCCCAATCTTCACGGCAATCTTGATCAGGTTCTTGATGACCTTTTGAGATTCTGTCTTGTTCTTGGTATATTCTTTGGATACCCTGTACAGCTCATCCAAGACTTCACTACTGGTCTCATCGATGAACATGTTGACCATTGACTTGGTTGCCATGCGGCTCAGTATCTTCTTCTGCGCTTGTAGGGCCAAATCCTTGGAACTGAAGTTTTCCATGGCCTGCTGTGTAGAAACCAAGGTAGACAGATGTATTACAAATCACCAGAACGTATAATATAAATGGTGCAAGCGCATACATGGTCCTTAACTCCAGCTCCCATGGGCTCTTTGTAGGCCTTGTTTTAATCTGCTAGTTCAAATTCAAACGGTATGAATGTTTTTTTCCCCCCTTAAATTAGCGTCATTTTTCCTTAAGAGTTGTGCCTTGCTGTGCCTTTTGTGGTAAAATCTTACATCATTCATTAAACTCTTCCTTCTGAAACTGCTAGGATCTGTCCCAGCAGACCTTCACCCAGGTGATAAGTCACATTATGTTGACTGCTTTCTGCAACATATGTTGCAAAATGTAGATATTAACTAGGATGAGGATATTAACTGGGATGAGGAGAATAGGAATTAAAATCAAACAGTAGAAATCTAAAGCTTTCACTGCCACAAGCTGATCAAGAGTCAACGTGCTCATAAGGTTAAAGGCAAGAATCGGCTCTTATAGAAAAGCCCTTATCAGCTGAATTGCAGTATGTGCATCAATAGTGCAGGGTACGGAGGCAGCAGCCTTACGTCCCACAGGCACATAACAGGTCCGGGACTCTAGGCCACATACATGTGTCATGGTTCATAACAGACCAGTGACACAAGGCTGCATGCACAAGGACAACAGTCCCCTAGTGTCCATCCACACACCCACCACACCCCCATCCGCACACCCATCACGAGCATAGCCCCTCCTCCCCAGCGGCTATGTGAGTACCCGGGAGATGCGGCGGCTGGCCCATCTCCCCAGCGGCAGCCGGAGCACCAGGGACGGGGTGCAGCAGCTAAGTGAGTGCACGGGAGATGGCGCAGCCGGTCAGTCCCCCCCCCCCCCCCGCGGCAGCTCACCAGTCTGGGAGCGGGGGAACTTGTCCTGCCTTCCCAATTGAGGGAGCTGAGGGTATCGTCCCCAGCGGCTGACGGATGACCAGGGAGACGGCGCAACCGGCCCATCTCCCCAGCGGCAACAGGAGCACCAGGGACAACCCTCCCCAGCGGCGGCGTGAGTACCCGAGAGAACTTGTCCTCCCTCCCCAGCGGCAGATGGTTGCAGGGGACACCATCCTCTCCTTCCAGCAGCAGGCCGGACCCGAAGGTCCCTTTGCCCCAGCTGAAGCGCTGGCAACGGCTACAAGGATCTAGGGTGATAAGGCAGCTGGCCCGTCTCCCCAGTGGCAGCAGGAGCACCAGGGAGGGGTTTGCAGGCGACATCCCTCCCCAGCGGGTAAGTACACTCCAGGGAGCAGGGGCAGTCGGCACTTCTCTCCAGCGGCTGGTATGCTCATCGAGAGAGGCAGAGTTTGGCCGGGTGAGCGCTACCCTTGTAGGGGCAATTTGGCTAGGGGACTGTGACGGAAGCCTCCGTGCCATGGGTTTCTGAAGGGGCCTGAAGGCCAGCCTCCTCCCTACAGACCATGGGCCCTGGTGCCGAGTACCACACTCCAAAGACCGGGGAGCAGAGACAAACTAGTGCCCACCTAACTTTCCCGGACAGCCCCAAGCCAACCCGTTGAGGATCTAGCCAGGTCTAGATGGCTAGATCCTCGACGGGTTCGCTTGGGGCTGAAATGACCTTTTGCATTAATAAAGAAATTAACGCTTCATTTTGAATAATGCCAAAAAGGACTCTATTACATCCCACTTGGTTGCTGTTTTCATACAGATGTGTGTTCAGTACCGGGTTGTTCATCTTAGAGGGGACACTTGTAGTAAACCAGTGGCTCCTGGCATTTTCTGCAGTTCGTAAGGGTCTTGTATGTACTTGTCGACGTGGAGACAAAACGCTGAGAAGGCGTGCGCAGGACGGTGAGGATGGATGTGCTTGTGACCGCGTCCTACCTGCTTGTTGTGTAAACACAACCAGCAGGGCAGGGCAGTGTGAAGGCGGCCAGAAGCCCGGAGGACCATAGCTTCACCAGAGGACTAACAGCAAATCATACGCTGGTTGTGATGCCTTTCAGTGGAACCATATATCACACTGAAATGTCTTTGTAGCTAATAAAGCTACATTTATAATTGTCATGTGCTGCCACTTAAGCTTCCTGTCACTCTGAATAGGGGCCCCCACTGGCCGTCCACAACACAACCAATAGGATAGGTTTTAAGGAACGGCCAAACTGGTGTTTCATTAGCACAAAGGCTAGATGACCGACACGAGGGGAAACCTGAGCTGTTGGGCAATTTTGGTGGGATATTTCCCAGCATGCATCTGACCGTCTCTTTCTGACATGCCGTCCCTACACACCCCTTGCAAAAATGAGCTCCATGGCCAGAAATGTAAAATCTATTATCGTAAACGAGCAAACCGTGCTCTGATTGTTCTCACTAGCAGTAAGTCTAGGTTAAATAAAAAAAGGATTGACAGAGCTCCAGGAAGCTCCAGAGTGAAGCAGTAGAACTTTACACAAAGGGTGGTGGATACCTGGAAAAGACTCACAACTAAGATGGTATCTGCTAAGGAATATTACTGATATCAGATGCTTGACTATACTAGGACAAGGGTCATCAAGGTAGCTTTACAGTACAGGGAGGGACAGAACTAGCTGATCAGCTGTTACACTATGGGAATTTTCCTTCCCATTTTTACACCTGCAACAGCGAAGACGTTACTGGTCAATGAACGCACTGGCGAGCGGAGATATGCCGACATCTTGGAATTCCGTCCTGCAAGTTCATACAGGAGAGAGAGTCGGGGCTTTATCTGCTGCTAAATTATGAGCAGCTATAATTACATTAACTACATGTAAGAAAGCCAATTCGGCCCTTCTCGTACAAGAAACTCAACAGCGTCCCAAGACCTTTCTTTTCCTATGAGAAGGGCTGATGTTGGCCCTCTGCAAAGGCACTAACGATACTGAGAGATATTTTTCTTCCGTCACGCAGAAGTTCTTTTAGTGAATTAACCCTGAGACGGGGGAGACGAAGGAGGGGGAGAGTGACAAGAGGAGAGACTAATAGCAACACAGAGAAAGGAAGACAGGCCAAATACAGCATGTCAGAGAGAGAGCAATATCAATTATGCTACAACTGAATAAAGTATCAAACAGTGGCAAACATGCACAAGAATTGCTAAACTCTGTCTCTGGGAGCCAGAAGGGAACGGGGACGGGGCAGATATAGACAGATAAGGGAGATACATTATAAAGTCCATCTCCCTTTAAAAAAAAACCCCTCTATTTTGCCCCATTGATGTATTCCATTCCTGTAAAACCCCAACACACCCCTTGTCCCCATTCCATTGACAAGAACAATCAGTCATGCCAAGGAAGTTGCGTTACATTAACAGAGAGAGACAGACAGTAATGCTGCGGCATCCTCACCGACTCTCATTACCACAGCCTGAATCTAGTAGGTGTAAACACACACTGTACCCATACATTAACCTGACGCTTACCTCTAAACGATACAGGGGCCAATGGCCAGGGCAACTTTGGAAAGCAACCACTGAAGTGGAAAACCAGAGGCATCTCGATACCCAGTCAGTTTTTTATGGGTTTTATTCAGTGCCATGGGATATGCTGAAGTCATATATTTATAAAGTTATAATAAAAACCAAAAAATGGAAATCTTTCCTTGCTGAAATAAAGTCAAACTCGATTGTTCCTCCAAGGCTCTGTCTTAAAGGACCTACTCTTACGGCATTAGGTTGTGATAGGAGATCAGATAATAAGAACATAATGATTTGGGATACATTCCAGAAACAGCTGCTTTGTTAAAGAACTTCCCTTTTTTCCTCTTAATTAAATGAAAGATTCAACTGCCTTCTTAACCATGACAAGGAGATGGGAGAGAGTTAAGCATCCCCCCCCCACATCCTGCTCTACAGGGACCCCTTCCCTCCGTTTACTTACTGTCCAGCAAAACTCTGGCTCCAGACTCTCACCTGGGCTGATGGGGACTCCCGCCTCTGACACAAACTTCTGTGATAACGTCTCAGATACTTCCTTGAGGAACTTGAGACACAGCCCGCCTCTCAGATGGGGAGGGGGAGAGGGCTGAACTGCCATAAGAGACACAATTCTTTGTAACCTGTGCCCTTACCATGTCTACAGAAGTACCTGGGTTATCTCTTTCCGCAGAGATAACCCATCTGCTGGAAATGGCACAGCCTTGGAATTAACGGGATTATATAACCTGAAGGTATATGAATACTGGAGGGCGGAAGATTTGTATTTTGTAATGTCTACATGTTTTGAACAGGATACACCTTCCAACACCCGGACATGCTCCAGTGTCTGTCTCTTATGTACGTCGATCTGGAGTCTCTTCTATTTGCAACTTAATACTTATTAGCTAAGCACACCTACTACTTGGACCTAGACTTCTTTTTGAAGCTCTTTTAGACTACCACTTAGGCTGGGAGGGTACTCCATATATCCATTACATTTCCTGACCCGCATGTTGCCAAGGGCCTTTAGCAGCATCATTGGTTCCCTGTGCCTGCTGCTTCATTTCCATATACAGGAAGGGTAGTTTTGTCCTAAAGCAGAGGCTGTGATACTGGGGGGCAGGTTCAGTTTTAGACTCTGCAGCTAAATTATCTCCGTCACTTCTCCTTGCGGGGTACGAGACATGCCACACAAAGCCACTTCTGCTTTCTCTAAAACACAGAAGTTTGGCAATAATTTTAATGGATGTCACAGAAAGCCAGGATGCTTCGCACCGGACACAGATACTCAAATTAGATATTATTCTTATTAATAAAATGTAAACTAGTTATATTAGGCAGTCACCTAGGTCATTTATATGTGAAGGCATCTACTGGTTAAATTATAGTTAAACGCTTAGTAGTTTAGACAGTAGAAATTTGAAGATTGTTGGACTGTCCGTCTGAGACCCTCTTTCAGTGGCTGTCTGAGACCATCTCGTTAAGCTGAGCTGGTTTCAGTGGCTATCTGAGACCCTTTCGCTGGGCTGAGTAGAAGACTGTGACCTCTTGCTGGGCAGGTTGTTTTTATTTCCCATTTAAGACCTTCGCACTGAGCATAGCCGAGTTCATTGTTCGTCTGAGATCCTTATGAACTGGTTCGATTGCCCCCCTGAAACCTGCTGTTGGGCAGGTTGCTTTGTCGATCTGGTTGCCTGACCTGGTTTGATTGTCCGTCGGAGACCCTCTCGCTGGGAAGCGCTATTTGACTCTCGAAGCCTCCTCTGTGATCTGTGCTGTTTCCCCAAAGAGGCTGATGATACCGTCACCTTCTAAATAATTTATCCTGGGTTACCTTACCTGGGCACAATAGCAGTAGGCTTTAAACACGGCGCTCTCTAAATATAGACAGACAAGACACGGCCCTAGTTCTCTCTCTCGTTGAAAGATAGAAAAAATCAACACCAAAAACTTATATAATACTTGGCCTTAACACGTATACATATATTTCAAGGAAGACAGAAGAAGACACGGCACGTATGTAAACTAGACATACATATTACACATTTCGAGGACCCAGGAACTGGACTAGTATGGCAAATGTTCCCAGGGCAAAAAATGCACACCATCTGCTGGACTTAACCCTTCAATACCTACCTGCAAAGTATAGCAAATCTATACCACTGTACATAATGCCAACACACATCATGCTGACTATTCTTTTACGTTCTAATGATTAATGTGTTGTTTTAGCTGACAGGTCTGCTTTAAGTAACACACAATTGTTTTCTGGATGTCAGAGAGCCTTAAGGACATTGTCTCAGACACCTGGGTTATTGTTTGTACCCAGAAGTAGAATCACAACCCCCCCCCCCCAATCATCAGTCTCCGGAGCTTCATTTAATGTGACTTCCTCTCCTATGATGCTAACAAATTTTAAAGAAACAGGAAGAGGAAAGGAAACTAAACTCACAGCTTTGTATCCTCTTTGAGAAATCTGTTGCACCACAGGTCACAATGAATGAGACCACATATGGCTATTGTTTTACAATATTGACGGCCAAGGGTTTCATAAGCGCCGTCTGTAGTAATTATTGTTTGATTTCTCTATGTCCCAGTATATGTGATGATTATTATTTATGCTTTGTTCTCCCTCACGTCCTACCCTGTAGCCCGGACCCCTCGTAGCCCGGACACATCAACACGACCACAGGGCTCTTTCATGGAGATAACCCACGGGTGGTGGGATACAGACAAAGGGTGGTTCGGAGAGGGAGCCTCCTGCAGATTCCCGGTCGCTGGGACTTCCAGGAGAGCAGAGGTCGACCGGCGCGGTTGCCGAACGCGTGTCGGCTATCTCGCACCCCGTCCCAGAGAAACTTTGAACTGTTGTCGCTCGGTTTCCCTTTGGCCGATCGCGTTGCTTTTTGGACAGGATATCTTCAGGACCCCGAGCTATCCATCGGTACCCCGGGGTCACCACCGCTCCTTCAAGATCACCCCGAGAACGACGGCTAAAGTTAGACGGACATTGCGGGACTCGGTGGCCTAAGCGTGGCACGGGACTCTCTGGACAGGGCGGGAAGATGTGGACATAATTTATAGTCTTTTTCTCATCTAACCCGTACATAAGCCAGTGTGTTTCCCCAATAAATTGTGTGTTCTTTCCCTGGACATTAGTCTCGTCTATATCACCTATTGTCAGGACAATTACTGTACTGCATGTGGCTACGCCTCGGCGAGCTGGAGTGCTGTGAGGCTAAAGGCACCAGACCAGTTCCTGAGCCCTTCCTCGCTAGTGTCGGCTAACGCTGGAAGCGGTTAACTCTTGCTGTCCCGGGAGGAAGGAACCGCCACAAACAAGAAAACTTCCCTCCTGGGGAGAGCGCGAATGATGGGCGTTTAACTCTTTCAATGTGTGTAATATGATGCTAGCACTCAAACACTGTTTTCTTTATAAAGCAGAAAATGACACCATGCAGGAGTGAGCCTAGCATTGGTGGTGCCTCACTCTATCACCCATTCACTCGACACCATGCATTAACACCCACACACTCCATTCCCTTGTCCCAGGGACCACTAGTCCTCACATGCTCACACTAGCAACAAACATGAATGCACACAACATATAGTAACAGACACAGAGGCTAACACCATACACTTATACGCACACATGCACACACAAATACACATGCACACGCACTCACTTAAATATAAGCACATTGTGACGGGCATCGGGGACCCCGGCTGGGTACGCCCGTCAGTTCTTTGTTGCTTCCTCCTGGAACAGCAAGGGTTAACCGCTCCCGACGCTAGATGATACTAGCGAGGAAGGGGAGCGGGAAATGGCTCGGTATCCTCGATGTAATAGCACCGTAGCCGCCGAGGCGTAGCCGAATGCGGTGCTGTAATTGTCCTGAAAAGGACAATAAGTGATCCGGTGAGCCCCTGAAGTATTAGACGAGACTAATGTCCAGGGAAAGAACACATACTGTATTGGGGAAACACACTGGCTTATATACAGGTTAGGTGAGAAAAAAAGCATAAATCATGTCCACATCTTTTCTCCCTGCCCAGAGAGTCAAGTGCCACGCTTAGGCCACCGAGCCCCGCAATGTCCGTATAACTTTAGCCATCGTTCTCTCGGGGTGATCCCGAAAGGAGCGACGGCGATCCCGGGGTACCGGTGGATAGCTTGGGGTCCTGAGGATATCCTGTCCAAAAAGCGACGCGATCGGTCCAAGGGACCCCGAGCGACAACAGTTCAAAGTTTCCCCGGGACGGACCGCGAGATAGCCGGCGCACGTTGCCAGTCGACTTCCGCTCTCCTGGAAGTCCCAGCGACCGGGAATCTGCAGGAGGCTCCCTCTCCGAACCACCCCTTGTCTGTATCCCACCGTCCGTGGGTTATCTCCATGAAAGAGCGCTGTGGTCGGGTTGATGGCCTATGAGGGGTTAAAGTCAGTGGGCAGGGCATGTGGCCCACGGGGCAGGGTAGGACGTGAGGGAGAACAAAGCATAAACAATAAACACCACATACATTGTGAAAATACAGAAATCAAGCAAATACTCGCTCTACCCCAACTTTACACTGCCCCTTTCCTTGTGTGCAGTTGGCACAGCTGTTTCTCATGCACTCTTAACTCACACTGAGCCTCGTCCTCAGTGCAGCTTGCACACATTCTGAGTGTAAGATACTAGTATGTTATCTCTGGGTATCTCCTTTAAGGTAACATACCTTAGCATACCCTTGACACTGTTTAAGTATGAAACAATATTAATAACATAAACTATAACAATAATGGTGGCACACTTAAGGAGGATTTTAAAAATCATCATTAGGCTCAATTGTGTATCTGCCATGAGGTAGCAATCTTGGAACTTTAAGACTCATTCCTGAGGCATACTATAATTTTAGAACAAGTTTTACTAGCAGTTTTCTTGAAACTTTAACCAGAGATATGCATTTGTTTACATGATGTGAGGCCAATTTGTGCACCATTTTTAGAGATTACCAAGTCAGGACACAGATACTAAACCAACATACAGAAGTGCATTATCAAGGCCGCTGAAGTGATCGTCACAAGTATCAGAGGAAGAATATACAGAATGAGGGAGCCCAGCTGGATACAATATATTTATAAGTGCTCCTTACAAATAAGATCCAATGTCCTCAGAAAATGCTTGTACACATAACACACAAATAACATTGGCCACTACTGTACAACAAACAACAATGTTCACCAAATGGTGAGGAAAATAACGCAAATGAAAACAAAAGAAAAGGACTGAGCCAGAGGAATATTATGTTCAATATAGCTTAGGTGAATGAACACTGCTGCTTGACATCCCTCGAGGCAACTAATCAATACAATTAAGAGAGGGAAAAAGGTTGGATGTTGTCAAGCACAGCAAGGTTGGCGACACCGTAGTCAGCAAGCCGAGGTCAGGATACCACAAATCAGAATCAACAAGAACATGCCAGGGTCAGAAAACTGGAGAGTCAACGTAGTCAAGGAGCAAGCCCAGGTGAAACACAAAAGACACTATGAACTATGAACAGCAGATGCTGCGGCTGGATTGGTTGTGGAGTGGAGGGGAGTCTCCCTTCTCTCCGTGCAGGCTGCGGCGCTCCTGGAGTGCAGGGGGGTCTCCGCATCAACACTGCTGAGGGGGGGTCTCCTCCTTCTCCACGGGGGTTGCAGCGGCAGTGAGGAGGAAGGGGATCTCCCCATTCCTTGGGAAGACGTTGAAGATTGCAGGCATGTAACAGTACCCCCCTCAAGGGAGCAACCTCTGGGGGACCAACACCAGGACGAGATGGAAGGCACGTATCGAACGTGGAGCGCAGAGACGTGGAGCTGGCACCCAAGCACGATCCTCTGGACCGAGACCCCTCCAATGTACTACTGCCTCTGGGAGTCAATGATAGACTGGGGAATCCATTCCTCCAAATCCCTTACGGGAACATCTGATATTGTTGTTCACTGGGAGGTAAAACGATTGCAGACCAGGAACTTAGGCAATTAAGTATGGAAAACACGAGGCTTGCGGAGGGTCCTGGGCAACGAGAGTTCATAAGCCAACTTCAGGAGGTATATATGGTAGACAGCTAAACTTATCCCCAGGTTGGTAGGTAGGATTAGGAGATCGCTTCCTATGTGGACTCCTGGAGAGCGTTTCAAGACAGCTCTGCGAACGGCAAAAGATCCACCCAATTGTTCTGGAGATTATTGATGAAGAGTCATAAGAATTGCTCAAGATGTTGATTGGTTCTCTCCACTAACCCATTGGTCTGGGGGGTGGTATGCTGACGAGAAGGGGAGGGTTATCCCCATGGATTTGGTGAGTTAAGGAGAAGGGGTTGGAGGAACCAGGCCGGCCGTCTCCTAGGAGACTTGTTGGCAGCGCATTTGGTACATGACAGGACAAAAGCCATAGTGCCCCTCCCTCAGGTTTGGTCACCAAAATGTTCGTGAGATAAGGTCCTTGGTGTGGGCCACACCGGAGTGAGCAGATGTTCTGGATCCATGCAACATGCACAATAACGGAGTTCGTAAGCTAGAGGTAACAAACAGCTTCCCAGGTGGTAAGGATGCTGGAGCCAGGGCTTGCGACTGAGTAATACGACATTTGGCAAACTCAACGTATTATACATTCTTGTGATCAATGTAGGTACCGAGGCACCTTGTAACGTTTCGACCTCACATCTGTCTTCCTTTAATAAATCTGCCTGAGCTGGAACCTGGAGTGGCTGGAGCCTTTATTTAGATCTACTGGGGAGCTGGCGCTTCCTGGCACAGTTAAGCACCTGAGTTCCTTTGGAGTATGCAGATTCCTCACTCTGGTTATTCTTCTACGCAGAGGTGTCACAAACTCAGGGTAGGAGAACACCGCTGGGACATTTCTCTCCCAGAGAGGAGAGGACCAACCCAAGGCCCAAATGACATACACCACCTTAGCTCCATCAGTAGGGAATGCATAAGGAGATAACTCAAAGTCTGCTGGCCAGGATCTGTGTGTTGCAGCAAGGTCTGAAGAGCTTGGGCAAATTGGTCCAACCGATGATCCATCTCATCCAGACGAGCCTCCTTTGACCCTTGCTGTCCCAATGCGGTTCTCATGCTGGCCCTCTGACACTGTCACTCACAGCAAGCCAGGGTCAGGATACCGGAGAGTCAACATAGTCGAGAAGCAAGCCGAGGTCAAACACAAAAGACAACCAGAGATAACGCGAGGACTAGCACTATGAACACTATGGGGCGACCATCAGAGGGCAATGAAAACTGGAAGATTTTAATAGGAAGGAAGGGGCGTGGAACATCACTTTCGCGTATCAGGATTTGCCACCATTTTCAGTGCGACATAATCTTCCAGTATAAAGTCCTGTAGTTCTGGAGTTGACCACCGAATTCTCTGCCACAGGACCAACCTGCTGCAAGGAGGAGGGTCTCCCACGCGGCAGTTCTGGTAGTGGCAGCTGCGGAGTGGAAGATGGTCTCCCTCTTCTCTGTGGAGGCTGGAGCGCTTGTGGAGTGGAGGGGGCCTCCCTTTTCTGCTCTTGAGGATGTAGCCCCAGCTACTACTCGTTCTTCACGATGTGCACGTTTCCAACCCTGGGACACGACTGTAACCCAACACCTTTGATGTTGTCCCCGCAGTGCTGAATGTAGTTTGCGTAAGTCTCTTTCCATGTCTGACTTTCTGCACTATAAATGAATGCTACATTCCTACCACTCTGCTCTCAGCCTTGCAAAGAAAACCTACTTCACCTCCCTTATCTCCTCCCTGTCTCATTACCCTAAAAGACTCTTTAGTACTTTTAATTCCCTTCCTCAACCTATCTCAACTACCCCTTACACTATGGTTAATTAAAACAATCAGATATTAAATATCTGCACAGTCCCCACCCTGCTCTCACCCTCCCACCGACTATGCGCCCTCCTACCCACTGACCTTCTGCTGTCACTGAAGAGGAGGTACATGCTCTTCTTCTTTCATCTTGTCCAACCCCATATTCCCTTGACCCGATCCCTTCCCATCTTACCCAGTCTCTTTCAACTACTCTTGTCCCTACTCTAGCTCACATCTTCAGCCTCTCCTTCTCTACCGGATTTGTCCCATCCTCCTTCAAGCATGCTACCGTTACTCCAATCTTGAAAAAGCCCTCCCTGGACCCGACTGATCTGTCCAATTACCATCCCTCTGTACTTCCTCACGACTCCAAGCTTCTTGAAAGAATTGTTTATACCCAATTAACTACATTTTTTCATTCAAACTCCTTAGGGAGTTGGTAATCCTCGACCCTCGACACTCTACTGTGACCTACTCACTGTTAAATCAGAGGGCCACTGCTCCATGCTAATCCTACTGGACCTTTCTGCTGCTTTTGGCACTGTGGTCCACTCTCTTCTCCTTCAAACTCTGCTTTTTCTGGGTTCACTTCCTACCTCTTTCATTGTATCTTCAGTATCTCAGTCTCAAGTAACACTTCCCCTCCCGCTCTCAGACGGGGTACCCCAAGGTTCAGTTCTAGGACCCTTTCTGTTCTCTCTTTAGACTTCCTCACTTGGCAAACTAATCTCCTCCTTTGGCTTCCAATACCACCTGTATGCTGATGACATCCAAATCCATCTATTCTCTCTCAATCTCTCTCCCTGTCTTTGATCGTGTAACTAACTGTCTCACCTCTGTCTCTACCTGGATGTCTGCACATTTCCTGAAACTCAATCACTCCAAAACCAAACTCCTCATCTTCCCTCCCTCCAATGCTAAAATTCCCTCATCAGTTTCCCTTAATGTTAATGGTGCAATCATCTCCTTGTCTCCTTATGCTCACTGTCTTGGTGTCACCTTGACCTCTTGTTCAACCCCCACATTCAGTCTGTCTCTAAAAATTGGCGTCTCCATCTTAAATACATTGCCCGCATCTGTCCCTTCCTAACACAGGCCAGTAAGGCTCTCGTCCATGCCCTTATTATCTCCCGCCTTGATCATTGTAACGCTGCCTTAGCTGGTCTCCCTCTTACCTGTCTCACCCCTCTATAATAACCCATGAATTCTGTTGCCAGACTTATCTTCCTCTCCCATCGCTTTACTAACAACTCTCCCCTCTGTCAGTCTCTTCGTTGGTTGCTTATACGCTTCAGGATTCATTTCAAAATCCTGATTCTTATTTTCAAAGCTCTCCACAGCGGTTCCCTTAACTATATCTCTAAATACACTCATCTCTAAATACACTCCTAACCGGTCCCTCCACTCATACAATGATCTCCTTCTATCCTCTCCTCTGATTTCTAGCTCTCAAGGGCTGCCTCTAACCTCTGGAATGCTCTCCCTCGGCCTATCCATCTTTCCCCCCCTGCCTTCGGGCCTTCAAAATATCCCAAGACCCACTTCTGTAAGAACACTTGAAACATTGTACATTATTGCCCTCCCATATTCCTTTAGCATCACCTTTCCTAGTCCCTCTCCTGCAATACTAGTGTGGCTGGTCCATCCTTAACAATGGAACTTTTTCCTATTGTGTAATACATCCTAACTCCCTCTAGATTGTAAACTCGTTTGAGCAGGGCCCTCATCACCATGTTATGTCCTGTCTACCCATTGTACAGCGCTACTGAATATAATGGCGCTATTTAAAACAATAAATAATAATAATACAAGCTCTGAAGTCCTCAGAATGCACATCTGAGGTCCTGAAAACATTTAACATTTGGGATACTAGTTTTGCAAAGTTGCTAAAAAAAATATATATATATAATTAGCTTAATGTGTAATGTAAACGCTAACTCACATTCACTGGGCCAAGATAAGCACATCTCCTGCTGCAATCTGTTCTATATCAAGCCCTTCCTGGTGGGATTCGGCAACACAAACGGGCACCTTACATTGGGGCTATTGAGCAAAACCTTCGATTCCTACACTTTGCTTGCGTTTAATTAGGCTCCATCCACTTTAACCCAGACTCCTCCCAGTTCCCACCAACTATATACTATAGATATTATAAGGTATTCGATGCTTATATGTGTTGTGAAATTGGGATAGATCAACATTATTAATATTCTTTTCACTGTACAAGGTAGGAATGTTACAACTTTTTTTTTGTAAAAACAGTTTTACAATTGTCACTTCTGTATATTTGCCTTACTAGTTTTATGTTATAATCTTAGATCACTCAGCTAAACAGGCCTGTTAAGACCTCAGATGACTTCCTTTTGAAGAAGAGTATTTTTTGGACCACGAGGGACATTTGACTAAAAACAGCTAGTAGAGGAGCAATCGTAAAGTTTGTCTGCATTTCCCATTGCCACAGCCAAGGACGTCCATGTAAAAACATACTGTTTTATTACTCGACTATGAAGCAATATTCAATACAGTAGTTGCCCCATGGAACTGTTTTTAGAATTTATTTTTTGTTTAAGGCATAGATACATTTTCTCCTTGGGTGTCTGTGATGTGGACAAGTGGTAGAAGCTTTTCTCTGCTTCCTTTGTGCTTTGCCTGCAGTTCCACAAATAACCACCAGGGTGTCAAGATAGTTAATATGAATTAAACTCCAGTTATCCCTATTCTATATAGTTGGATCATTTTTCCACACAATAGTTCATGCTATTCTTTGGCCATTTTAAATGTGGCAGCTCTGAAATCAGCCACATCCAAGCCTAATTCCCCAACAATCAGCCCTTCCCATCCCGTTGTACTGTACAGCAGATATTAACCCTTTGTTTTCTACCACTGCAGGACCGTGTTGGGCTTTTTGAAGTGTTCTTGGTTATGAAAGATCTAAAAAGAAATGTTAATCCCAACCATCATATATGCCCTCCTCCTCCTCCTCCATTTATTTCACTTTTAAATATAGCTAACATGTTCTCACTAGGCAGAATTTCATATGCAGGGGGAATATTGCTACCCTAAATAATACACCCCCACCTTATGGGGATATATTCATTAACGAGTTAAGTGGAACAGTGTATATCATTTCACTGCAGATTTTGTCTGGCTGATAGGGCTAAGAATTGTAGCCAAGTAGCCGAAGGCTAAAGGTTGTAAGGCTGCATATAACACGTGTCGTTACATACGTGTCTGCAGACAACATTTCACTTCCACCAGCAGGGGTCAGAGTAACAGTCTCCATTCGGCTTCGGCTGAAATGATAACGGTAAATACTTATAGAAGAGGATAAAAACCTTGGGAGGACTGAGCCTGCTCCATTTCAGTGTATACTAATTTTGCCTTCCTTTGGCATACAATATGTGACCTACCAATTGATTAATCCTGGTGATATCTACCCTCTCCAACTCTCAGTCCCTCGGATATCTCAATTCTCCCTATACCTGACCCCTCTGCGGCTATACATCCTGCTGATATGTCTCCTCCCCGCTGTCCATCCCTATTTTATGTCCCCTCTACCCCTATCCATCCTGTTGATATGTTCCCTCTCCCATTATGTCACCCAGTCATATGTGCCCTATCCTGATATCCATTCATGTAATATGTCCCCTACTTCCAATCATATTCCCCCCATCCCACTATCCAGCCTTGTGATATGTGAACTCCCCCATTACAACAAACAGCCATATCATTATGACCACCTGGCTAATATTGTGTAGGTCCCACTTTTGCTGCCAAAACAGCCCCGAGCCATTGAGGCATGGACTCCACTAGATCTTTGAAGGTATGTTGTGGTATCTGGCATGAAGACATAAACATATCCTTTAAGTCCTGTAAGTTGCGAGGTGGGGTCTTCATGAATGCATCCTTGTGCCATGTGTTCTCCAGGTAAGTGAGGCACACGCAACTGGCCATCAACGTGATTTAAAGGAAAACGTGATTCATCAAAACAGCCACCTTCTTCCATTGCTCCAGTTGCTATTGTAGGTTCTTTCGGCAATGGACACCGGTCAGCATGGGCACCCTGGCTGCGACAAACTGCGATGCACTGTTTTCTGACACCTTTCTATCAGAACCAGCATAAACTTTTTCAGCAATTTGAGCTACAGTAGCTCGTCTGTTGGATTTGACCACACGGGCCAGCCTTCGCCCCCACATGCATTAATGAGCCTTGGTCGCCCATGACCCTGTCACCGGTTCACCGCTTTTCCTCCCTTGGACCATATATATATATATATATATACATATATATATACATATATTAGGTACTGACCACTGAAGACCAGGAACACCCCTGAATAACTACAGTTTTAGAGATGCTCTGACCCAATTGTCTAGCCATCACAATTTGGCCCTTGTCAAAGTCACTCAAATTCTTATGCTTGCCCATTTTTACTGCTTCTAACACATCAACTATGAGGACGAAATCCCACCCACCATGATAACAAGATTATCAGTGCTATTCACTTCACTTGTCAATGTTCACAATGTTATGGCTGATCGGTATATGTCTCCCAGTCATATATCCTCTCTTCCACTATCCATTCTGGTGATTGTTCCCTCTCCCGCTATCCATCCCAGTGACATTCGGTCTTTTCTCTCTACTCTTTCTCTCTTCAAATTGCAGTAATATATCGCCTACCTCAGAGTTCTTTGACCAATTTTCTTCCTGGCTCCCCTTCTTCCTCTTTTCTAATACCCCCTGTCTTATTATGGGTGATTTGAACACCTTTGCGTGGAAGATCCAGTTCATAGGAAACTGGGTTAATGCGATGACATATGGAATACGGGCCTATAATGCGAGGAGCCAACTTAATAGATAGAGTGCGTAGGCGAATGCGACCGGAGAGAGCCAGACCTTGTCTCCGAGCATATAGGTAGGGGCTGGTAACCTTCTCAGATCATAGTGCTTCTTTTGTAATAAAGAGGCAGCAGTAGAAGCAGAGCAGACTGAGGACCATACTGAAGATAGGCGTCTAAGATGAACCAACAGACTCTGAAGTGGTCGCCAGGTGGTAACCATAGACACAGTAAAAGGGGGTATGCTGAGTGGAGCCTTGTAACAAAATATTCAAGGCAATCTCCGCAAGTGGGAGAAGATCAGCCCGATCGTTCGGGTTGTCTTTAATAAAAGCATGCAAGTATTGTTCAATTCGTTGGTTAGAATCTTCTGCGGCACCATTGGTCTGGGTGGAAAAAGAAAGAGCGATCCCCACAGTATTACAGAATGCCCTCACGAAACGAATTGGACTCCATGATCGTAAAAAAATTCTTGGTGTAAGACAGTGTAGTCTTCTAACCTCTTTCATGAAGATGTCCCCAAATTCCTTAGCTGTAGGTAGTTTAAAAGTGGTACAAAATTAACCATCCAGGAGAAACGGTTGACAACAGAAAGTATGGTTGTTTCGTGGCGAGAGGGAGGAAGGTCCACTATGAAGTCCATGGCAATATGAGTCCAAGGATGGCAAGGTACTGGAAGGGGCAATATAAGACCAGGGGGAGGAGTCCTGGAGGTCTTGGTAGTAGCACAGATGTGGCAGGAGTTGATAAAGTCAACAAAGTCCTGTCTACACGGTGGCCATCAAAAACCAGACTGACTGGTGCACCCGAGACCTAGGTGGCCCACAAAGTTAGAGGCATGATGTACCTGATATATTTTCTCACGGTACGCTGGAGGCACAAACAGCTTGTCAGGTGGGGTATGGACTCGAACAGAGATTTGACTAGTCCTTAGCATAACGTTTTGGTACCACCTATAATTATAGCAGTATACAAGTATAGTTTTGGAATGTTAACTGTATGTCCGGTTAAAAATGCCCGGGATTCTGTACAAACGTTTCCCTCTGATGCCGCATATTTTCTTTCCTTTCTCTGCCTCCATTGTATTATGATGTGGAGTGGAACATCATGCACGTTTCCTGATATACAACCCTGCCCACACCGGGGAAAGGGAGAGGAACGGCGGCAGCCATACTTGCCCTCATCCAAGATGGCGGTTTGAGTGCCAACGCCTTCTGATGGAAAGAAGCTAGTGACGTACGTAGTCAATACTGCAAATATTTAAATACCGGGTCAGCTAGCCGGGTCAAAATGGAGGATACACCACGAAACAGATATGCTACACCAACCAAGGATAACTCAGAAGTGAAAGTCCTGGGCTTAAATAGTGGATAGGGACTGAGAACGAGGCACTTCCTGTGGGCAGGGGTCACCCGAGGTCATAAATGCGCGTCATCGCTGGGACGCGAGTTCATGATTTGGCCACACGGTGGAGCTCTTGCCTCAGTAAGCTGCGTGGTTGGCCATGCGATCGGCCATGCAGTGCAACTTGCGGACGGGTAGCGGGCTTGGTACGAGTACTCGCTACCCATGAAGCCAGCCCGGGGAGCCCAAAAAGCTACCCGTACTGAAGCCAGCCTGGAGAGCCACCGGAGAAGGTTTTGTCACGGGAGCAGCCGGACAGCGGTCCAATCAGGATGACGTAGGATGGTGCCAGGGGTAAATTCTTACACTATCCCCATCCTTTGGTCCATCACTTATCCACCTATTTAATCTTTCTTTATCATCTGGAATGCTAATCACACCCACCCTAACAAATCTTTCCTTAGATCCCATTTGTCTGGCTAACTACCGCCCTATCTCTCTGCTTCCTTGTACTTCTAAGTTGCTGAAACTGATTGAGTACATTCGCCTTAATAACTTCCTCTGCTCTAATTCTCTTCTTGACCCTCTACATTCTAGTTTCAAACCCCTTCACTCTACTGAAACGGCTCTAACAAAAGTCTGCTCTCAGCCAAAGCAAATGGTCACTTCTCCCTTCTTATACTCTTGGACCTCTCTGCTGCTTTTGATACTAATGGTCACCACATTCTTCTAGACTCACTTTCTTCTACAGGCATTCGAGATACAGCTTTCTCCTGGATGTACTCATCTCTGTCAGCTTCTCTGGCAAGACATCACCTCTTACTCTTTCGGTTGGTGTCCCCAAGGATCAGTCATTGGCCCTTTGCTGTTCTCTCTTTATTATCTACCTGTCTTCTCCTGATCTCTCTCATGTTCCATATTACCAACTGCTTGTCTGCTATTTTTTTATGGATTTCACAACGCTACCTGAAACTTAATCTTTCTAAAACTGAACTCATTATGTTCCCTCCTTCCATTTCCACCCCTGTACCTGAATTATGAATTAGCATTAACACGACTACCTCTCCTATTAACCAGGCCCAATGCCTTGGGTCATGCTTGACTCAAATCTCTCCTTCCTCCCTCACATTTAGTCTTGACCACTGCAACACTCTTCTGGTTGGCATTTCAGTCTCGACTCTCTCCTCTGCAATCTGTCCTAAATGTTGCTAGACTAATCTTCCTTGCACGTCGCTCTTCTTCTGCTCTGTGCAATATCCACTGGCTCCCTATTAACTTTAGAATTAAATTTAAAATCCTTGTACTAACATATAGGGCCCTCCATAACACTGCTTCTACATACATTACTGCTCACATAAACAAATACTCCCTTACTCGATCTTTACATTCTTCCATGGGCTAAGGCTCTCCTCCTCACTTATCACCTCTTTTTTTCCCATCTACAAGATTTCACTTATGTTGCCCCGTACTTCTGGAACCTACTTCCACCGAACCTTCAGCTTTCACCCTCCCATCCAACATTCAAGATAAATCTCGCAACATAACTTCCCTGTAACTGATACAACCACCACACTACCTCTAACCTTTCTCTGTTCCTTATGTTTGTCCTCAACCGATTCCCTCAAGTTTGTAAGCTTGTGATCAGGGGTCTTTCCACCTAATGTATCGGTTTGTCTTAGTCTGTCGATTCTAGTCTTGTCGTACCCCTTGAATATATGTATTGTAAGAAGCACTGCATAAATTGTTGGCGCTATATAAATAAAAGATAATGCATATATTTAAGTGGTCTGACAAAACTAGAACAGACTAAATGGATATATTAGGTACAGATGGGCCTGGTAGCAAGCTTACACTTCCCATCCGACTTTCTCCCCAATAGGATCACTCAGAGATCTAAGCACCGGGCAGCGTGTAGAGCTCTACGCGATTCGCGTAGAAAACTTCTGCTGCAGCCGGGAGGAGGTGCGGTTAGCAGCGGGGGTTGTCTGCGTGGAGGAGGGAGGGGGAGGGAGTGTTAAATGGGGGGCATAAGGCATTTCTGGAGGCAGAGTGCTCTGTGAAGTGCCTTTTAACCCCCTTAATGCCACTCTGCCTCCAGAAATGCCTTTTACCTCCCTATATGCCGCTTAATCCCCTAAATGCCAGAGTGGCACATAGGGGGTCAAAAGGCATATCATGGGGCACAGTGGCATTTAGAGGGTATAAGGCAAGCCAGGGGGCAGATGTGCATAACTGGGGGAGCAGGTTGTAAAAAAAGGAAATAAAAACAAAATATTTTTCTCAATCATAGCTTTTATTAAAAAAAAAATGTTCACATAGTTTACATGAATTCACATTTATATTCAGGCTTTTTCTTTTTTTCATAAATTAATATTCAGATTTTGGGGGGGGGTCGTCTTATAATCAAGCAAATACGGTATATATATATATATATATATATATATATATATATATATATATATATATATATATATATATATATATATATATATATTCCATCCACGTGTTTTGCAGACTTTATGTTTTGGGACCATTCTCTTTACTGAGACACATAAATATGAGTTGGGTGGCTGTGTATTTGTGTATAGGAAGGTGTGTTCGGAGGAGAGGATCAACCGCTTTTCCAAACAAAGACATCTGCACTGTTAACTTTGGTTGTGTATTGGAGATGTGACAAGAAGAAGTGCATGAATCTTTCAGAATAAAATAATCTGATTAAGATCTTCTTTAAATACAACATTAGGGTGGAAAGAAAGAAAGAGGGAACTACATTAACATGAGAGCCCATCTGTCTGCTGCAGTCTGTCAGCTCATCTTAAGCAGATGGTCTCACCTCATCCAGAAAAGGAACAGGAAAGAAAGAGTGAGAGGGGCAGAAATTTATTATGAAATGAGATACACACAAAAAAGATAGAGGAAAAACATGAGAGTGGTCAAACGAATATCTAAAACAGAGAACATTTTGATGAATGCAGGGCAAAAGAGGCAGATGAATGGTGGACAAAAGAGTGCATAATTGGAAGGCTGAGTAGAACAAGGACATCAGGGAAATTCTTAGGACCTTATAAGTGTGCTCGCTCAAGACAACCTGTAGCATCACCAGGACCTTAATATGTTGGGGTCCTACTTTGCAACTCGCTTCTATTACTCCCTTATTTCTAATTATAGAGAGTGCTGGAGTGATTACAGACATCTATGGTAGTCTAGCAGGGAAACAAGGAGATCTGTGGTGGTCAACAGAGATGTGCCTTCTCCGGCTCTATGATGATTCATGCACAGCTACGAATTCTGGCAGTAAACTGACATGCAGGGGTCAACAGATGCATGAGAGACCACAACATAGGGTGCATGGTAGGAGATTATGTATGGCTGGGGACGTTCAAGTTCATTATTTATAAGACATACCGCTCGCGGGCAAAGGCCCAAGAGTCATAACCCTCAGCCATAAACCTAGTTTATTGTAGTGGTCTGTCTCCTCCTGCTGGCTGGATAGGGATATAGCACATAGTAGTACATACAGTACATTTGGTGTTATAGGAATACAAGTCTGCAGCATTCATAGACATATCTTCCAAAACTTTTTGTAAACTGTCTCGGAACATGAATCTCGATGGAAATTTGGTTATACGGTACGGAACTTGTTTTTATTCTTTGTTTAATTTAAGCCTTTGCTATAACTTTTCGGTAGAATGACCGCTGTCCTAGGTGTCCATTTCCCAATATACCCAGAATTTTTATGGATTAAAACTAAGGTTCCAAACAAGTGGTCCATTACTATCACCTCATCATGCCTAACATGTAATCTATTCAGAAGCAACACAATTCCAAAGTAAGTCAATTCAAAGGAAAGCATCCACAGTCTTAATTATTTATGTTCAATACACAAAGATGAAGTGCATTTCTCCAGAGACTCTGAGAGTTCGTCTCTGCAATATGTCAGTATTTCCATTGTGTCTCGCCAGAAATCTGTTGTCTTTGAGCCGTGGGTCAGAATTGTATATTATTTACAGAGAGGATATAATAAAACAAAAAGATATATATAGGAACTTCAGAAGAGGTATTTTCAAAGCAGGTGGTACCATTACTCATAACAGCCCCCCTAATAAAATAGCTTGACCTGCCTTGACAATCCATGTGACAGTAGCTATCACATTCTAAAACATCAGCGAAAAATGTTTTATGAGCAAAGAAAGACAAAAAAATTAAATGTGTTCATTATTAAAGCAATTATAATCAATCACAAAAAGAATGTTAACGTCACATGGTGATGTGCATGGAATTGCTTTAAATTTGTATTGTTTTCTTATCAATACCTGGAGCTCCCATGGTAGACTACCCAGAGATCTCCTCCGTGTAGGGTCTAGCCATTCATAAAGGAGTTAGCCTCTCTTGGGGTCCCACACTGCCTTAAGTTGGTACTCAGTGGGAAGTAGGTGGCATGGGATGGGTATGGCCAAACAACCCTCTCTGAGAGAAGAAACCGACTAGGAGATACTGAGAACCTGGAGAGCTCTCAGGTACACCTGACTGAAGTCTAAGGGAGTATGCGACACACTAAAGTATTAGGACACCTGAACATTACACCAACAGGGATTTTTATGCCATTGCATTCTAAACACATAGACATTAACATGTAACTGGCCCCCCTTTACAGCTTTAACAGCTTCCACTTTTCTGGGGAGGCTTTCCACAAGATTTCGTTCGTGTGGGAAATTTTCGCACGTTCATCCAGTAGAGCGTTTGTGAGGTCAGGTGTTGGACGAGTATGCCTGGCTCCCAATCTCTGGGTGTTTGTTGGGGTGGAGGTCAGGGCTCCCGGTGCGACCGGTGAAGTTCTTCCCACCAAACTCATCCATGTCTTTATGGACCTTGTTTTGTGCACTGGGGCACATGTCATGCTGGAATAGAAAAGGATCTTCCACAAACTGTTCCCACAGCAGCATTGGTATGGTGATGCATTAAGATTTACCTTCACTAGAGCTCAACAACAGGAAAACACCACTCGATCCAACACTTGGCATTGTACTTGGTGATGTGAGGCTTGCATGCAGCTGCTTGGCCATGGAAACCCATTCCATGAAGCTCCCGCCTCACAGATTTTGTGCTGATGTAAATGCCAGTGGAAGTTTGGAATTCTTCAGCTATGGAATCAGCAGAGTGTTGCTGTCTTTTACGCACTTGGTTACCCTGCACTTTGAGGCTACATGGTGGCTTTGCTCGCACTTCAAGGTTGAGTGGCTGTTCCTAAACACCTTCACATTCCAATAACACCACTTACAGTTGACCGTGGATCTTCTCCGAGACCAAGATGCCAATCCATTTTGGCACTACTCCAGACTTTGCTCGTAGAGGTCTGTGAGCTCAGCTGGTCTTGTGAAAAAGGGCTCAATAATGTATAATTACCAAAGATTGAAATGCTATTTAGCTTTGTATCATGTTTATCAAAAGACAAAAGGAAAAAGTTCACTGAGTTAAACCTCTTTGTAATAACGCTGTCATGTGTAAATTAACAATGATTGAGAAAACACATATTTTGCATTTGCAGATGGCAAGGTGTACAGCTACTACACATGGACACTGTAAGTATGGCTTACCAGACAGTGCCCCTTGTAGCAGCATCAGATAAAACCTCACTCAAAACTGCTTATTAATGCCAGTGGTGAAATATAGTTAAGAGCTGTGTAGGACACCTAAGTGTGGCTTTGGGAAAAGGTAATTTATCCTAACACTTTACAATCAAGAGCTTTTAATGACCATTTAATTACCTTTTAACAATGTGTCTGTAGCAAGGTGATTTAAATCTTAAATATGGTTTTGTGATCATTCTGCAGGGCTATTGATATTGCAATACACTGTCGCTGGTGTATTAACTTTAAATAAACCTTGGTTTAGCAATGCAGTTTAATGGCAAGGCACACGGGGTCTAGAATTACCGTATTTGCTCGATTATAAGACGAGGTTTTTTTCAGAGCAAATGCTCTGAAAAATACCCCTCGTCTTCTAATCGGGGTCGTCTTCTAATCAGACCTCAAATAGAGTCTGATTAGGAGACTAAGATCCAGATCCCCCGCACCGCTGCAGGGGACCTGGATCCTCCTGTCTCACCCCCCCCCCCCCCATCATACACACTTACCGGTGCTTCCTGCTGTATTGCCGGGGCAGCGGGTTGACGTCTACGCGATCCGCGTAGACAACGTCCGCTGCAGCCGGAAGGAGGTGTGGCTAGCAGCGGGGGTTGTCTGCGTCCGTCGCGTAGACCTTCCCCGACTGTCAGAGATCTCTGATCTCTGACAGCCGGGGAAAGTATACGCGACGGACGCATACAAACCCCCGCTGCCAACTCCACCTCCTTCCGGCTGCAGCAGAAGGCGACGTCAACCCGCTGCCCCGGCTGGAAGCACCGGTAAGAGAGGGCTGAGAGGGGAGAGAGGGGAGAGAGGAGAGAGGAGAGGGGAGGGGAGGGGGGGGAGAGAGTGTGTGTGTGTGTGTTAGTTAAATGGGGGCATAGGGCATTTCTGGAGTGGCGTTAAGGGGGCATTTAATAGAGCACTCTGCCTCCTGAAATGCCTTATACCTCCCTATATGCCACTCTGCCCCATAATATGCCTTTTAACCCCCCAATGCCAGAGTGGCACATAGGGGTATAAGGCATTTCTGGAGGCAGAGTGCTCTATACAATGCCTTTTAACTCCCTTAATGCCACTCTGCCTCCTGAAATGCCTTATACCTCCCTATATGCCACTCTGCCCCATAATATGCATTTTAACCCCCTAAATGCCAGAATGGGATATAGGGGTATAAGGCATTTCTGGAGGCAGAGTGGCATATAGGGGGTAAAAAGGCATACCATGGGGCACAGTGGCATATAGAGGGTTAAAAGGCATATCATGGGCCACAGTGCCATATTGGTGTGGCAAGCCTGGGGGCAGATGTGCGTAACTGGGGGACAGGCTGGAAAATACAAGAAATAAAAACAAAAAAAATATTTTTCTCAATCATAGCTTTTATTAAAAAAAATAGTTTACATGAATTAACATTTACTGGTAAAACTTTTTTCCTTTAGGGTCGTCTTATATTCAGGCTTTTTCTTTTTTCCTAAGTTAATATTCAGATTTTGGGGGGTCGTCTTATAATCAGGGTCGTCTTATAATCGAGCAAATACGGTAGATATTCATTTCTCACAATGAAGGAGATGCGAATCCATGCTCATGGGAACTGACTGCGCAAGTTGATAGAAAAAAGTTGTTTTGGTTTATTCTCAAACTTTTATGCACTGCGGGAAGGTATGTGCACTGCATATGTACCTATTGAAATAACTGTAGCCTGTAAAATGCTTCTCTTTCTTTAGTGGGTCATGCAGAGCACCTATGATCATATATATATATATATATATATATATATATATATAAACAAATTAGTGTATGTACATAATCCTTTACTTTTAGGGAATTGCTAATGGTGCCAAATAATTATATTAGTGGTCTTTATAAAAGACATGGCCAGGTGACATAGTGAGACTTCAAATGATGTACTGTTTTTCGGGACCAGCAATCTTTTCGATTTAATATTTATTAGTATTAGCTTATGAAACACCAACATATTCTGTATCCAAAAGATGGTGACATTAAAAGTCTAGACAAAAGTGAAAGATGGAACGGTAATGGACAATTTACTAAACACTCTGTTGTCACATTCCTCCCTAAATCTCCGCAGGCTCCATCCAACAACTGAGAATTTCTATTTCTCAATGACTTTTCTTCCCTCTTGTTTAACAGAATTACGCGCTACATGAGCCCAAAAAATCACCACTAATTTCATTTAACTGTGCTCGTACCAACAGCGGGGAAAGTTAGGCGTGGACTTAATTAAAACATAATGTAGACAGCACATCTTCACCTTTCCAGCAGGCACCGAGCGGAGTCCGAAGGCAGAAGAAAGGAAATACTAAAGTGTGAACGGGCTGAGACCAATTAACTAGGATCCTCGGCTCTGTAACAATAACGAAAATGTCGTTCACAGACCCCCAAGCCAGATACATCAGAAAGTGCAAATAGACCCTGCTTGTATAGGCAATTTAATCCTGTGTAAAATTAACAATAAAATGAGCCAAAATGCAGCCCCCCCCCCCCCCCCCGGAACAAGCACCACATGGCTTTTGATACCAACACTTTTAATGGTAGCGCATAAGAAGAAGTCAGATACAAAATGACTATAATATAGAGTTGCATGTTAGGGCTGTACACAATAATGGATAACAGCAATATTCAACAGTAACAACTTAATAAATAATTTCACTTGATCAGACGCCAAGCAGGTAAATTCAGGTAATCAGAATGAAGGTGCTTATCAAGTTGCTAAGATATACTCATAGCTGGAACCATATCTTTCTTACAACAAGCCATTCAGCAGGGAAGTGGCAGCAATGTAAGGCTTTTAAGCCTAGCAAGGGGTTAATATTCATGTAGTCTGGCTATATATGATATCAGTGCCTTTTTACAACCCCCCCATTACCCCCAGATGCCTTCATCATTAATATTTTATCATAATGGAGAGCGCCTACTGAGGGGCCACAGTTCTCATTATATCAAAAAATGAAAAATGAGAAAAGGCTATTGGGAGGAGAATTTATTATTAACACAATAAGACGTGATGGGAGGAAAACCTGGAGCCGGAATAAAAGAGCTTTGTCTTGCCTCTAAGTCTTCCAGATGGGCTCTTCTGTAGTGTGAGATCCATGCGTATGTTTTGTCATAGTAGGGGATTAGGGAGAAAGTATAACAAATTATAAGTCCCTGTTTAATGTGCTGCGGGTTCAGATATTTCAGATTTAATAAATCATTCTCAAAACCACCTTCCCCCACCGGGATCGCGGATCGGACCACTGCCGCGATGACGTCACGCGGCGCACGTCACGCACGCCGCGCACGGCACGCCGCGGCCTCATTGTGAGTAGACGGTTTCCTATTTAAAGGCCATTTGTTTTATCTGCTTTACCCGTTCAAAGTTTATTGCTTTTTGGGGTGTGCTGTTCTTTATGATTTACCTTGCCTTGTGTACCGACCCTTGCCTGCTCTTTGACTACGATTCTGATCTGCCTGCCTCGACCTCGGAGTCATAGTAGGGGATTAGGGAGAAAGTATAACAAATTATAAGTCCCTGTTTAATGTCCTGCGGGTTCAGATATTTCAGATTTAATAAATCATTCTCAAAACAACAAAAACAAAGACTCAGGTCTATAATTTAACAGTAATATAAAGTCAACTTTAACAGAGAGATGTGTCTAGTTGCCCCATTACACAAAGACATCTATATAACAGAGTGAAATATGTAATGGGGTACACCCAGATAGTCTGGTCTGAAACCCAAAGGCAAGGAGCGACAAATAAAAAAAAAGTCCAAGAGCGCCAAATGTAACGGAAGTTAAAAAAGCCTAGACAAACAGTGCGAGTTTGGGGTAGCAGAGATCCAGATAACAAGCAGTGGGTCCGTAATCCAGGAGTCCAAACCAGGGAACAGAATAGCATAAATAAATGCTGGGTCTCTGGAAGATGGGCTCCAGAATAACCTGGCACTGAGCTGGTTAGCGCGTAAAACAATAATTTAGGAATTCTTGAAACACAGCAGGAGCGTTGCATAATCCAAAGGCATTACTGGTATTGAAGGTGGTTTTCCATTCGTTCTTCTGGGGTATTCTCTTCTGGCGTATTATAAGCTCCTCTTGAATCCAATTTCTTCAAGTTCCTAGAATGCTTGAGCCTATCAAAATGTTCAAAACTGAGGGAAAGTGTTTTTGATGATAATATGATTTAGGCCTCTATAGTCAACACAAGGCCGCAAGGTGACATTCTTTTTGGTGACGAAGACAAACTCGGCACCTGCAGGGGAGGTCGAGCGACGAATTAAGCCTCTTTCGATGTTCTCCTTAATATATGGTTGAATAGTTGCCGTTACCAGTACCAGGTAGTAGGTCAATGGGTGACAATAAAGCCAGGCATGACCCAACACTATCGGGGAAGTGGGCGAGGTAATGATGTTTAGTGTCCATTCTGTGTGGAGGGCCTCCACTAGGGTCTTAAGAGGCACATTGAGGTTTGCGGGCATTTATTTATGCACAGCTCTCTTAAGATCCTGCCACAGAATTTCATTCGGGTTGAGGTCTGGGTCAATGTAACACCTTGATTCTTTTTCTTTTTAAGCCATTCTGTTGAAGATTTGCTGGTATACTTGGGATCATTGTCCTGTTGCATGATCCAATTTCGGCCAAGCTTTAGCATTCAGAGGAGCTTATGGTCTACTCAATGACTGCAAGGTTCCCAGGTCCTGTGGCTGCAAAACAAGCCCAAATCATCACCCCTCTACCACCGTGCTTGACAGTTGGTATTAGGGGGTTGTGCTGATATGCTGTGTTTAGTTTTCGTCAAATGTGGCCCTGTAGATTATGGCCAAACATCTCCACCATGGTCTTGTCTGTCCATAGGACATTGTTCCAGAAGCCTTGTGGTTTGTTCAGATGCAACTTGTACAGCCCTTTTCACATTGTGCTGTCAAGAACACTTAACATGTTAAGGCTTGTAGAATCTGAGATGGGTTTTTTGCAATTTCTCTGAGCATTTCATGGTCTGACCTTGGGGTGAATTTGCGAGGACGTCCACTACTGATCCACTAGTGTTTTCCACTTTTGAATAATCTTTCTCACTGTAGAATGGACTTTACAATCTTCCAAGACTGATTGGCAGCAACCATTGGCTCTCTAAGATAAGTTCTGATGTCTTTCCTCCTTGGCATTGTGTTAACAAACACCTTCATTCTCCAGACAAACAAACTCCTAAAACTTCGGCTTTTTTGTGATGGTCTCACATGCTGATGATGAATTCATCAAGGGCAGTTGATTAGCAGCATCTCTCTGATACTTAGCATCTTAATTCCTATGGAAGCTGTAACGGTGTGCTTAATTTTGAACACATGGCTTCTTCGCTTTGGCTTTATTTTTGTGGAATGAATCATGACACGGTGTAATATGTCATGTGTTCTTGTTGGAACAGATTATTCTTTTTATGTCCTTTAAAGAGGGTATACTTTCTATTTTACACGACTGTATATTTATTATTATTTCATCATTTCACATTTTTATAGACTTGTAGCATTTACATAATACGGAATACACCTTGAACCTTGAAGTTTGGGAGATTGAAATGCCTTTAATATTTAAACACATAGCAATACAGGTGTTTTTATATGCCCTGCCAATCAGGAAACTCTTGCTGCGCAGGAGGTGAAATTATCTGCACGCTTAGCACTGACAGAACGCTCCCCTGTCCTTCTCATTAAAAACTGAATAGATATTAGATGAGAGCAGGATAACATCTGTTGCAGGGAGTCAGTTCTTAGAGGGAACGGTGAATATCGGTAGGTTTGTTTAACCCCTCATCTACCAGAGGGAGTTGAATGGCATTGCTGACAAGCGCTCTACTGGGACTGTACAATGTTATACATCCAAGGTCAGATTAAGATGCTTTGGGTCACAGGAATCGTCTCTTTTCTGCCTTTGGCATCCTCTTTTTCCCCTTATTTCTCTGTTTTCTGGCTCTTCCGGTCTTTTTTCCTTCAGTCCATTATTTTTTCCTTCTTTAGCAATTTATTATCCCGTATCACTTGCTGACATATTTTCCTCTTTTTCATCTTTTCCTTTTTCATTCTATCTTGTTTGCCTTTTACATTTTGCATCCTGTTTCTAACATCTATTCTGCCCCAACCCACACAGAAATATCCACACACATACACATATAGACACACTTCCTGCATCATCCACTTCCCTCCTGTGTGTTCCTTGCGGCCTGTAGCTGTCACGGGAGCCGCCGCGGCACTTACCTCGCGTGCTCGCGGCAGCTCCCTCCGTCCTGCCGCTGGCGCCGTGCGGTCACGTCGGGGTCGCGGCTCCGCTCCCGCCGCGACCCGATGTCGGCTGGGCGTCACGCGCGCCGCCGCGGCGCGCACGCCAGGGGCTCCCGGCGGCGCGCCCGTCAATGACGCCGTACGGTCGCGGCGAGGTCGCGGCTTCACCGCCGCCGCAACCGGACGCCAGCAGGGAAGTCCTGCCTCCACGGCCTCACTCGGGCTTGCGCCTGCTCGCCTGGGACGAGCAGGCGCGTCACCACCTTCCCCCACCGGGATCGCGGATCGGACCACTGCCGCGATGACGTCACGCGGCGCACGTCACGCACGCCGCGCACGGCACGCCGCGGCCTCATTGTGAGTAGACGGTTTCCTATTTAAAGGCCATTTGTTTTATCTGCTTTACCCGTTCAAAGTTTATTGCTTTTTGGGGTGTGCTGTTCTTTATGATTTACCTTGCCTTGTGTACCGACCCTTGCCTGCTCTTTGACTACGATTCTGATCTGCCTGCCTCGACCTCGGACCTGTTATACCGTTTTGCCTCTTATCTGCCTGCCTCGACCTCGGACCTGTTATACCGTGTTGCCTCTTATCTGCCTGCCTCGACCTCGGATACGTTTTTGACCTCGCTGTTTGCCGTTGCACTTTTGACCGGACTACGCTACGTCCATATATCTGCATAGTTGGATCCTCCCCTGCTACCTGACCCCGTGACAGTAGCTCCATCACTGAGCGACGATCATCCTCCCTCACTGACACTGAGAAGTGATGTGATTTCCGGGTGCACAGCATCAGTGAAGGAAGGTGATTGTTGCACGTAGTAGGACTCCATTGGAATACAGAGGCATGGGAGCAATTAGTGCAGGGCCCATCGAAATAATTGGCCCGGTAATCTGTATCATCTCTATCTGCCATGACAAATAATATTACGTTGACACCAACAGTCCAAGTATTATATATACTCAAACACACAGTAATCTCGGCGCAGGTTCTTCAAGCCGTATTTTACTTCTTAAAAGAAGCTTTCTTCTAGCTTTCAATACATGATCTTTTTTATTGGTCCAATCCCCTTACTTAATCACACTGGTGTGACAGGGCCAGGCTAGCTGGCTCATATGTCATTTTGTGTCCGGTTCTGTATACTGTGACCCGGTAATATATTATATTGTGTTTATTGTGTAACCGGCCCAGAGACTGATGTGGATTCAGCCCCAGCCTTCAAAGAGACGATCCTATAATCTGGCTGGGGCTCTTAATCAGCCAACACAGCCCTGTCTGCCCAGACGGCACCCGCACTACAGGGGGATAACACAGGTGGGGGAACCCATTGTATTCTGTAATCCCCTCACCTGATACATCCCCTGTATACTGATGGGATTTGTGATGGGATGTGGCTGATGGGATTGGGGGTTGGGTTCGGTACACATTGCAGTGAGATTGTATATAAGTTCTGTGTGTTTGTAATAAAGAGAGTTCTTCTTGGTTTACTACGAATGGTGGTCTGGAGTGCTATCCGTATGAGGGACTGACTGGTGATTCCTCAGCCCTCAAACAGGGGTACCCAGCCTTGGGTACGGTGACCCTGTAACAACTGGCATCAAAGAGTCAACGGGGTTAGACTCATTTCTAAATTCTGCTGTCACCATTAAGGAGCCTTCCAGATTTATTAAGTACACAGTGGAGAGAGTGCTTTTTCCAGTTTACTTTTACATGTGAGTTCGTAGATGGGTAACTGAAAATGTAGCTTGGAATCTTTGGGGTACAATGAAGAAAATTGGGGTCCTCATTTATGCTGGCTTGCAGATGTGCAGATGTCTCGTGAGCACTATTCTGTCTTCTGTTACAGAAAACAGCTCTAATTTTCCTCTTGCTTTTGTCTTTGATGATTAGCAATGATGAATTAATTGCTTTGCTTTCAATCTGTTCTTTACAGAAGCTGATGGAGAAGGTGCCACGAGGGGCCACCTGCAGCAGTGGAGATACCTAGAATACCTAATTCACTCAGATACGTGGGAGGCATCATGTTTTAGCTTGCTTTAGACAAGATCATTGCATTATATGAGATCCAATAGCTTGAAGAAGCTGTTGCACTTAGAAAAAAACACTATCCTCTCTGAAATGTTCAGCAAATAAACCGTAGCAGATCTCTCACTATGCTTTCAATTGAGGGTTTAACCGCATGAAAACAACACAGAGACTATTAGGAAGCTCTTTTTGGCAATATGGCAATAACCAATCAATTTGGATCACATAACAATCTTCATCACGCATCGTGTACAGCGAAAGGAAGATATGCCCTTCATCTGCTACCCCTGCCAGTCAGCTTAGGAAGACCCCAATGAAAACTATTGGTGAGGGTTATTTGAACTTTAGAGATAGTCCAGTGGTTTAACCTTGGTATACTTGCTACACTACACCAGGATAGATATTTTGTATTGACAAGCTTGGTGATTGCTATCGGTCTAAGTCTTCCTAAGTCTGTTCAATGCTGAAAATGGAGTTGAAGGCTGAACAAGACACAGGCCAAGTACCGGACTGGAAAGCTAAGATCGTCCATGGCACGTGAAGGCTAATGAGAGGCACTGCGTCCCAGATGGCCAGCCCAGCCACTACAGTTTTATGACATACCAAATACATACCCAAACTATTTATACACATGTGAATCATGACAGCCTTCTTTCATCAGTCTTGACACAGTTTAGAGGTCATAACTAAGTATTTCTGTTTTAAGATCACAATATCACACTGTATTCATTGGTTTCCCTGTCATTAGATGAACTGAATGTGGCTCAGCTATGCATAGGGGTGGAAAAAACTGTCAACCATGGATTGCTGGGGGTCAAGCTTTGCCATCCACCTAGGAACTGGGCTATAGTCACAGCTGCAGCACATAACCCCAATAAGTTATGCTTCTGTTAGGATAAGTACAAGCCAAAAAGACCATGTTTTTGGCTACAAATTATGTTATTTTATACAAACCTTCAATACATCTACAATATCATCATCCCAATTATTTTTCCTTGCAATAAACATCTAATATCCCATTTCCAAGAACAAGTTTAAAACAGCAACTTTCCAACAAAAACACATTAAGACAGAAACTCTTGGAGGTGAGAAAGAGGAATCATTTTAATTAAAGACTCGAAATGACAAAGGACCGTCGGGGATCCTACCATCTGCCTAGAAACAGCTGATAATTAATTCCATTCGGTGGAAAACGAGAGAGGGAAAGAGAAAAAGCACATATTTAGCACAGATCATGGTAAACAACTTGTTTTTAACAGTAGTAAGTGTATGTGCTGATTTAAGTCAGAACCCGGATTTCTTATTTAATAAACCAAAAAAAGTGGTTCTAAATTCAAGGTGGCCCAGGTCAAGAGTAGTCCAACGTTGACTACATCATACACAGACCTCCAGCTGTACAGTGACTGATGTGTCTATGTACTTGGAAGTATTGATTTTTACATTCTCTGTAAGTGTTCACAATTATAGGGGTAACTTTGTTATGCCACCGGTGTGTGGGAGAACTAGTCCAATGATAGCTAGTTGGCATTTGATTTATCCAAGTTTGAAGAGCGTAAGCGTTTAAAATAATTTTGCACTAACTCCTTGATCGCATCGGGGGAGGATCTCAAAGTGTCTATAATTTTAACATTTAGCATCAAAATCTCTGACACAAACTCATCTGCCATGTCCTGGCGACCAATCCCAGTGACTCCTTTTATGGAGACATCATTATTTCATCCAGGATTTGTATGAAGCAATTAGACATCAAGAAGAGAGATGTGACTATTTATTGATTGGGTTTAATGTGTTTTTCTCCGTGAATATTTGTGTTGAACCAATAAAGCAGAAATATTGAAACTAACACTCACCTACCATTAAAAGAATGAAAATAAACCTTGTATATAAATGGGTTTACCCACTTAAATCTATTTGGCAAAATGCTGCCATTACATCTGTTAGGAAAACAAATACTTTAGAATTAATCTTGGTATTTAATAAGACTTAAATATAGCCTGTTTTTAACTGATACATCTGGTGGCCTTTAGGTTGTCAATGAGAACTCTTTGATGACCCTGGAACAGAGTTTTTTCCCCCCAGTTGGATGGAAGTGCTTACGTTTCTCCTAATACCCAGCTACTCGTCAACTTAAGTATTCCCCACCTGCAGAGAGGATTTATGGCACCTGATCCACCAATCTGCCCATGTCTAATTCAATCATTTAAAAATGAGTGCAAGAGAATATATATTTTGGGGGCACTAATAAAAACGAAATGCAGAAGGTAAATTAAATAACTACATTTGCATGGATTGGGAGGCCATACTGCAGTTTGCTATGTCCTGAATTTGTTCACTAATGGCCCAGATATCATGTTCTTTTAGTAGCAAAAAGGTCAAAAGAAGTGGGTTGGGGTAATAAAAGCCAGTTTCGGCTTGTCTCTATTCACGGTGATAAGCCATGAAGATGTGGAATTGATGTGATAAACAGAGCATCAAGAAAAGAACATTGATTGTTACGGAGCTCCTGAAGGAGATGTGTCCGCTGTCTTTGATTGTAGATGATAGATCACAATGATTAGGTTTCAACCCCCTCTCCTGTGCCTGCTTTGTACAGCCACCCAAGTAAAGGGATGATAAGTGAGGGGCCACAGAGCCATTCAGTTAAGGGGTTACGTTAATAATGATGACTCCCCAATTATACCCCCTTTTTCTGATGCCTAGAGTCTCACAATAGCTCCATGTGGCCTGTCCTGAAAATATATATGCTTATAAACAATTGTCTCCTTGATTTTGCCTCATACTGTGGAACCATACAGATATATAATAATCCACACACTATTCATTTTTTTGTGCTTTCCTTGACCTAAACAAGGATAATTACAAACATAAATAATTGACTAAGATAACTATTAACATGGATTACAGAACTGGGCAAGGTTCCATTTTCACCGACTTGGCATACACAACATCTAGCAGACAAGGCCTAAATAACTTAATGTCCCAAAGGACTTTATCATACCTTGGAGTGTCCCTGATGTCTGCAGAGCTACATCTCTCTTTATTTGGCATCAGAAATCAAATCGCACCATATATTAGTGTAAAGTGCAAATCCTTCTGAGAATTTGTTTATTAAGGTTTCATTTTATGTTGTGGATATCTTTTTTGGAGACTAGAGCAGGTCTTCAGCTCCTCGAGCACTTAAAAACTCAGGTACTGAGATTAATAGAAAGACGACTAAAGTGTCCTTGAACAAAGATTTTCACCTCTATCAACCTATCTGAAGCACTTTTCCTTTCAAAAATACGTTCATTCAAATCACTTATGGATGCAATCTATTTTCTACAGCAAAAAAACCCACAGCACATAAGAAATTATACACTCTTTAATATATACACATATATATATTAAAGTTATGCTTCTGGACAGAATCTGGCCTATAACGTGCATTAAGTGGTAATTTCATGGCTCTTTGTAATTGACAATATGTCCAATGCTTGAATATCACTGGTTTATAAGATCCTCCTTTGGAAGAGTAACATCAAGATGTCCAGTTGGTGGCAGTCTTTGTTAAACAGACTCTATGGCCTTCTAAGAATCGAAGTGAACAGTGCCTAGTTAGACTTTTGCTCACAATACCATGTACACGGGTATGTAGCAATTTATTACTGGAGATATTGAGCTCACATCGAGGAAGCTGAGATCAATGGCATAAGTACCATTAATAATAATAATTAATAATAATAAATGCCTTATTTTCAGACCAAGGATGTCCGATTCTATCCACAACAATTCACAAATAAATAAGAGACAGACAATTTCAATGGGAGGAACAATCATGCAGATCCAAAGAAAAAGAAGTGAAGGTTGCTAATCCCATGGTATACACATATGATTTTCTAATGCACATATGTTGTTTATTTTAATTGTTAAGTGCCAGTACAGAGGTAGGACTTTACAGAAACATTTTTTGGTGACATTGTGTCCCATTGCTGGGTATTTGTGTAACAGAGTGAGGTATTAAGTAGAAGAATAATTTACAAAGGGCTGTAGAACCCTGTGATACCCTTATACCCAGCAAACATTCTGTGCTTCCAGAAATAAGAGGCATCAGAGCAGGAAAGAGGGACTTTTGGGTCAAATGGTCAAACGCTGCGTAGGAGCTGTATGATTTCAATAAACACTACATGTTTATAATGCATACTATATGAACCCATATGTAGTCTAACAGTTTCAAATCACCTGTCTGACTACTGCTTTTTCTGTTCCAACAGCACACGGCAGTTCACTTACCCATCTCACCCCATCATCTGCAGATGATGTGTAGAGTGCTTTTAAACTTCTATTTGAAGTTTAATAAAACCGATCAGCTTTGGGGAGACGGCAAGAGGAGGTGTTGCAGAAATTAACAATAATATAAGAGTGGTATACACATATAAAAATAATATACAATCATAAAAATGCTTCTCTGTAAAAAGTAGAGCCTGTAGAAAAGGGAAATTCCCAACTGTCCTTTTCACATTTTCTTTTTATCTCATGGTCAGAGATTGACGGCAACACCCGAGAACATCTTTTGGAATATTGGATTTCTCCTACAACCGTAACCAGAACTACTCGCTTCTTCCACCAACAATCTCCATGTCTATAGGTTGAAACCCAAATAATGTCTTGGTCACATTTTTGACCCCATTTCTACTGGCCTTGAAATGTAATCTGAAGCCAACAGCACAGAAGACTTCTTACTTCTGAAACTGACTTGCCTTCATCAAACTTTTCATTGCAGTCTGTAAACCTGTATTATTTCCTTGTAATGTCATCCAACCCATGTCTTGCTGGGCGATCTCTAGCCCACTGTTTTTTTTAGGTGAACCAGGTCACCAATCCTCCAGAAGATTATACCTCCTCTCGAAGTCAAGGGGATGGGGAAAGGCACCAGATTTGTGACCTTTAGTGAACACAGGGTATTTTAGGGGCTATTAATATGTGACAGAGGTAAGCACTATGGCACACTAACACTTTGCGCATAAGAGTGCTGCCTGTATTGCATCAGCAAATGAATGTTCGCTGTATTCAGATGTGACCCGGTGACTCCAGTAAAATCAATTCCTTTTATACATTACCTAGGCTATATTATTCATCATTTTTTGTCCAAATATCATATCTCCATCTTTCTCTTGCTAATTGTTTACAAAGGCATACATGGTAGGTTTGCTGCAATTGTGTCAGTTCTGACACAGAGATATGTTTATACAGCCCCCCACACTCACCCCTGGTGGGCTCTATTTGTTAAAACTAGAGCTATCCTACTGTGCTCTGTGTCTCCCAGCAGATGGTATAGCCGACGCACCGGAAGATTGTCTCTAATGCGTCTGAATGGTTCAGGAGAGACAGAAAGCAGTAGTACTGTGTCTGTCAAGCTGCTATGTCTCTCTAGATACTGGGGAGGGGGCTCGGGAACCCACCAGAAGCCTGGTACCTTTGGTTTCTTGAGAAGGTTCAGGGATACATCAAGACTTAATGAGCATGTTATGTAACATAGTAACATAGTAACATAGTTCATAAGGTTGAAAAAAGACCAAAGTCCATCAAGTTCAACCATATTGTGTCCCTACTGTGTTGATCCAGAGGAAGGCAAAAAAACCCTTATGAAGCAGATGCCAATTGCCCCATACCAGGGGGAAAATTCCTTCCCGACTCCAAATATGGCAATCAGAATAAATCCCTGGATCAACGTTCTGTCCCTATTAATCTAATATCCATAACTTGTAATATTATTGCTTTCAAGAAACACGTCCAGGCTCCTTTTGAACTCTTTTATTGAGTTTACCATAACCACTTCCTCTGGCAGAGAGTTCCATAATCTCACCGCTCTTACTGTAAAGAACCCCCGTCTGTGCTGGTGTAGAAACCTTCTTTCCTCCAACCGTAGAGGATGTCCCCTTGTTATAGATACAGTCCTGGGTATAAATAGGTCCTGGGAGTGATCTCTGTACTGTCCCCTTATATATTTATACATAGTTATTAAATCCCCCCTAAGCCGTCTTTTTTCCAAACTAAATAACCCTAATTCTGATAATCTTTCTGGGTACTGTAGTCCTCCCATTCCCCTTATTACTCTGGTTGCCCGTCTTTGAACCCTCTCCAGCTCCACTATATCTTTCTTGTACACTGGTGCCCAGTACTGTACACAGTATTCCATGTGTGGTCTGACTAGTGACTTGTACAGTGGTAGAATTATTTCCTTGTCGTGGGCATCTATGCCCCTTTTGATGCACCCCATGATTTTATTTGCCTTAGCAGCAGCTGCCTGACACTGGTCGCTACAGGTAAATTTACTGTTAACTAAAACTCCTAAGTCCTTTTCCATGTCAGTCGTCCCCAGTGTTTTCCCATTTAATACATATTCCCAGCCTGGATTTTTCTTCCCCATGTGCATAACCTTACATTTATCTGTGTTGAACCTCATCTGCCACATCCCAGCCCAAGCCTCCAACCTATGCAGATCCATTTGTAATCGTGCGCTGTCCTCTATTGTGTTAACCACGTTACAGAGCTTAGTATCGTCTGCAAAGATTGATACTTTACTATACAATCCCTCTACAAGGTCATTAATAAATATATTAAAAAGAATAGGACCCAAAACTGACCCCTGTGGTACCCCACTAGCAACAGTAACCCACTCAGAGTATGTACCATTAATAACCACCCTCTGTTTCCTATCACTGAGCCAGTTACTTACCCACATACACACATTCTCCCCCAGCCCAAGCATTCTCATTTTATGTACCAGCCTTTTATGTGGCACCGTATCAAATGCTTTGGAAAAATCAAGATATACGACATCCAGCGATTCACCCCGATCCAGTCTTGAGCTCACCTCCTCATAAAAGCTGATCAGGTTAGTTTGACAGGACCGATCCCTTGTAAACCCATGCTGATATGGAGTCATAAACTTATTTTCATTGAGATACTCCAAAATAGCATCTCTTAGGAAACCCTCAAACAGTTTACACACAACAGAAGTTAAACTAACAGGCCTATAATTCCCCGGGTCACTTTGTGTCCCCTTTTTGAATATTGGCACAACATTTGCTATGCGCCAGTCCTGGGGAACAGACCCTGTCACTATAGAGTCCTTGAATATTAGAAATAGGGGTCTGTCTATTACATTACTTAACTCCCTTAGAACGCGGGGGTGAATGCCATCTGGACCTGGTGATTTGTCTATTTTGATTTTTTTTAGGCGGCACTGCACTTCTTCCTGGGTTAGACAGGCGACATGTACTGGGGCCAGCGAGAGATTCACTAGTTTGCCGTATCGTAAGAGATCAGCTGATGTCACCTGACTGACTAGTCCTATTAATGCACCTCTGGGACCTCCCAGAAACATAAACACAGCCAGAGAGGCCACAAGAGCGTGCACAAAAATACGATGCAGAACAGAAAAGAAGAATTTATGTTCAGATGGATCCTGAGAAATACAGAATGTATCTAGACACCGGGTTGACTCCCAAGCCATGCTGTGGCAACAAGTTTGGGTTATATTCTATTTTCCGAGGGTCCAGGCTTGCTGGAGTGCTGGTGGAAGCAATGACAACATCCTCAGCGGCGACAAGAAGACTGGGACTGATATGCCACAAGACTTATCCAACATAATGTATGGATCAAGTACACGCTGACACGTACTTGCCAAGAAGGTTATACATGTTAAAACAGAGACAGAAGTTGGTGAGGGCCATGCTTGTGGGAGCTTACAATTAAATACATTAGATCAAAAGATTGGTCTGAGGTCTTCAAAGTTTATATGACTTGACATCTTGTCCTGTGAATATATTATGTATTAAAGGATCCTGCCAGGTACTAATAACCTGAGCAGAAAGAAATATAAACCTGGTCACCTCATCCTAATGGCGCCTGTGTTACATATCTCTTGAAACAAAATATTCTCTAAGCTTGGTGGTTTCTATGTCTTGCAAGTGTCCGTAGCATCTTCCTGCGTGTGATATATGGCCCAGTCTGCCCCCTTCATGCTCACTCAGTTCTGGATCCGCCACCCACCAACTGCTTTGGTTTTGGACGCGGAAAACACAAGACAAATGTGCCTTTTGTCTGCCACAGAGCTGTGACTGCACCTGCGGCCAGCTTTTAATGTGTGTGTGGCCCCCAAGGACCTGGGGGGATGGGATAGGAACATGAATGACATGATATTGCTTGTATCAAGTTGCCATGCTTAGAGGGGCTTTGCAGGGCCTGCAGAGGTCATACCTGACAATTCCAACTATGTCAATTAGTGGATGCAGGAACGGGCTACAAGAGAATATTCACTGCTGTCTTCTGCAGGGAATTATATTAAAAATGTAGTTTTTGTTTTGTCTTATTCGTCATCACAATCTACAATTCTAAGAAACAAATCAGATATTTGATATATTTTCCCTCTAGTTCTCTAGAGGGAATGATGTGAATGGGTTAATCGAGCAGCGTGTATCTGAAATCCATCACAAAACGGCTCCATTGCTAAACCAAGCAAGATGTTTGCAAGAGACGGGGCTCTAGCTGCCTTGCATTCAGTGTTTGGCGAATGCCTCTCCTCTGTGTAAAATATGCAGGCGCGTTGATAAACACCATAATTTAGGGTGATGGATCCCTGCTTCATGCTCACCTAGCACCACGACTCCCAGGCTGCCGACGCTTTCAGGAGATCGTTCCATCACTCCCTGAAAGCTGAAAGATTGAAGGGAGAAGGGATTCGATGGCGGGGCTGCGGTTTCCTAACACGGAGAATTATTCGTTTATTTAAATGGGCAGATATTAATCCTCAGGTGAAGATGCAAAACAAGGCATTTGGCAAGCAACATAATACATACATAAGGCATGAAAGAAATAAGAATGAGCACCAAGGAAACTGGAGACAGAACCTGGCAAAGGTACTTTATATTAAAGGGCCCAAATCAAAAACATTGTCACTGAAACAGAGCAAGGATTTTTTTTTACTGATTCAGACAAATAAGTCAGATACTTCTGTGTATATCATTTCTCATGGGTAGGGCGTAGGAGCAGCACAAAGTTCTGTGGGAGAAGAGTCAATGCAAGGCTATGCAGAGGTGGAGTCAACTCAAGGCTCTGCAGAGGTGGAGTCAACTCAAGGCCCTGCAGAGGTGGAGTCAACGCAAGGTTATAAAGGGGTGGGGCCAGCGCAAGCCAGTGCCAAGTTGGCAGTACACGGTTCTGAGTGTAAAACAGTTTTCATGAGAAGTAGCAATACAAGGTCCAAGATTATGTTTTTTGTGGTTTTGATCATAAGAACCATTGTTATGTAATTTCTACACCAATCTTTAAAATAAAGAACACCAAGTATATACTCTATCAAGACGTTCACTGTTTCCTGGGTGTGCATCCCAGTATAATCACAACTCACAACGCATTTCATTCATAAATTGTGTCACCATTAAAATAAAGTCTAACTCTATGGGCCACATTCTAAAACAAACACAGGAACAGTATTTGCCCATCATGAGCCAGTACATTGACAGAGCTAGGTTGCCAACAAAGGCCCTGTATGGATAGGATGTGTACCACTGTATATCATGTTATGGCTTTGGTTTTTACATGGTTAAATCTGTATTATGAGGAACAAGCTGCTATAGCCTGAAGCAGGAAATAAGAGAAAGCATGCACTTAATTTAACACGCTTAATAATGTGCATGTAAATAGCTGGAGAGAGAGTGATGGAGGTATGGATGCCTGTAGGACATTGTCAATGGGTCTCAACGGGGATGCTTAACAGCCAGGACCTGCCGTGATCACTATATAGATTGTGCATGCTCAGCTCATTCTTCACGCTGTCACTGGAACGGCAAATAAATGGCATCGAACGACAGTCGCCAGCGCCTGCTCGCACACCAGCCGGTGGGAGAAGCAATGGTCCTGAAACAGTGATGGTGAAAGCCTGGGGTGGCTCAATGAACTCTGGGTAAAAGCATTATTACTGTGCAGATACACATCCATCTCCCTAATTATTGTTTATATACCACCATCATATTCTGAAATGCTGTATAATGGATAAAAAGGGCATAGCATGGTATATAACATAACAACCAGTCCTCATTCCATAAAATAGTCACTTAAAGATGGGGCTGACCTTTAGGACTGTAGATGAACATCACTACCAGTGCCTTGTTCCTGTGTGATACTTCTTTATCACATAGGGCAGAATCTGTTGTTAGTACCCTCTATCAGCTTGGCGTACTAAGCAGTCAAATGGTTAACCTATGTTTGAGTCCTTGCCCCATTCATCTGTCTAGGAATCAATCAGTACATTTTGACTTTCATCCCCTGAGCTAAGTTTACACTCATCAAGTCATTTATAAGGGTATGCTCAATCTGTACTTAATGGGGTTACAAATGTTGCCTCGATTTTCAAAGTCAAGATGCTAAATGTTTTTATCCGTGTTGCCAGTGTTTTCTAAATGTAATGGATAATGAATCAGGATGGTTAAATTAGCTCTGTATATAACTTATGGTTAGGGGGTTAATGGAAGGTTTCGGGAGGCATGAAATGTTTGCTTTGAACACTCTTGTCGGTGTGTTTGCTGTGCGTTTGAAGGACGGCCTGTCTCACAGTCTGAATGCTGCATCTGGCAGATGACCTGCATTTTTCTAACCTTCTCTGTATTCTGCCCCATCTCACCTCAGGCATTCATTTTAGGTACCCACTTTCTGAATTAAGGCCAATGATCACTACCCAGCCGAGACTTAGTGGGGTGGAAAGGCCAGTTACCTTGGAATGGATTGCACGTAAAGGTTTCAGATGTAAGTAGCGGGTAATGTGATCTGGATGTGAATAGCCCCAATCCAAACTAACATGCACCATTTAACCACACATGACAGGTCCTGTACAAGGAACTACATCCAGTTAGAGAATTGATGACAAAGGTCACAGGACCGCAATAAAGAACATAATGGATACCAGTCTATATTGTTTTAAATAATGCCTCTAATATCCACAAATCTCTTTGTCTTTTCAGCAAACCGACAGAACCAATAATTAGACTCTGTGGAGGTGATATTCAGCAAGTTACACTTTAGAAAAACAGCCAGGTATGTGGTGGCTCAATAAGCACATCCTGGCATGGTCATTTCTTAATATTTATAGACAGTTCTCCTGCATAGACCCAGACAATGAGAACATCAAGCTTCCCTCGACCACGCCGACTGATACAATGCATGCAACTGTGACGGATATCTCATCTGGCTGTATAAATGACTAGGTACACTTGGAGAGTTATTGCTTAAAAAAGGGATGTATTTGGCACTATCATTCAAGGTCATGAAGCTGTTTTAGGTGTTCTCTAATTAAACATTTCCCAATGGGCATTACTAACAAAAATCTTGATCCTTTGGAAAAGTAAATGTGTTTGTGCCCTTGATGGCAGGGCTGCATACCTCTGGTCTTTAAGGTGAAACAAGCCTATGGACAGATGTAGAGAGGAAATGTCACAACTTTCCAGAGTGGGTAAAGGGGTAAGTTGAGCAATCACCGTGCAGTGCAAAATTCTTATCAACTGCCCAACTCATACCTCTACCCAGAATTGTTCTTGCTTTATAACTTCCATTGATAATTGCCAAACGGACCGAAATTACCAGGACTTTCACACCTGCCGAAGGACAGATTGGAGACGTGGGAGAAATTACTAGATATGGGTTGGCAACACTCAGACTTCATGGTAACTTGGACTAAGTGCTCCAGTAATGGCGTGGTCCAAAATAGATTAGATGTTGCACACACACGTTTCAGTCCATCCAACACATATTTATCAAATGTTTAAAAAAATTATTAAAGTTGCCCCATGGTGCTCAGTCCAGCAAATTATCCAGTTGTGGTGCAAATGGTGTATAGAGCCCTTACTACTCTAGATAAAGATAGCTTTTGCTAGTGGCCCACAATCTTCAGAGTTCCCGGGGAGCAACTGTCCCCACTGCCACAAGAAATAACCTTCACATGTTGATGTCAGAAGAAGCTACTTTATCTCTGTACCCAACGCAGTGCGGATCTTCAGCTGCTTAATATTGGCTGATTAGGACAAAAGAAAACAGCAGGATCCTGTCTATTGTGTCCATGTTATCAGTATGCCTCCTCACGGCCTGTCACCCTGTCCTTCAATCTTCACCGCGTCCTCCACTTCCCCCTGGACACAATGCCGGATGCCGTGTCTCCTCTGCCAAACACAATGTAACCCCATCGCTGCCAGGATAGGAGGCTGTGATAATACCAAAGGGGTTCAAAGAAAATCTGGGAAATACTCAAATAAGAAGACACAATAAGAACGGAGAGGTGCCTATTTTTTAAAGCAGTTTATTTGTCTTTTGTTACACATACTTGTTAAGCTTAATTATAAGCCATCTCTAGTGAATGCGGGGTTCAGCAGTGACCAAACACGTGGGGGGAAGACAACAAGAAGTTATACCCCATGTAGCTCCCATGAGGGGAGTCCAATGATCTGTAGTTACCCCAATATTCTTAACAGCATTACATTTATACAGATAAGTTAAATAGACATATTAATGTCTAAAGTGATTACATTTTGTGTATTAATTTATGTAATTAAGTATGTAGTATTTATCATACAATGCAGACAATACAGTTCAAAGATATTCCCAGGCAAGGGAGATATTTACTGAGCTATTGCTGCTTAGTTAACAAGAACCATCAGAGTCCAATGGTGAAGACTACGATTATAGACCACAGGATCCTGTTACGAAGACTGTCATCTCCATGTGACCTTGTGTTGATAACTACCCTCCGCGGTTCAGACTGTGAAAATGGCTAATATCCTATACTTCTATGCGACCATAATCGACTGGCTGTCATATCACAAGGAGGTGGCCTCAGGCTGGAATGCAGAAGCCTCTGCCGCCATCCAGCTGTATTTTTTTTGTTTTCCTGTTTTCTCTTATTCTCATTCTGAAGGTTTTGCAATAAATAAAGTATAGGATAGTTCTCGACGAGTGACAGCTAGTTCCTGGTATAGGGACCTCTGTGAGTTCCTCTCCTTAATGTTCCTTCAAACACTCTGGTCCCTGTTCTCCACCACATTACTAATTCATTTCCATCTTCTCAAACTCGTCAGAAAGAGTTCTCATTCCAACACATCACACTTTGTATCAAAATAAAACTAACTTTCCAAAAGACACATTTGTGGCATGGACAACAATAGACCATGACCTGGATCATCATGCTTGCTACAGATAGAGAAGTTGGAAAAAATCTTCATCCACTTGTTACAAGATATATTTTTTAAACTTTCAGGGGGATGGGGGGGATACATGCATAAGGATATTCTTTACATGAGAAAAGTCCAAGGAAGAATGGATAAGACAAATGGTTTCTATCTGCCATCAAATTCTATGCTGCATTGTCTATTTTCTCAAAAAAAACTATTGTATCATCGCTTGTATTGGGGAATATTGCTATTCAAAGTTTTCCCGAAAAAGTAACGAAATATTTCCAGATTTTTAATTCACCAGATAATTGCATTTGGCTTTGATCTCAAGCCTTAGCTTTTCATGTACACCATCAACCTTAGGAATAGTAAGGTCATGTCTTACAAATAAGCCTTGTTGACAAGTACTTCTGTCACACTTGTATCTTCAAACAAGCCAAGGATCTTTATAACATTGAGTGGAAAGGGTACCACGGTCAGACTATAACTTCACCTGAGATTGCACCTTCTTGTTGTATATTTTTAGGGGTTGAAAATATATACATTATATCCAAAGGTCAAGCATTGTTAGGTCAACTTCTCATATGGATAACACTGACGTCACAATGTTTGGATCAACAGCAACAAATTAACAGATATAGGAAAGGCTGAACTTGATGGACGCATGTCTTTTTTCAGCCTATGTAACTATGTAACAATCTCTCACAGCAGTTTAAGCTGGACACCAAGACTGCATAACCATATCCAAACATATTTTATTGTGGGATGAGCATTTGGTTTTTTGCGCTTCTGTAGCCAACAGCCCTGGCATTAACTGGAATTTGTGCCATTAGAAATCCAAGTCCGTCCATATCTTCTGATTTGCACCTTATAATACTTTGGGTAATTAGGATACTCTAAATCTGGGATCCAAATATGTCGAGAATAGAGGTTCCTGAATGTCAAGAGTGTTATTAACACTACAACTACAAGGCTTTGGGAAAGCTAATATGTAAAGGAGAAAACATTTTATCCCAGGTCATCAGGAGAAGGAAAGTATGACAAAAGTTATCTGCGCAATCTTTACATAATCGGAATAGTGCCTTTATTGGCTAACTGAGTAAATATAGATTGCAAGCTTTCAAGACCTCTCAGGTCCCTTCATCAGGCATGTTATACAATAATGTGAAAAACCTCTCTTTCACATTATTGTATAACATGCCTGATGAAGGGACCTGAGAGGTCTTGAAAGCTTGCAATCTATATTTACTCAGTTAGCCAATAAAGGTATCATTCAAACTCCACTTGTCTCCTGTAATTCTACGGCTAACACGGTACCAACTCTCATCTTTTATAATCGGAATACACATTCTTATTATTATAAACTAAGACCCAGAAAGCTACATATGCATAAGAATTTGTGAAACAAGCCCTTATCGATTCATTATTTCTCACTAGCAAAATCCACGGAGCGTAATATTAGGTATGAGGTGGCAAACTCTGCTTTAATAAATCTGCGGTAGTTTTTTCATCATTCCTTTTATGTTTTAATATTTATGTTGTGTATCTGTTCCCTGGAAATGCTAATTTTGAGTTCCGGCCATTGCATTGATTTTGCAGCTGAATGAATAAACATTGAAACCAGTCTATTTAAATCCAAGCATACGCAGGTCTTCTCCAAATGAATGATCAAGAAGAGGTGTCATCACTGCCTTCGGTGCTGGTATTTCGGCAAGGTAGAGAAGCTGGTGAGCAGTATGCCTGCTCGAGACTCGGGCCAGAAGAGAAACATGCAAAGGACTTAACGATCTCTTTTAGGATGGTTTGATATCAAGTGTGGAGTTAAGTAAAACTGTAGTTTTTCCTATACATTCCATAACCTAACTGAAGTCTGCCATATAATATAACTGAAATATCCCATCAGAATTGCTGTAAAACAGTGGTAACCCTACCATTTCTGGTTTGAATGCAGTATCTCATTATTGTATTTGGATCTACCCGTAAGGTGTATGGTGCATTAAACCTGCAGTGCCCCTCTAGGATTAAAGACCCCAATTTCCACGACAGAGGATCTATAGTTCATCAACAACCAAAGATCAGAAGTACATTTGCCCCCCCTTGTCTATCTGGGGGTTTTTTTGCATCAAAGTGTTTGCTTTTGAAAGAATGCGTTGAAGCTTTTCAAATAATAACTTGTGATTTGTGTAGAACAGGTGTATTTTGCATAAATCTGTTTTTCTATAAAAAATTTGCCATTTTATGACTTCTTGGATGCAAGATAGAGTTTCAAAATTAACCCCAAGAGAGATACCAAACAATGTTTTTTTTTTTTTATAAATAATTAATCGTTTAAGGACTGTTGAAAAATGGAAACATATATCAGGATTAACATTGTGGGACTACCTTGGCCTTCTGTCATTCTAAGGGGTTAACAGAGACAGCGTGAGTTCAGCTGTCGTGTAACAGAGGGCGCACACTCAAATGCAAAGATGTATAAAAACATTCCCATCTCTGGGCGTATTTGGTTTCTCGTTACGTTATGCATAATTAAAAAATTTAGCTGACCCCAGGGGCGCTGTTAAATTTGAAGAGCATCAAATATTCATGGATGAGAGAGAGAGCATAAGGATCGGGATGGACAGTCATGTCGGACTCTGGCCGCAATAATCTAGATTGGAGACACCCAACACATATAGAAATGTGGTAACGTTAGAAAGGAGAGGGGCACCAACTTGATGTTGGGGCCAGAACTGGGACCCAAACAAGGGGTACATTATATATATATATATGTATATATATATATATATATATATATATGTATATGTATATGTATATGTATGTGTGTGTGATATCACATATCAGTGATTTGAGGTGTGCTCAGTTAGATGGGTCACTGGAGGAGGAGTGTGTCCATAAGGGACAAGTGGATATAATATCAAGATTGTAAGCTTGTGATCAGGGCTCTCTCCTCCTAATGTATCGGTTTATCTTAGTCTGTCAATTCTCGTCTTGTCAGACCCCTTGAATATATGTATTGTATTAAGCGCTGCGTGAATATAATATACATGAATATATTGGCCAATGTGGGGTAAAGGATGTTTACAATTAAAGCTCAGAGCCGTGTCTCCCGCCTCCAGAGGGTAATAAAAATATTACAGAAAATATTGTGGGCTAGACAGCTCTGAGTAGGCTAATTATCCACTTTCAGGAGAAGCTCATTCCGACTCTGTGATAGACCCTGACTACCTAATAGGATTAGCTCCTTGAGGAAGGGTAATCAGAGCAGAGAATCATACCTCCAGCAGTAAAAATGCCTAAAGAAGGACACCCATTTTTAGGGCAGGGCTGTGGTCCTCAAGGACCGCAAAAATAATTCAGTATTAGAACTATGGTGTCAGGTTCAGGCAGACAGATACAGCGGAGTCCGGAATGCAGGACACAGGAACCAGCACGAAGCACTTAGAGGGCAAGGTCCAAAAGTGGAGTCGGGTCACTAGCCAAAGTCAGTACACGATAGGTCCAAATAGGTAGAGGATTCCAGAGACAATAGCCAGGGTCGGTACACGAAAATGAAGAGAGCCATTTAGTCACCAAGGTAGGGGCGCAGGAGGTCAGCAAGGTCCAAGGAATATATCAACAGAAGGGGCGCATGAACATGTGGGGAAAATAAATACAACACAATAGTGTAATAAGTTCTAAAGAATTTGGTGTGGTAAATAATATATTGCTACTCACAAAAATAACTGGACAAAGAGGCACATCAGAAAAGATGGACATTATTTACCCATTGGACTTTTATCTTTATGCTGCGCTTTTGCATAACATCACTGTTATGCCAACTTGTTTGTAAGTTGATCCGCTCTTCTTATTAAATATTTGTTCGATCATACTGCCCCATTTGTGGCTTTCTCATTTGCATTGCAGACCTTATGAAGAAAAGTTCTTTTCTGATGAGCCTCTTTATCCAGTTATTTTTGTGAGTGCAATATATTATTCACCACACCAAATTCTTTTGAACTTATTACACTATTGTGTTGTATTTCTTTTCCCCACATGTTCATGCGCCCCTTCTGTTGATATATCGTTGTGGTACACTTGTGAGGAGTGTTGTTTTGGGAGCTGCGGAACTTGTAGGGGTATATATATATATATATATATTTCTTTATTTTTTATATATTTATATTCACGTGAAGGTGGTTTTTCTTGTTTTAAGGTCCAAGGAATAGCCAGTTCGGTACACAGGAATCAAGATATCAATATAGCCACTACACAGTAGGAAGGCACAATAACTAATGCTAGTGAAAGTTTACTGATATACTTCATATAATATTTTATTATTGTTATTTTAGTTGTTCCTTAACTCTGGTCATTTTCTGTTCTTTTTTTCTTTAGTATACAGTTTTCTCCTGTATTCTTCTCCTGCCACTGACGAATACTCTGCGAATCACCCCCCTTTCAGTAAGTCACTTGCCCCCTCTGAGACTGGCGCACGCGGCTCTGGAGCACAGCCTCTTGTTCCAGTGAGCAGAAATTTAATGAAAAAAGCACGATTTGTACTACTTAAAATAACCAAGTTCTTGATATTTCGGAATGATTTTACACGTCCAGTTTTATCGGCAAAATTAGATTTTCTGTTCTCGTGAGGATCTTTGCTCTGCTCTTACTAACAAACCTCACTCATCTCTTTCTTAAGGAGCTTGCAATCAAATCCTTCACATATCCTTGTGCTGACAAATTTCATAGTTTCACAGACCAGAGAAATCTTCACTGTTATTTCTGTAGAGCTGGAATATTGTTCTCCCGAGTAAGTCATGAGTATTATTATAGCTCTCTCAGTGGACCCCCACTTTCCACACAGGTATAATACCCAATTTTAAATTATACCATCTTATTGAAACATTTATCTTGTAACTGAAAATATGTTTCAAAAATCTCCACTCCAATATATTTGATGGTTCACAGGTCCGATCTCTAACCCATGTCATAACTGACATACAACAGCCATGCAACACAGCGTGAACTCTGGATGAGCCCCCACATACCCATCCACACCATTGCTAGCTGTGATATCCTGTCCGTGACACACACGTTATCACATCATTACCTGTCGGGGTAAGAGCACCATAAATCAGGCCCAGAGCAGACCATTTACTCCAGGGACATGCATAAAATGTACCCTCTCCAAAGATGGGGGCAGAGCCTCTGTATCGGTCATTATCAACCATAAGAATAATGGCCACAGCTACAGGATACAAACCTCCAAACAATGTACAGTAGAACTGGCTGAGAAAGAAATTCTCTAGCTGGAGGTATGACCTTCCAAAGGTCGAAGATCTACTTTTTTTCACCACAATTAGTGGATACGATGGTTCTAGGGATACTAAGGGCAAAATAGACATTAAGAACAATGGTACCAGTTTCACAGTATCATATACTTGTAATATCCTTCTGGCAGATGTGCGGAGATACCAAGGTTTTCCTGTTGACACTTTGGACAGTTAAGGAAAAAACATTCTGCAGGCCTGTATTCAAATCTATATGAGATGGTTAAAGGGGGCATCTGGACAACATATTGTAGTGGTCAAATAAGCTGTCTATATGCATAAATCCATCTTGAAGATTAAAAATACATGAGTCTTTTTTAAGCAGACATAAGAGTGGACAGATTAGAAGGTCTGTCAGGTTCTGTTGTGCCGGAATAATCTCTGATTAATTTTTCTTCCATCATTTCTAATCATCTAAAGCTTTCACCATCTTCTGACTCACAAGGTCATCTCCTGACCATTTCAGGAGGTCATTTCCCTGAGTTTAGATAAAGGACAACAGATGCGAAGGCCAGATTTCTTTTGTGGTAAAATATATATATATGTGAAAGTGCACCCAGGAATATCTGCACTTTTCCCTATCTTGAATGGGCAACCATGTGGATAAAAGTAAATACGGAAACAGCTTCTTTCAATACTAGTCCCTGGATGATTGTAAATGGTCAGATTCTCAGAGTCACTCAGTCTGAAATCCGTGCTTGAATGCAGGTGACCTCATTCAGAATATTTTCACCTGCTCGTAAATCATAGTTTGAATGAGAAAGATTGTCATTAGAAAAAATTGGTTGTCACCGTTACCAAATAACTACGATAGACTCTTTGTGATGGGCAATTAAAGTGTTAATGAAGAGTCTCAGCGTCATAGAATTTAGCAAGTTCCCAGTTGTAAACGTCTTTAAAAAGGTTCAAGTTTTCAATAAAAATTGTGAAACGCGTATGCAACAAACACTGGGGATGCCTGTTCTTCAATGTTCACCTGCCAAATGCCATTTACTAACGATATTAACAAGTGACAGCATCTCCCTCGCACATTTCTATCTATAGAGGTGGCATACGGTCTACACTGGCAGAGATAGGGGTTAAAGGAAATCCGTCATTAACTGTTAGCACAATTAATGAAGGCCTGCGCCTCCTAGACATTCAGTCCCTCTGATATTCATGGTAGGAGACCTCCGTGAAGCTGCATTCATTTAAACTCCATCAGTAAGAAAAAAAACAGCTCTAACCTTGAGCGACCTCCCCAAACACCCAGTTTAATGACATTATTCCAGTTGTCTCATTCGTGTTAATCTAGCCTACAAAACATCTTAATACCACCAGGATCTGCCAGCATGTGCTGGAAATTACTAGCACCAAGTGTGTCCGTAACCTGCACAATTATCACGTCCATCTGTGTTAAGGGGAAACTACAGCGCAGATGTAATCTGTTCTGAAAGCACATTTAGTGAAACTTACAAGTGTTATCTGTTAAATAAAACATTATATCACTAAAAATACACATGGAAAGAAATCTATGTTTTCCACTAGAATGGGGACACAACTTTCAGTTGCACTTAATATTTTTTGCAGGAACTTTCTATAAGACACTTCAAGAAGTACAGATTGCGCAGGAAAAATGCTTCCCCCTAGCCGCCTAAAAAACAGCACATGCAATTTTAAATAATTGTCTACTTTGCAGGCTAAAATATATATTTTTCTAATTTATTCCTGATCAAATGTAAGGGATTTTCATTACATAACATAATCTGAAAAATATTCTTTCAAAATAAGGTTCTCACAAAATCAAGTATCCCCCCACCAAATGAGCCAGCTACCCTATCGATTTTAAAATTACATTTAATATACTGAAAAAAAAATATTCCAGACAAGTCTCGAAAAACGTCTTCTCATTTTAAGAGAAAATTAGGTTCAAATGTGAGCTCAAGAAACGAGATAATAAGGATTCATGGACCAGGGTCTGCTGACAGCTTCTTGATTGGGGAAACAATGAATGTTAATGGTCCAAATAATATTTGTATCCCTCAGCCAAAAATATTATAACAAATACGTATCAATTTTACAGTAAACATCCAGAACCAAACGTCAACATTACACTGGAATAATAGTAATATCCTCAACATTTGAGACAATGGAAAGCCTCAATTTGACAAAAGATCAAACAACAAATGTGGTTAATCCATTTTCACTCTAGGCCTGAATTCTGGAGACTTCAGATTACGGGCAGGCAGTGATTCATTCTATATTACGTTCTAATTATTGTGATTCCGGTTTTGTGACATACAAATAAGATGCAGCACGCAGACTTGTTATTCTCTGTCTAGAACATTTGCAAAGCGATTCTTCTATTTTTAAAAACTTCCCACTTCACAGCAAATCAGTATTAATTCCCTTAATTCAGAATTATTGTGACAGCCTGCATTATATATAGAGTGTTGACGAGGTGTAAAATGTAATCACTTAAAGGGACGCTAACATGTCCACGGAATTTGATTTAATATGCAAGGAAATGTTTTGTGGACTAAGCTGGCTTTAACCTCCAACTGGTAGGAGCCTCACTATCCCAGAGGTAAAACACAGATTTTATTCATTATAATAGAAAAGACACCAGCCATTACAAAATGATAATTGCAATGGTTTATGGGGTATAAAAAAATCTACATCCATACATTGAGCTAATCATGGTGCCATAAGTCTGCCACTGGAGACTAATTTAAAAAAAGACACATCGGGAATTTATATGGAAACACTTGGATTAGTGACACAAACAGAGAATAGCCATAACAAACAGGGGCACAAGCGGCCACCTACTATGTGCTGGGTCCATGTCACTTGAGCAATGTCACGTCCTTTATTTTCCCAAAAGGGGTGAACTGCCGTCTCCGTGTCCGCACAAAACAGAATAGCTAATGACACGTATAATTATAGCGAGAGTGGTGGCAGTGCAGCGCAAAGGTTTCCGAGGGGATGGAAGCTGATAGAACAGCGTTATTACATCCACCCATTAGGAGCTGGTGTTCCTTGAAGTATTTTCTCTATTTCCTGGCACCGTGTGCTCTGATGACTCACAGTATGGCCCTTACCTCTTAGCTCAACACCACCGCTGGCCTGCACGGCCCTATGTTAATTCCTTTCTCTGGTTGCCCAACAACTTCCCTACTATCTTTCCTTTCACCTGGTGTCCACCCCCATACTCTCCACTCCCTCGCATATTGCCCTTTCAGCTTTCATCTCTCTAAACAAGCCATCATCGCAGGTGCCGGTCAATCTGTCTGTTTTAATTGGAATGGATCTGCTGTGGACAGGAGCAGCTGCCAGCAGCCGGAAACTGTCGGCTTCATCCATTCTCAGCTCTGTGTTTGAAAAGAGCAGCAAGGTGACTCCTGTTGTGCATCAAAAAGGACATGGGGGGGTTATCTTTACTGATGGATCTTGATGGCCCCCTGTTCTACGACCAGTATATAGCTGGGTGATTACTCAGAAAGCGGTAGTATAAGGTGTTACTGGCACTGGCTGTCAGGCCTGGTATGCCAGCCAAACCTTAGAGGTCCAACCTCATATAAAACCCAGAATGATGCTTAATATGTAAGTAAGATTTTATCTAAAACTAAACATATTTTCATAAAACAAATGAGTGATGTGACATGTTTACAGGTACACCCATTTGTGAAGGTAAGAACAGGCTTTCTGGATCATTTTAAGCTAAAAGATAAAAATAGAGTACAGAAAGCCCTGCCTGCTGCTGTAATTTGACACAGCATGGCATTCCTTGTCATCTGACAGTCAATTTCAATTTTTATGTCACATAGAGAAAATGTTTCGCAGGAATTTTTCGCTTATAAGGAGGCAACTCAGGGTAGAGCTAATCAAACGGCAGACGACATGGAACCAACAAACACATAACAATGCCAGGCCACGCAAACAATTAAAGCCACGGTCTAAAAGAGTAGTGTAGAAAGATTTAACAAACAATGAACAGGCTGCTTAAACAACAAAGGAGATAACACTGCATTTGCTGCTGGTAACCTTTTGTTTATCGGCAGGCCAAGATTCTGATAATAAAATTGAAATAAATACAACAGAATTTAATAAAATCTTTAAAAGTCCCCAAATTAAACAAAAGAAGCTGAAATGTTTGTGAAATTTTGATTTTGCTTCCATGGCTAGCACTAAAAAGTACAGAGCTTGCCAAAAAAAAAAAACAGTTGACAAAACAGGGCATTTTTGTCAAAACACTAACAAATTTCAAAATTTCAAATTGCCAAAGAGGGACAGTTTTTTAGGGGTGTGATTAGAGGTGACGGGGGTGGGGCTAGGAGGTTAGAAGAAGAATAATGGATTACTGTTTCTATACATAATTTTTTTAGGGCTGCAGAACCCTGTGATACGCTCATACCCAGCAAACAGTCTGAGCTCCTAGAAAAGAGGGACATCAGGGGAGGAAAGAGGGGCATCAGGGGTTTCGGGGCCAAAGAAGAAAGGCTAGCACAATATTCTGTAGTTCCAGGATTCATTGTCTTACATAAATACAGACTACAAAATATGTTTTTACACCGGGCACACATTGCAACAAAAGGGTGTCTCAAACCCACCAACCACTGTTATCGTCAGCTATATTAGCACATGTTTAGAGACAGTATCCTGCTCAGCTGTAGGTGTAAAAGAAAAGGTAGATTGAATCCCATTGCCGGTTGAGTGAAGGCCTGTCGTCTCAACCGTATGGACCCCAGATAATAAAAACAGGATGCAGATGGGGAGTCTGTAGGTGACCTTTTTTAAATCACATTGTCCAGCCAGCAAAGCAGGAAACAAGGACGCAGCTGAGTTTCATCCGATGCAGGCATATTTCCCATGATGCTCCTGGGCCACCATAGCTCGTACGAGTGTTATAAACAGAGGCGTAGGTTGACACCGGTGTGGCTCCACACGCGGAAACTCTTCACCCAAGATATATTGTTGCAAAGCACTTAGTTTATCATATATAAGCAATGGTTTTACATTTGATAGAAAACATATTCTTTAGAGCTCTACAACAGGGGAATACGTGGGTAAATACGTGAGGTTCACACTTTCTAACTACTATTTGCAGGAAAGGTAGTGCCTCCATCAGGAACTGTCCCTGAATACAAGCCATTACTAAGGGCCATATGACCTTCGTCCCACGCTGCCCTCCAAAGTCTACTGCAGCGGGTCCAAGAAGGAAGGGGCCTTAGATCCTGGGATCAGGATCAGGACATAATCGTATAAAGGATTACTATATATAAAGAATACGTAGCACCTCCCACTTATTTCTGAACTCTTCGACAGTCTTAAAGGTGCATTATGAATATACCGTCATGCCCTTTGGTCTGTGTAACGCCACGGCTGTTTTTCAAAATTTTATCAATGATTGCTTCAGAGATTATCTATTGTCTAACCGGATGACATTTTGATTCATTCCCCTGACTTATCTACTCACAGAGAGCATGTCCATGTAATTGTCTTTGGACCCACATTGTGATGGACTTTTTTGTTGACTTCCCTCTGTCTGACCGTTACTAACTGTTTTCTATAATAGCTCATTTTATACCACTACGCAAATTACCATCTGCCAAAGAATTAGCTAACATATTCCTGAAAGACATCGTTCACCTGCATGGTCTTCCCCAACAGATTATTTTAGATCAAGATGTCCAGTTCATCTCTCAATTCTGGAGGGCTTTCTGTAAACATTTGGGGGTCACACTGGCCTTTTCTACACCATACCACCCGCAAACGAATGGAGTTGACAAATGTTCTAACCAAAATCTGGAACAATATCTGAGAGCTTTTGTGAATGACAACTGGCAAAAAAAATCTTTCCTTTAGTGGAATTTGCCTTCAACAACTCTATACAAAGTTCTACGAACAGTCCCCTTCAGCACGTAGCTTCCGTTTGGGAGTCTATGAGGGCCGCTTTATCAAGTTCCTCCCTGCGCCAGAAGAAATACGTGGCCCGTAGGAGATTAGCTGCCCCCACCTAAGGAAGTCATCTTCGCCTGTTGGTCTCTTGCCAGCTCCAACCCTACCATGGGAACACATCACTTTGGACTTTATTGTGGATTTACCTGTTTCCTGTCAATATAACACCATTTTTGTTGCAATTGACCTATTTACCAAGATGGCACACTTCATCCCTGCTAAAGGAGTTCCATCTGCCCAAGAGATTGCAGTTCTATTTCTTAGGGAAATGTTTCCGTTACATGATTTAACCAGGCCTATCACTTCTGACAGGGGGGTACAACGCAACCTATTTACTGCCTTCCACCCTCAAACGAATGGGCAAACAGAGTGAACAAATCAAACTCTGGAACAATATCGTCGCTGCTATTCATCTTATTTTCAGGACAATTGGTCCCAGTTACTTCCTTGTGCTGAGTTTGCTTATAATAATCAATTGCATGGTGGCACTAAAATGTCCCCATTGCTTGCTACATACAAAGTCCACCCTCTAACCCTCCCAGACCAACCAAGAGCTTCATCATACAGGAACTACAAATGCAGTTTGCTTCCCTTCCAGAGAATTTACTTCTAGCTCAGGCAAGTTATAAGGCCCAGGCAAATCATAGCCGAAGACCTGCTCCCGCTTATAAGGTTGGGGATAAAGTATGGCTATCTATACTGAATCTGAAACTGTTATGTCCCTCTAAGAAACTGGCACCCAAGATCATTGGTCTATTCATCATCCTCGACTTGGTGGGACCTGTTGCGGTAAGACTGAAGTTCCCCTCAGCTTATTAAGTTACACCCCGTCTTCTGCGTTTCTCTGATCAAACCCTGGGTTCCTGATTCATACCAATCCTGAGCTCCAGTGCCCCCTACACCTATCCTAGTTGACGGCTCTGAAGAATTTGAAGTTGAAGACATTATGGACCAGCTGCTAATGTTCATGCCCTGGCTTTGGTCCATGCTCTTCCCCGCGCCCATTCTTCTCGCCCAAGACCTCGATGTGCCCAGAGGGCACTTTTGTGAAGGGGCACTGTCGGAAACGGCACTCACCTCACAATGTTCCCAGGTCCTCCGCCTTCCTGCAGGCTCTGCTTCTTATCACACACGGAGAGTCCGGCATTGTGGAGCTGCCCCACGCTGTTCACCGTCTACAAGCACTGGCATCCGGTGAGTTTCTGTACTTGTATTCTCCATATAACCCGCACGTTCCATGTGTCTGTTCTCAAGCAGCTTGTCCACAACCGATACTCTCATATTCTTCTTCGTCCCGGGCCTGTCAATGTTGACTCTACTGACCAATACGAAATCCAGTCTATTGTTTATGCACAATATCTTGTGCACTGGACTGGCTATGGTCCTGAAGAGAGATCATGGGTTTCGGCTTCGGATGTCCATGCTCTCCGTCTTACCCGCCGGTTTCATTCGCTTCATCCAGAGAAACACGGTGGTGGGTTACTGCCAGGACTTACCCGCATGGTCTTCCCACGCCGCTCCGGTCCTGAAGAACTCTTCGAGCCACCACCAATTGTAGGAAATGGCACTCACCTAACAATGTTCCCAGGTCCTCCATACCTAATTTTGGGATTAAGTGAATAAACCCCTTAGGGTTACTTATATTAAACTATTTAAAGATAGTTCCAAAACAGTGAGCGTTCAGAAGGGCCCACTATTTAATAAACATGCTGTGACGGAAGCCTCCATCACTGGGACCACTGGAGAAGCATGACTGCCAGCCTCCTCCCTATTGACTATGGGCCCTGGGTTTGTAAAGGCTTCTGTGGCTACCCCCAGCAGTATCATCTCATCACTGGCTGAGGGGATTATCTCCGGCAGACAGCCAGGATCTGCCACCAGGCAGTGACCACCACTGTTTCAGTTTAATGTTGTATAAATCAGTCTCCCCCCACCTATTGTATTGTTAATATCGTTACTGCCCCTGTTGTCTCTGGGAGGCTGATTAAGGGGGCGGTTTTTGTCCCAATATCTTGTTTTTATGTTAATGTGTGTTGTGCTGGATATATCCAGTCCTGTGTGTGAGAAATAAATCAGTCTTCGTTTGGTTTTACCCTACACTGAGTCTCGGCTAGTGACTGGGGAACCGGGGAAAGTGTGGTGTCCCAGGCTAAGGGAGCACAAGACAGCGGAGGTAGTCGGTCGGACTAGCCAGCTCTGTGACACATGCCATCTGCGGCAGCCTTCTGCTTGGTGATCATCGTCACTCGGTTGCTGTTAATATCATACCCCCTGTCACAATCCAAACACTGCAAGTGTGATTCATTTGGTGGGCATGGAGCCCTGCTGGAAGTAAGCTTATATTATCTCCTGTGTCTCACATTGGGAATGACAGAGCAGTCTGTTATACCAGAAGACATACCGTCCCTGCAGCGTGAAACAGCTGCTCGCTGCGTACTGTAAGTCCCTCTGCAATCTCAACGAGAGCCTTTATCGGGACTCTTTATACTGTGGAGGATGGCTGGCAAACGTTTTGATCAGCTGTTGTGCCAGTCACCCTCCATTCATTTACAATTAGCAGGTGAAGCATCTTACTCTTTTTGGTTTCACAAGAAGGGAGTAAACCTCTAGTTTTATCCATAAGCCAAATAGCTTCTTTCCACTGGACTACAACAAAAGACAGAGGCAGACGGTAGATAATCTAAGGATTCATGCAAAAACAAATAGTTTACCGCATTTGCTCGATTATAAGACGACATCCCAAAATTTGAATATTACCGTATTTGCTCGATTATAAGACGACCCTGATTATAAGACGACCCCCCCAAATCTGAATATTAATTTAGGAAAAAAAGCCGGAATATAAGACGACCCTATAGGAAAAAAGTTTTACCAGTAAATGTTAATTCTATTTTTTTTTAATAAAAGCTATGATTGAGAAAAATATTTTGGTTTTATTTCCTTCTATTTTCCAACCTGCCCCCCAGTTATGCACATCTTCCCCAGAAATGCCTTATACCCCCTATATGCCACTGTGCCCCATGATATGCCTTTTAACCCTCTAAATGCCACTGTGCCCCATGATATGCCTTTTAACCCTATATGCCACTGTGCCCCATGATATGGCTTTTGACCCCCTATGTGCCACTCTGCCTCCAGAAATGCCTTATACCCCTATATGCCACTCTGGCATTTAGAGGGTTAAAAGGCATATTATGGGGAAGAGTGGCATATAGGGAGGTTTAAGGCATTCAGGAGGCAGAGTGGCGTATAGAGGGTTAAAAAGGCATTTCTGGAGGCAGAGCGGCATTGCGGGGGTTAAAAGGCATTTCACAGAGCACTTTGCCTCCAGAAATGCCTTATGCCCCCCATTTAACACTCCCCTGCCCCCCCCAACTTACCGGTGCTTCTGACTTCCCTGTCATGTAGCCGGGGCAGCGTGTAGATCCCACGCACTTACGCTGCAGCCGGAAGGAGGCGTGGCTAGCAGCGGGGGTTGTCTGCGTCCATCGCGCAGACTTTCCCCGACTGTCAGAGATCAGAGTTCCTGACAGCCGGGGAAGGTCTGCGCGATGGACGCAGACAACCCCCGCTGCTAGCCACACCTCCTTCCAGCTGCAGCGAAAGTTGTCTACGCGAATTGCGTAGACATCTACACGCTGCCCCAGCTACACACCGGGGACTCAGAAGTACCGGTAAGTGGGGCGGGGAGACAGGAGGATCCAGGTCCCCTGCAGCTGCAGGGGATCTGGATCTTAGTCGTCTCATAGTCAGACCTATTTGAGGTCGGATTATAAGACGACCCCGATTATAAGACGAGGGGTATTTTTCTGAGCTTTTGCTCTGAAAAAAACCTCATCTTATAATCGAGCAAATACAGTAATTTAGGAAAAAAAGAAAAAGCCTGCATATAAGACTACCCTTATAGGAAAAAAAAAGTTTTACTACTAAATATTATTTCATATTTAATAAATATTTTTTTTTTTTTTATTTCCTTTTATTTTCCAACCTGCCCCCCAGTTATGCACATCTGCCCAACAGCTTGCTACTCTGCCCCCCAGATATGCCTTATACCCACTTATATGCCACTCTTCCCTCCAGATATGCCTTATACCTCCTATATCCCACTCTGCCACCCAGGTATGCCTTATACCTGCCTATATGCCACTCTGCCTCCATGATATGCCTTTTAACCCCCATTATGCCCCCCCGCCAGAAATGACCTTTAACCCGCTATATGCCAATCTGCCTACAGTAATGCCTTATATCCCCCCAGATGCCACTCTGCCCCACCCTACTTACCAATGGTGTCTAGTGGGGGTAGCCGGTGGACATCTGCGCAACCTGTGCTGCCTGTTAGTTCCGCCGGGGCTTCTATGACGGAGCACCGGAGTGACATAAAGTGACCTTCCTGTGCTTAGTCACAGAACCCCCGGCGGAAGTGCGTGTGGCGCAGACAACCTCCGCGGCTGCCGGCACTTCGGCCTGGGCTTCTATGATGGAGCCCCGGAAGGTCACATTTGCTCTGAAAAATCTTGTCTTATAATCGAACAAATACGGTACTTGTTTGTAATTATCCTTGAGATTAAGTTCCTTAAAGCAAAATGACACCACGGATAATGTTACTAGACAATCGAGTTCATAAAATTCAGCACGATTAGACATTTATGTGAAATCTGTTTCAGAAAGTACAGAAAGCAAGATACTTTTCTTTCTTGCAAAGACAGCGTTGTTACAAAAATCGTAAAGCAAGCTTAAACTATATTTGGTTTGAAAAAAGAATGCAATATTTGCAAAATGATAACACATATTAACACCTTGAGTTCTGAATTTGTTAGGAATAGTTTAACTAAGGAAAAAGTGGGGTTTTTTGGACTTATCTTGTTTTTTTTATGGACTTATTTTGTTTTTTTAATATGTATAGTATATTTGTTTTTGTTTATAGAAATAATGTTACTCATCTTACAGTTTTATCTGTGCTACTGAATGGGTTCAAAGAAGAATAGATTTTTGGCATTCTGCTTCTTTTATTAGCTTACTTTCTTAGCTTGGACTACCTCTACCGACCAACTGTGTCACAAGTCAACTTCTTTTTTTTCAACTATATATTGTTTACAATACAGCACTCCAGCTTTAGAGAATGACCTGTGACCTCATTGTCTTCCTTTCTATGGTCTTTGCGCTTTTTCCTGTATTAGTAAAACAAAACACTATTTTTTCTCTTTCAGATACGAACAGAAAAATAAATACTAAAGACAAAAAAAAAATTCCAAGGACACGGGACACATCTGTGCGTAACATCGTAAGTAACACTGTCAAACTCATGCTTGGGTATCACAGCATTTATTACTCACTGCTTGAACGTATAAAATTCTAAATAATTAAGACTCGACAAAAATCAGATACCACGTTTCAGAAATCTTTTTTCTTGTCTTTTCCTTTCTCTGAATTTCCCTTCTTGCAGAATTAAAACTTCCAGAAGCATTTTACTTCCCAAAAACTTTTAACTTTAATATCTAACTTTTTTTCTCTGCCTTATTAAGGTTTCAGAAAAATATCCATTCTCCTAGTAAACGGAAAAAAAATGTTTAGATTTTTTTTTTTTAGGTTCCTAAGATTTTTTTATGGTCCAGGTTGTTTGTATACAAACATTACTTACAAGAAATTTGGAAAATATCTTTTAGTCTCTGGTGCATTTCTGGGGGTTCGGAATGAGGTTATTCACCCATTAAAGGTTGGGTTTTCTATGTTGGAATAAATCTTAAATTACGTAACAGTTTCAAATAAGGACAGTTGATCCATAATGACCGCTGTCAGAAGAAGCTACCGTATCTCCGGTACAATCTCACGCTGTTGGTTGAAGAACGTCAAGGTAAGCTGGGTTATAATCGAATTCTTCCAACGCTATTGACAAATGAATGCAATGCATCCGAACAGATCTGCGGATGGTTTATCTGATTCAAGACGCGTTCGGCCCTAATTATCTTGATTTGAGCCATAAATCTGATGCTTTTATGACCCTAATTTAAGAAGCCAGGGACCCAGTCTGAGAATCAGATTCTCATATCTTATCAGGCTCTGAAATAATCTTTTGTCTGTGCACAATTTCATTTGAGTCCCTCGTGTAGTGACTCAGAGCCAATTTCATGCTGGATTTGGTAACTCTAATGCAGAATGAAAACAGGGAATTGATTACTCCCAATAAACGATGTGGCTCGTCCATTTAGCACACATGGAACGGTAGACACTTTAGTTTTAGGGGGTGTGGTTAGAGGATGGCTGAGGGCGGGGCTTTCCCCAGACTTTATATGTAGCTTTGTGCCCTATTGCTGGGTATTTGTATAACTGAGTGGGGCATTTAGAAGAAGAATAATGGGTTTTATTTATAGAATTTCATTTATAAACCATTTAGGGCATTAGAATCCTCAACAATAATCTTAAAAATGAGAGAAGATATTTTATCCCATAAGAAACTTTTCAATGTCTGAAATCCACAGCAATGTGGAAAATCCAGCAATTAAAACAAATTCACAGTGGAAACTGCAAAAAAGTCTACAATGGATGCTGGTGTTGCTCTGTTGCCAAATTATGTTGGTCTATAATAAGCATAACCCTAATAATGCAAAATACATCTCTGGCATTTTTTAAATTAATATTTTATTAATTAATAAAGAAACAGTTATAATTTGTTTTTTGACTAATAAATTGAGTATTGTATTAGATGCATATATTACATTATAAATATTCATGAGGCTTAAATGAATACCCAGAGAGGCAAAAATGAATTTCTAATTAACCGTTTTACCAAGCGTTACTAGGACACGGAGGTTGTGCCGAGAGGCAGCTGCGTAGAAGTTAGGATATGCACAAGGACAAAATGAATGGCACAGAGTGGGTAGCGAGCTGCATACGGGCAGCTGATGTTCATTGTCTGGGTCGGGCGGCGTGTCCCTATGCACTTCAAAGGCAATTTGTTAATTACCAGGGCTTAGTCAGCTGTCCTAGTCTCATACAGCAACACTGACACGGAGCAGAGTACCGGAGGTACTGTGACACAGTCTGCCATGGGAAGGGGGGAGGTAATATGCTTATTCAGCTACCCCTATCTAGTGGATTACTGAAAAGAACAAACATATTGCAGAAAATTAAACATTATCCCAATCACCAGAAGACTGCAGTTATGTATGGCTAAGGAAAGAAATAAGTGTAGCTGTGCATATTAGGGACGATCATATAATTTGGCCAACATAGAGAATTTTGGAAAGTGTTTGGCCAATGTTGTGAAATTTATACTGGCACCTGTGATCTGCTACTGGTATTGTCAAAACATACTAGTTTATGTGTAGGATGTGACCAATGTTATACATTACTTTTATGTAATATTACCAAGAAGCTGCTATATCAGGATTCTAAACCAGAATGTTGCCCGGGGTCCCCTAATCCTGGTGCTAATTATCCCCATGGCCTGTGTTATCCCCAGCTTGGGACCTATTCTCATCCCTTATAAGCGCTACAGCTCTACAAAAATAATTCTCATGGTTTGCTGATGTCATCAAACTCGTAGGCGATGACAGAGAGGAGACAAAAGACGTGTTAATTACTGTAGTATGGCTGGGCCGTATTCATAAACACGGGAGGATCGATATGGGCCCTGATCTGCTCAGAGATGATGCAGAGTTTGGGAAGAAGCAAAACACTGTGACATGGTTGTCAGGCTGTAAACACGGGACGCCTCAGTGTGCTACACCAAACACGATCTTGATTAACGTGGTGTGAAATGAACAGGGAATAACCAGGACAGGGAATCGGGGGCAGCAGAGCAGACGATCAATAATCTATTTAAGGTGTACACAGCCGGCTGCTTGGCTGGAGATGGTTGCTGGTGGTGAACACCCAAATTGCTACCGTTATATTAAAAAACATAGTTTTGCTATAAAACTTAACTAAAAAACAGGAGAGTAAAGGTGCTCCACTTCCAAAAAAAAGTCGTCATTAGGTTCTTTTACATCTGAGACTTTGTGTATCGCGCAGAGGTGTACCAATAACCACCCTAGCTTGCCACCCATGATGATCCTCCCATTTCCAAGTATTGGCCGCCATTTTGTAATAGTTCTAGTGCAGACGTGAGTGACCGGTAACATTTAGAACCATGAATCAGATTTTTCCCACAATCCTTGCTTTGACAAGGAGTGCGAGGACAACACAATGACATGTCCCTCTCCTACTGTAAATAGACTCAAACATCTTACCAAAACATATAAACTACGCAATTTTGCCCCAGAAAAGTAATTTCTGCACAGACCTTCACACTCTGGGATTAAGGCCTAGGAATTCTAAGGTAGCCTTGTTAACACATCAAGGTGACTGTTCCTCTTTGTGATATAAATAAATCTTGTATGCAGCAAAACCTTCTACTGTTATATTAATAAAATTTGTTGATAATTGAGAAAAGTTCTACTGTTAAAAAAAATGCTTTTATACTCAAAAAATATGAATATAGAGACTTTCTGTTTCTTTTATAAAGGCATTGCAACCCGTGGCACTGCACAGTCTGATTGCACTTGGAGATTGCAGTTATTCTGAGTTATCTAATCAAATTGGGTTTAACAAGAGATAGCTGAAACATATTGATTCCTCTCTCAGGGACGAAGAGACGTTAAATCACAAGTTGTTTTTCGCATTTATAGGAACAAGAAAAAAAAGAGGGAAAATCTCCGCTATAATTAGTCTGCAAATGGCAAGTGAGTTCTGGACTGAAAAATGCAAAGATTGCTCAGAACTGCAGAGATTCATCCCAGAAAAAGGGCACGTTTACCCCACTGACACCCACCCAGCATGTGTTTAGTTCTTAAAGCAAACACGGACCACTTTGCGTGCGCAGGGAACGCCAGGGGAACAGACAGTAACTTCTAAAGCCTAAGTCCTCAGATGATTTTGTTTAAATGGACTCTTTGTAACCCAACCAAGAGGCCACAAAGTATTATACAGAAAAGCAAAAACATGACCAGGCTCCGCTCCAACAGAGAATGCGAATGTGATGCAATTAAACGTTTTCGTGATAATCAAAATGGTTTGAAGAATCTGCCGAGGTGAGGTCAAATCCATGGGAATTCGGATTTACTTAAACCCTTTAAGCGCTGGGCTAAAAATTATTTTCAGATGGCGGGCAATGTGTAAACTTTTGCCAGTACGTAACCCAAGTGTCCTGATCAAGAGAAAATGTTCACTCCTTCAGATCATTTCTTAGTCTCCGCTATAGATGTCAATCTACATATGGCTGCACATCACGGTGTAAAAAAAATAGGTAGTGCACATTTAAATCCTTTGTCTGAATCAATACTTTGTTTCAAATTCTGTAGTGCGGTTTTCCATTATATTGCAAACACTGTTTAGGTGACAGAATCCCTTTAAGGCTCAATATTTTATTACTCTGATCTCTGCACTGTGTCATTAAAATTGAGATTGCCATTGGCAGTAGGGACCCAAAATCCTTTCAGAAGACTGTGCCGGACCTTTAAAAAGTAGCCACGGCTAAGTGGATTGGAAATTGCTTCTCATTCCAGCAGAACTGTGCGTTAAAGATGTGAAATATTCATTCTGTAAAAAGTTTTGCCGCAGGGTCTTTCTCTGCCCTGTTACATTTTATTTGCTGCTTCTCTAAATATTACTTAGACGTGAGAGATGAGCTATTTAGTTTATTGTGAACGTCACTATTGGAAAGAGGTAAAATATACCAGAAAGAAATCTAAAAGGGTCAAGTAATTATTGAAGGTTGGTGGATTTGTGCTGGGATATGTAAAAATATTGGGTGCTCATACCCAACAAACATTCTCAAAGAGTGACATCAGGAAAGGATGAAGGACACTGAGCTTGGGGTGGACTATCCAAACTAAATGGGACTATATAGGAGGTTTAAGAATCTTCCTTAACATAAGGAAAACAAAACAATACTTTTGTAAGTAGTCTCAATATACTGTATGTATTCGACCTAAAGACACATTCAGGGGTTTCTTTACCTACACTGTTTACATCACCAATAAAATTTGAACTATTTTCATGGCAACAATATTTTTTCCTTTGTGTTTTTCAAAAGCCAGAAGGTTTGATGCGGTCTCCAGCCGCTTGTCACTGAGTCATGTTGTTGTGCATGGACAGGCAAATTTAGAATTTGCTCTTGTGAAATATTTACAAATGGTTTTTATTTCGATCAACGGGATCAGGGATGTCTGTCAGGCCAGGGCTCAAGGAGGCCTTAACCCCTTCAATCCCCTCAAGGAGAGATAGAGCTTTCTTTTGATACCATAGTTGGATGATTAGCTGAAAATTTAGAATGAGAAAGCGAAAATTAAAAAAAAACACCTATTTTTTTTTACATTTTCCCTCTGAATCTTCACAAAATTAGGTAAAGTGATGGAAAATCCCCTCCAAGTTTATTTCAGAAATACCTAATTTATATAGATTTTCCATACTTTCCAAGCACCAGGGAACATACTATAAGGTGTACATTTTTTGTAGAATTTTTATGTTTATGGCTTAACGGGTTTGGGGGTTGTGAACGGGGGCAGGAGGGTTATACTGGGTAGATGTTATGCTAGGGCAATGGGATGTAAGGTTTTTTTATTTTTTTATTATTATTATCTTATTTATATATTTTTTACATTTTTTAAAGCTCTTAGCAGTTTTTTCCCATATTTTTGAATATTTTTTTTATATTTATATATATTTTTTAAATGGTTATTTATATTATTATTTTAATTATTTTTTTTATTATTATTTTTTAAATAAATAATAATTTTTTTTTTTTTCTGTTTCAGCATGAGAGGAGGGTGAGAGACATGGTTTCTCACTCCCCTCCCCGCGATCCCCCTGTGATCTCTATGCAGGTCCTCACAGACGTGCATAGAGATCGCAGTGCCTGTGCCTCATCGGAGGACAGGATATCCCCTGCAGCGGAAGGGAATGCACGATTGGGCAGTTTAAAATGTAACAGCTTTCCGGCTTTCATGCGTTTTTTGGATGTACCGGTACGTTCATAGGGGATTAAAGGGGTTAATGAAAAAAAGACAACCTCATAACATCATATTGTAGTATACTGGATTTCAGGAAATATTTTCTATATAGAAGTTCACGGTAGATTGAAGTTGACCTACATATCTACAAAAGAATAAGTAGAGTCAGAAACATTCAAGACTTCAGAGGTTCCTTCTTTAGATGTATTGTAAAGGCATCGCCTTTGAGGTCTTCAACTCTTTTACATTACATTTATTTACATTACATTTATTTATAAAGTGCCGGCAGATTCCACTTTTGTGATTACATCTTAACCTGTTGATGTTGGTCACCAAGTGACAAATTCTAAAGACTCATTCTGAAACATATGATGGGTATCTTATAAATGTGATGCTTTTAGAGGTTACCATTCCAAAATCTTTGAGGGTCACATAATGCCACTTCATCTGAAGAGCCCTTCACTAAATGAAGCTTTACCTTTGAGGTTATGTTGAGATTTTTATTACCAGAAAATACAATAAGACTTAAACACCAACACTGCATCCATTTAGTATCTGTTTTCGACAACAAACTCCATGGTTAGGTATCTCATGTAATTTTGGTTTCCGATGTTGTATGAGATTTGACCACTTCCATGGTTTCTGAGTGTGTTTACTGTACTTCATCTCTTGCACAATTCCATTCTATGACATCATCTACTCTTTTCATCCTCAACATAACAATATTTCTGTTTTGTCTAAACACTGCATTTCTTGTGAGGTTTCAGTATTGAAGGAGTTAAATCCTTCCCTGGAGGAAGACAGAGAGAGCAAGATATTCAATCACCGAGCTGCAGTTAGACGCATTAGCTTCGATTCATTATGAGTGAAGCTTTCTGAATGGTGTCTTGATAAATTAGAAGGGTTTATATTTAGCAAATTGTTTTATTTTTCAACTGGCTTGTACTCTTTTCTTAAAGAGACAAATTAGCATGACAGTGTCTGTTGTGAGACAGAGGACTGCTCCGAATCCAAAGCCTAGAAAAATCAAAGTGCCTCCATACTTGTATTCGTTTTTGGCCCTAACAGACTAATGAGCTATGGTTATGCCTGTGAAATGAGGGATAACAAAGAAATTGCTGCTGGAACCAACTTCCTTCTATAATTCTTGATGAGCACCTTCACCAAATAAGGTTCCTGGTGAACCATCAGGGTCAAGAGGACCTACTGAATTTTGGTGAACAGGAACACTGGTTATAGCATGCTATATCACAGCAATGTATACATCAATCCCAGAATTTATTTCTAAGTTAGCAAGACATCCCGATTAGCTTCCACAGAGGAAAGAGCCAAGTTTGTCAGACTGCTTTATGGCAGAACGCCTTCTCACCTGGATCTAGCAGACCAAGTTGAGAACATGACAAATGTTTAAAACATCTAACATTGTAAGAGCTGAAAACATGAACATTTTCTCCAAGTCTCTATGAAAGCTTAGCCTGGAAAATTCTGACAAAAACCAGGGGCTGGACATAAATAAACTTTTCATCCTTAAGGAGAGAGAAAACATGGAGGTATTGAAGGTTATCTTGATGATTATATATATATATATATATATATATATATATATCAATCACTACTTTAACACTACTTCAATTCACTAGTCTGCTAGCATTTAATTAGCTCTGTATTTCTGGGAATTATAGCCTCTCTGTCGACACTAAGGGAAAGTAACTGAAGAATCATGCAGGCTACTAAGCAAATGGAGACCATCATTAACTGCACAGCCAGGGGAATGAAAATGGGGAAACTTACTTATTATACAGAGAGTGTCTCAGAGCTGCAATATCAGGCTTTTCCACACCCGACTGCCCTGTCCTCCTTGCTGTTTGTGTTAAAATAAAATTCATTACAATTCAAAAAATGTTTGAACTGAGTTTGCAATGTAGTTTGTAAATGGATACCAGATTTGTAAAAATGTTACTTAAAGTTTTATGTACAAAGTCCACCCACCATACTACGGTAGAATGTCTTCACATCTTCATTTGTCACATTCCCCAAAAGTATGGGCACTGGATATGTGTCGCCCAGTCAACTCTCATAGCTAGAATGGAAACCTCCAGCGCCGAACACATCATTGCTTATGTTTTTTTATATTTTATTTAGCGTCCTGTTTTTAAACTACTGACTTGCATTTTCTAAAGGCATAGTCGGAGCATTTCATGAATCCTTTTCTGCACTTCTAAGGATCCATCCATTTCAACTGCCTTGGAAAGGCCAAGCATGAAGTTGAGCCTCTAGAGCTAGAAATTGTCTCCAGCTGCGCAGGTCCTCTGTAAAGCTATCATCACAAATATCTTAGGATGATGAGGGCGCAATTTAAACCATGTGACCATTGGCGGCAAGATGCCGGCGCATGCCTTAAGGACAGCAGGAAATAACAGCACATTGTTAGATTAAGAGGTATAAAAATTAAGATCAGGGATAGGGATGTGGAGGGTGACTGCTCGATAGAATTATATTAATATATCACAAAATAATATAATTTAGAAGTAGTCTGAGCTAAGATTCATGTTTTTGCCTTTGCTGAGACGTTCAATGCGGATATCAACGAGTGCATATGGGCCTATCTAAAAATAGACATTTTGGCACAGAAAATAGCGTTATATTTCTTCATCACAATCCACCCCCTCACTGCCTTTTCATGAAACTTAACAACACGTTAGAAATCTGACTGCTTTGAAAGTTCTTATTAGTTCTGTGCTTCTCGCTATACAAATATACATATATCGTACCATATCTGATAAAGTCTATACATCAAACCAGTTATGCTACGCACACACATTATGGAAGCAGATTACAGTCCCATATGGTCTGTCTATTGAGAACCTGAAACATCCTAGTACTTCAGGTTACAGGGTTTTAATAAGTAAAACAGATTTGGTCGTATAAGCCCAAGAGAAGATGGAGTCAAAGTTGATACTTTTTATTGGTACAGAAAGATGTAAATTTGCATAAGCTTTCAGATGGAACGTGATTTTACGTATACTCATCCAAAAATTTTTAGATTCTGTTACTCTGTTTGCCCCACAGATGGATTAATATCCCATAAGGTAATAGACAAAGCACAGGGGAGGGTAATTCTGGCCCAGGGGCTGTTCACCAACCAGGCCAAGGTTTGTTGAAACATACAGTTGTGTGAAAAAGGAAGTCCACATTCTTTGAATTTACATATCGGGACATAAAAACAATCATCTGTTCCTTCCCAGGTAAAAAAATACAACCTCAGATGAACAATAACACATGACATATCTCAACGTGTTATGATTTATTCCAAAATGCCAAGGAGGAAAGACATCAGAAATTATCTTTAAAAAAAAAGTAACTGTTGCTGCCCATGAATATTGGAAGGGATGTAAGGCATTTTCTAAACAATTAAAAGTCCATCATTCTAGAGTGAGAAAGTAGAAAAATTCTAGACAGTTCCCAATCTTCCCAGGAGTAGACATCCCAGCAAATCCACCCCAAGGTCAGAGCGTGCAATGCTCAGACAGCAATCAGTAAGCATGTTAAATGTTAAGTTTCATGGCAGTACAATAACAAAATGACTGAAGAAGTATGGTTTGTCTGGAAGGGTTGACAGGAGAAAGCCTCTTCTTTCAAAAAAAAAAAGAACATGGCAGTACGTCTTAGGTTTGCAAAGTTGCATCTGAACAAAGCTCCACAAACAAAGTCTTCTGAAAGAATGTCCTTTGGACAGACGAGACCAAAGTGGAGATGTTTGGCCATAACGCACAGCACCACATTTGGCAAGAACCAAACACAGTATATCAGCACAAACACCTCATACCAACTGTCAAGCATGGTGATGATTTGGCCTTGTTTTGCAGCCATAGGACCTAGGAACCTTGTAGTCATTGAGTCGACCAGGAAATTCTCTGTATACCAAATCATTCTTTGCGATAGCTAAAGCTTGACTGAAATTGGGTCATGCAACAGGAACAATGATCCCAAGCACACCAGCAAATCTACAACAGAATGTCTGAAAAAGAAAAGAATCAAGGTGTTGTAATGGCCCAGTCAAAGTCCAGACCTCCACCCAATTGAAATGCTGTGGCGAGACCTTAAGAGAGCTGTACATTAATAAATGCCCGCAAACCTCAATGAATTGAAGCAGCGTTGTAAGGAAGAGTGGGCCATAATTTCTCCACAAACATGTGAGAGACTGATAAAGTCATACAGAAAACGACTACTTTAAGTTATTGAAATTTATAGTTTTCCACACATGACTTCGCCATTTTGGATTTATTTCTGTTGAATAAATTATGACACAGTGTGATATATCATGTGTCAGACCTGCAAAGGAACAGGCAGGGCCGGCCTTTGGGGTGTGCGACCTGTGCGACCGCACAGGGCGCCACACTCCAGGGGGCGCCGCCGCCACCGTAGCGTACCGCTGCCGCCAGCAGCGTACCTAGCGGCGGGGGGGGGGGCGAGCGGCACCCGGTGCCGCTCATCAGGGGGGCACCCGGCACCCCTCCAGAGACGGACAGTAATGTCCGCCGCTGGAGGAGCAGGCTCGCAAGGGAGCGGTATCGGAGGTCTTTAACAGACCTCCGGCTCCCTTGAGTGATTTTAAGCCGGTTCAAGGATCTCCCTTGAACCCGGCTTAACATCACTCAAGGGAGCCGGAGGTCTGTTAAAGACCTCCGATACCGCTCCCTTGTGATCCGCGCGGCAACAGCTGCTGTGCGCCGGGGTTTGTTGTCAGATCCCGGCGCACAGCACTGAAGCCGCGCCCACCGCTGTCCGTGCCCTCTGACCCGGAAGAAGACAGAAGACAGAAGAACTGAAGAAGAAGAACGAAGAGGAGGAAAAGGAGCTGTAAGGAGAAAAGAGGAAAGGTAGGAAAGCATTCAGTGAGAGTGGATTGGTATGTGTGTGGATTAGTGTATATATGTGTGGATTGGTATATATGTGTGGATTAGTGTATATGTGTGGATTGGTATATATGTGTGGATTGGTATATATGTGTGGATTGGTATACGTGTGGATTGGTATACGTGTGGATTGGTATACGTGTGGATTGGTATACGTGTGGATTGGTATGTGTGTGGATTGGTATGTATGCGTGTGGATTGGTATGCGTGTGGATTAGTATATGTGTGGATTGGTAAGTGTGTGAGAGTGATGGGTGTTATGCTGTACCATTTCCAATGTCTTTTTCATGATCTAATTATGCTCTAAAAGTACATCATAACTCCCATCACTCTATACTGTTCCATACAGTGGCAGAGCTGGGAGGCAGAGGCCTTGCACCCCCACCGCAGGACTCCTGAAAGGTAAGTGAACTTCAAAGAGGGAAAGGGTAGATAGTTAGGAGGGCGTATATAGGGAGAAGGGAGTGAGACAGGGGAAAGGGGGTAGATAGGGAGAAGGGAGTGAGAAGGGGTAGATACGGCAGAAGAGAGTGAGAAGGGGTAGATAGGGCAATCATACTCCTATCATGCCAAGTCTGCGAGTAAATCCTGGAATCTGGGTATGCCTGGGCATGATAGGAATGTGATTGCTGTTAATCATATATATATATTTGATATATATAGACTTGAAAACCGAAGTTGTTTGTGTGGTTATTTGGAAAGTCCCTGGAGTGCCGGTAACTATTTTTGGACATATATATATGTTGTCCTGATGAAAGTCAGTAATGACTGAAACGTTGACTTTGAATAAAATGAAATTGTCTATTTAAAGACCTGGAGTGCTGACCATCTTTTTGAAAGTGTTTTACATGGAAACTGCTGGTTACTAGCACCGGGCTTGGAATATTTGGAATGGTGTGCAATGGACTCTGTGAGTAAATATATATATATATATATATATATATATATATATAATATTATTTAATTGTTTTGTCCTATTTTGGTGTGTTACTTACTTTAAATAAAAGTGTTAGATTTTTTTATGATGTGGGGGGGGTCATATTCGGTTTTGGCCAGGTAAATGCTGCACTTTCGGTTTCAGTCCAGAATTCGTTTCGGTGCATCCCTACTACTAAGCCAGACAATTAAGTGGTAGGCCTAGACCACATCAATGTTTGGCGTAGTATATAGTGATTGGGGTTTTGTTACAAGTTTTTATTCCTTTCTTTTTTTGGGATGGGGGGGCGCCAGAGGAGTAGTCCGCACAGGGCGCCAGAACACCTAAGGCCGGCTCTGGGAACAGGTGATTGTTATTATGTCCTGATACGAAAAACAATAGAATTCAAAGAGGGTGTACTTTTTTTTTTTTTAACAAAAGTGTATTTCTCTTGCTAACCCTCTATGGTTTATTTTGCAAGGTCTATCACGGCTATTGTTCTCTTGCTAACCCTCTATGGTTTATTTTGCAAGGTCTATCACGGCTATTGTTTTTTTTCTTTGAAAGACCTGCAAATGACCTACAGTAAGAACAGACAGAATCTATCATTATTGATCCTGGAGTCTTTTGGCCTGTCCGTACTGTAGCCATTATTAATCACAAACATATTAATTACAACAGGGGCTTTAAAACATCCCTGCGCTGCTAAAACTGTCATCTTGAGCTGAGAAAATAAAAAAGTAACTGTCATCAATAAACAAAGAAGATTTACGCTAAATATTCTGGTTCCCGTGACTATGAAGAGGGGAAAAGGGTCAGATTCGGAAAAGGAAATAACACAACCCAAGGTGAAACAAAAATAATATTTCAAGCACTTGTATATGATGTATAATGCCCTGGTACTATTATTATTATTTTACAGTGTTCTACTGTTCTACAAGCTTTTTGACTATGGGCTAACTGTATTTCATTTGTGTCGAATGTTTGTCTTACTGCTCTGCTAGTAAGTTTGTATCTTTACAGCTTTGAGTGGCTCGATTTCAATTTAAAGTCTACATGAAAATGACTTAATGAGCATTTACTACCGTAAAGTTATCAGGGGGTCGTGGTGCGAGAGCCGAGAAGATTAGAGGTAGCCATCATATAGTTCTCCATTGTTTGTGTTCAGATATACGGCTTGACAATATCCCTAATATTACTTCTCGCAGGATGGTCATTTTTGGTTCCTCACAGACTGGCACAGCGGCCTCTCTTCTATTTGCATGCCCCGGTGCTGTTTTCTTGTGATTGCTGATGCCAGGGATGACAGAATAATAAAGCTTTCTTCACAATGGGCTTGTAATTATAGCTCCTCTTCCGTCGTAGCTAATGACAATGCGTAGTGATTACCTCTCTCCTCACCATGACCGCTGCACCGCTATGACAGACACAACGCACCTCTCCTCTCCTGTACTCAAGTGACGGGGAAAAAACCCAGAATAAAACTGTCTGCTTTTAGCATCAATAAATCCACTTACTAAAACTAAATATATCCTTTTCTAAAGTTTTCTGCCTGAACCAATCATTAACAATCAGCAACTTAAAATGGGAAAGATAAAATCAATGGGGATGAATAATCGTGCAGGTCCTAGAAAAAGGGGCGTTAAGCTGGCTGCTCCCATTGTATGCACCCGGGGGATTTCTAATGTATATGTGCTGCTTATTTTATTATCTAAAATGAATAGGGTTTGTAAACAAAGATTATATTACATGAATTCATATATTATATAGAACTATAAAACATAATATATGAGCAGCAGATCCACTGTATTGAGGGTGGACAGTCAGTACTAAGTAGAGCTGCTAAAGATAAAGCATATATAATAAACCATTCTATTGGTTTCCATGGTGATTGCCCATGTGTGGGAAAATTATCTATAAATAGGACATAATATGCAAGAAATTACCCTAAAGGTAATTCCATAAATAATGTGTGTCTCGATAGATAGCAAAGGGGTTAATTACAAAGATCATGGTAAATTGCATATATGAGGATGGGCTGTGCCTTTAAAGAATTCACGCATAAGCGGCACATCTTGTGACTGTATGCTTCATTGGCAAGGATGATTATCTGCATTTTTAATAAGATTTTTATGTCTATTACACACAGATTTAAATACTAGCTGTAACAGCTTCTGTACAGCGGCTCTCCGGCCCGCAGCTCACACTATCTATTCACCCGTCCATTACCAGTCTCTTTAAGCAGAATCTGATAGAACCTAATTATTTGATTTCCCAGCTTCTATCTTACATCACACCTCCCATGTGTCCCTATTTTATTTGGCTATTCTCACTTTGGGCCCCATATCCCAGTATCTCTCTTTACACACTTTATGTAAATCCTGTCAATCACTGTCTCCTTGTCGTTATGTTGTAGCTTGTAAGAGGCCCTGGTCCTTAGTTTGCCATTGCAGCTAAAGAAGAGACCTCTGAGGTCTCGGAAGAATGTGACTTGTCCTTTATTTAGTCTTTGGGTTCAATTGTAGTGGAGAATGAGTCTTTCCTCTCTGATGGAAATGTTGCCTTCCTGTTGTATTGCTTTGACCGTTACATGGACTGTTATATACTATCTGTCCTTTCGTACATTTATTCTGTAGAACACATGGCGTATACCAGCTGGAACACATATAAGTCAAGAATTTCCCAAAATGCACCGGAGTTCAAGCAGCAGTAACATTGTTACATAATATCCAGATCTCAATTCCTCAAGGGCCGGTTTGGGATTCGCACACAGATTTACATGAGGCTGACAAATGGATATACAGTATAAGGGTTGACTTTTCAATAAATCCTTTTAAACAAGATACAGAGAGAACATTCCAGGCTCCTGGGACGGGTTTCATGGCAGATTAGACAGCAAACAGCAGGTGTTTGCATCACGGTAGATCTGGAGCTGTGGTTCTGCTACCTCGGCATATCTATGTTATTCTACAAACATAAAACCGCAAGATTGCAAAAGAAAAGCGGCACCATTCTCCATGCTCCACTTGTCATTATTTTTAATGTCTGCGTTCTGCTCGGACTGTATTAAGATCCAAACTGCAATGTATGCAGATGCTGAGAGACAGCAGAGCACGAGAAAAATGATTATAAGAGCGGTTGCCAAACCTATTCTGCTCGTTTGTTTCCCCTTGTATTTCATTAGTCTTCTTCCAGCTGGGTGGTGCGGAGTGTGCCACTGGGGTTTCATGTAGAAAGACGATGGGGCAAATAGATAAACTGAAATGGCTGGCTAGGTCATATTCTTCCTGGCCCCTGGGAACAGGTTCGAAAATGTTGGTGTTGGAATGAATTTGAGAATTGTTTTTTTGGAATCCGGTCTGGCTGCTACCGTGAAAACTTCTTTTTCACACAAGAGGAACTTTAAGCTGGTGACAAAAAGAGGTATGACCAACACGTGAAGGGATTTAATTATCCATATAGTTTTAATATGAATTGGTGTTAAAAAGGTTGTTTGTTTTGTGCATGTATATTATAATCTGAAACGAGAAGTAACGTGTGTCCCTTTTTCTAAATATAACATAAACTTAATGATTGCTCTGACATCTAATGGTATAAGATGGCATCTGATGTCCCCCCTAGCTGGAGTAGAGACCGAACTAAAGATCAAACTTCTACAAGTGACTGTCTCTCAATAGTATATAAATTAAAACATAATAAAGATTAAAACCCAAAATCAAAGCATGCAGCAATATCTAAAACGTGGTTAATCACCATGATGCAGTAACAAAAGGACACGTCCAGATCAAATAAGATCTCATACCTAATATTCTGTTATTGCTTTTTTAATTTTACAGACGGCGTGATTTTTTTTCTTCGGCCTGCGGTCACAGGATGTGGAATTTTGAGCAATTGCCAACAGTGGATTTAATTTTTTAATTTTTTTTTATACACAATATGAAGGTGAGAAAAAATTAAGTGGAGGAGGGCCGTCTGCAACCCAGAGAGACAGAGAGAGCTCATTAAAAGCGACTAAGGAGAGAGAACATACCGAAATGTCTGATTCCTGCCTGGCTCCAACTGAAAGGACAAGATAATAACTCTGCCTTAATCTGACACATCACTACACTCAAAATCTTGGCATGATAAATTGATAGCATAGCCTCCCGGTGAAACATCAGATATCAGGAAACCACTTGTACGCTTTGGTGAGGTTTTTACAAGTAAGGAGTACTCAAGCACCTTGGAGGTTAAATTGTCGCAGGAAGTTGGATGGAGACCTCAGAGATACGTTTTCTAGAAGTGAGAAAAGAACCCTGCTGTGCCAAGAAATATCTGAGCTCTCCCGCAGAGTACTACCACAGTAATCAACCCCCTAACTGCAGAACAAACCAGAAAGACAGATCTATGCAAGCATCCCTCAGAAGGGACACCTCCCCATGCTCCTTTTAAAGAAATAAATGGTCACCTCTCTGCCCCTCGCCCTGATCTTCTGCAGCTGAATCAGCTGATATAAACTGATTAAACAAATTAAAGCCTTTTATCTCCCTGTTCCTTTTATTTCTGGATAATACAGTAACTGCCTGCCCTCCCCTTTGCTATTTGGGCTAATCTTCATCAGGAAAGGTGTGCTCTGTGTAGGCAAGAAGTCCATGAGGGCTATGTATTATGTAGACAAGGACTATGATAGGTTCTAGATTCACTGAGGTTCCCTCTTTCCCGTAATTTGAAATTCCTTGGGGTTTTACTCTTGAGTGTGCTCTTTAATAAACAACAATGGAGAAGCAAAGGGCTGCTAAACTGTTTACTTTCCACAGTTTAGACTTGCCTTGCCGTGCCATATGCGATGCTCCAGGAGAGAAGTGTAATTAGTGGACTTCACAGGTCTCTGGTTGATTTAAGATGTGAAGGGGAAACACAGAGGCTTGGAGAGCCGGCTCTAGTATGTACGCACCATCTGTTCTGGCTCTGGAAGAGAACTTGTGTAATGTTTGCCTGTGAGAGAGGGGAGGAAGCAGCACTTGATGTCGGCTCAAACAAGTGGCCTGAGAGATGTTGGCAAACAAGAAATTCACGGGGAAAGGAAATCAAAAAATACTATTTTTTTTTACATGTGAAGGAATTCACATAATACCCCAAGTAAGGGACTTCTTAAAGACACTTAAACCTCTGCCAACTACTAATCAGAGCCTTGATGTATTAAAGGTGCTGTTCCTCTAACACTTTTATAACTAAATGCATCAGCGCTTGTGGAATTAGGATCATGATTTCTACTGTTTATTGCCTAAACCCTTCCCAGAAATAATTATTTGATCAGGTTTAATTGTCATGTGACATAAAAGAAGTTGGTTTCCACCACAGAAACCCAAGAAGCTCCCTTAAGTTTTCGATGTTGATTTTATACGATTAAACCTTCAGGTGAAGTTATAAAATGACAGTTTTGTTAAGGTTTATTTGCTTGATTAATGTTTTGTCTGGGTAAACAGCACATTCAATGATTTTAATTAAGCATATTATTATAATGTGTTAAGCCTGAAAAGGACAATTTGATGGTTTAATTGTAGACCATTCTCAACATCATCTAAATACACCCTTATATCTGACTGATTGAGAGCTGGGTACAGCAATCAAGACAAATTCAATTTTTCCATAATATTGCAAAACAAAAAAAACCAAAATGTTGGCACGAGAGAGCAGTCCTTCAGCGGAATGTGTCAGGAATATGGAATGAGAGATGTCTGAAGATACACAGGCCCGGGGCACCCAGACGCTGATGGGTTACTGGGGGCTGGCAGCAGCTGTCTGTATAGAAGGATGTGTAAAAGTAGCGGTCCCCACCACCCTCTGCATTCGGATGAATTTCTGTCAATGAGTCGGGGTCTGACAGAAGCCGCACACTTGGCACGGTATTAAAAGGCATATGCGGACGCCATGTGAGCTACCACATGGGTACAGCTGTCCTTGTCACTCAATACCTTTTCTAGCTCTTGGTTGGGAAATATGTATCCCATCATGTATCTAGATTTTTTTTCTTTTTAGCTTGTTCAAACTACAATGGCAGGGGATCTCTGATAACTCCCATAATTCCTTGCACACAGTAGTCAACAGTCCTTAAGCTTGTATATTGACTGTAAATCAAGCCAAATTCTGAAAAGGTCATGATGAAGAAAGGTGGGTAGCTCTCATCCTAGGGCACGTGGGATAGCCATCTGGCAGGGATCACAAACTCTATGATACAGAGTGACATCATCACCAAGATCTCCCAAATGTGGAAATGTATTCAATTGGTACCAAGTAACCAGACACACTGCATGGTAAAATATTTACAAGTTACCAACACAGATCAGATGATTAGATTATGCCACTACATGAGTGTAAATCATAAAAATGAAATCACTGTGCTGATGTAAATTCAGGGAAGCACATTGTGATTACCTCATGTGAAATCACCATGCAACCTTCATTTGCAAATGATTTCTACATAATAGTTACATACATGTTGGGGTGAAGGCAGGTGTTAAGCAGACGGAGCTATGCTAACAAGCGTACAGACTACACAATGGCAGATAGCGCCAATAGATCCGATTTCTTCATCTTTTTAAATATTCCCAATATCCTGATAACAAATGCTGCAGCTGATGGCTTCCACTGGCTACATATTGTAGAGTGCTACAGAACCTGTCGAGGTAAGTGAGACAGGGGTAATGTGCGCAGTTCACACAGTAGGAATCCCTGTTAAGATTCCATTGGCTGTTAACAACCTTTCGAATATCGGAATCCAGGAGCACTCCGGGAGTTGGAGAGGGGAGAGGAGTTTTCATATAGTCATTGTTACAGATATTGAATTGTTTGGCAGGAATATGTCTCAGTAGGACCAGTAGGAGTAGACATCAAGCCTTGGCATGGTATAAGGAGCAGGATAAGCACGTTATCACTCCCTGACCATCTGACTTCTTTGCTGACGTTACATCTCTCTCCCTGCTAATTCCTGGATTTGATCTCCCTGTAACCGACAGCTGGATCAGTGTTTGACATGGAAGGCAGTGCCCTGGTAGGCTCCAGACAAGCTGCTATTTCCACCAAAGCTCACATTTGCTCAGGAAGGTGCCAACAAAAATGTACCACTTTAGGGCCGGCTCGTACCAGGCAGCCAACAAGTATGTACACCTCCTTTGGGTGTTTGCCTGCCCACTGCAGGATAATTTGATCCTTGCCAAAGGCATTTTAGTTCTGGTACGTCTCCATAAAAGCCAAGTGATTCAATTTAGCCAGGTACCTCCAGGTACCTAGATCCGCAAGAATTTATCCAGCCATGTAAAAAGAAAAACATACACAAATAATGACATCACCTGTGTTGTTTAAAAACAATTTGATGTTCTAATACTGCTTTTTTTCAGCATTAGTCAATGTTCACCATGACCTTCTGACAACAGTTAATATTGTTTCCACAAAATATTTAGTACTATTCTTTTTTTTTTTGGTGTATTCTCCCTTTAATCTGTAAATATAAACATATCTATAGGTGAATGTTGTTCTTTGAGTTTAAAATGGTCAGGTAGATAAGGTTCCCTGGTTTGGGACTTGTTTGGGAAGGTGTCCAGCTCCACATCTGTACAAAAATGACTGTTGTTTTAAGGTTAACCCTTTGTTTCCTAGTGCATCGGGTTTCCTGGTGGATGCAGATATCGACAGAGAGAATTTCACACTTCTGTTGTTGTTCTTTTATTTCCGGCCACATAATCACAGCCGTGTTGTTGGCAAGCGACTTCTCCAAAGTTGTTCGTTTTAAGTTTCCTTTTGGTCTGGCTTTATTCGGAAAGCCCGGATCTGCTGACTGTCTCTCAATTGCTGTCTGGGGTTTAGCTGGCTAACAACTATCAGACAGGTGTTAAAACCGCTGGTAGGAAACCTAAACCCCATGGCTACCATTAAATCACTTCCCAAACATAAAAAAGAAAGAAAAACGACCATGGACTAGATGTCCTACAATATCATGAGGAAAGGTAAGACAGCTATGGGTACGTACAGCGGAATTGCAGAGTTGGCCAAGTATGATTCAGCCAAACAGTAAGATAAAAGTATGATAGGTTCGTAAAACAGTAAACATGTAAACAACAAAGCCGGGTTACAACAGAAATACCAACACAAATCAAACTATTGTTGCTTGGCTAAAACGTTCATCCACTTTTGGTAAATAAACCTCAGATTTCTTTGGGTGAATAATCGCTAGTGGGTAACAATACAGAAGAAATACTTACTAATGCCATGGGTGTCTGGTTAAACATAATGCCTGATACATCACTAAAGTAAAGCTACAGTGGTACGATACTTGGAGAGGGAGAACACGGTTTTCTTGGCCAGATGATGTAATAACCATTTTGGTGACCCGTTAGTTATGCTCTGATCCTTCTGATCCTTATTTAAGCAACACTTTAATGGAAACATAATTACACAATAAGTACCCCTGGTTAACCTCTAAATTATGATAATTGACCAAACCTGTCTGTCTAGTAAATTACCTGTTGCTCACTTTCTTCATGATGCAGAGGCGGGCTACAAAATTAATAAAAGGAATGGAGCACTATAGTTATGAAGAAAGGTTAACTAATTTAAATCTGCTTAGTTTAGAAAAATGGCGCCTCAGAGGGGATATGATAACATTATATAAATATATTCGGGGCCAATACAAACCACTGTGTGGAAATCTGTTCATAAACAGGACTATACATAGGACACGTGGCCATGCGTTCAGATTGGAAGAAAGGAGATTTAGACTAAAGCAGAGGAAAGGGTTTTTTACAGGAAGGACAATAAGGATGTGGAATTCTCTGCCTGCAGAGGTAGTTTTATCGGAGTCTGTACAGACGTTTAAACAGCAACTGGATGGATACTTGGAAAAACATAATATTCAGGGATATAATCTTTAATTATGGGGAAACAGCTTATTGATCCAAGGAGAAATCTGACTGCCATTTTGGGGTCAAGAACGAATTTTTTTCCCTGGTTAGTGCAAAATTGGAAAGAGCGAAACCGGGTTTTTTATTGCCTTCTTTTGGATCAACAGCAACAAATTAACAGATATAGGAAAGGCTGAACTTGATGGACGCATGTCTTTTTTCAGCCTATATAACTATGTAATATAACTATGTAATGATGCTGGGTTTCTTGGGGCAATGAAAGACGAAATCTCATAACTACCATATACCAATCGGAGCTGCTTACTATATATTTTTTATAAAACATTTGTTATGGAATACGTATCACTATTGAAACCAAAACATTTAAACTTGAATATCAACAGCACAGGTCTCTCACTTCTTTGATAGATTGAATAGATAGATTGAATGTGAAGACAGACAAGTGCATCATTTTCTGAGCCAAAACAAAGCCTCAGAATCTCATCAGTGATGCTAAGACATTGCTGATGCTAAATAGAAGTGTCATTGCCTTGTGATGTAGAATTACTGCCAATGAACAAGACTTGACAGCCTTTTAGTAAAGACCTTTTACAGCTGTAAGGGCCTGGGAGGCAAATTTGTGCAATGTTAAACCATGTAGAGGCTTCCCTTGACTAATCGAACACACACTCAGGGTGACAGATCACAGAGAAAGGATGGAACTGAGCACTTTCTGAATTCAGAGTTTGAGGTGATCTAGAACGATACAGTCATTAATGAATTACTTTTGCTGTTTGGATTCGTAATATCAGAAGCAAATTATTCAGGTCAGCAATCTCTGTTACAGAAGATGTGTCACAACTGTATTATTTTTGTTAACATGTTCAAAAATGCTTGAGCTGTTTATATGATATTTTAAATCAATGGGAACTTAATGGACAGTCATGACAATTCCATGGTGCTATGGGCTCAAGTTCAACATCCAGCCTGATGCTTCAAAACAAGTTGTTTGTTATTTTGGTCTGCAATGGAATCTGTAGTCACCCCAAGAAGACACCTGGCCTGATCCTGTAAACATGATATTGGTACCACGGAGATGAAAATGATTGTTTGCGGTTACTCTTGGGTCAGCTCAGCTCCCACCTTTTGCACAACAGGAAAAGCCTCACGACATATCAAATATTTAAGGTTTACAAGGAGGAAGATGTCCCTGAGGCCACCCACCAACATCAAACAGAAGACCTGCTACATCCTGTTTCCTGTATCCCTGTTTCTCATCTTGCTCTTTATGGAAGCCTTCTCAAGTAATTAGCATTTCGTGTTTTCAGAAAATGAAGATAAGTTCCTAATGTTGTCAAATCAGTTAACCCTTTTACATGTCGTAGTACCAAGAGACTTCAGGCTCTGCCGTGTCACATGCAGCTACAGAAGCACAAAGGGTTACCTTCCCTTCACACCAGCTGATTTTCTCTGTTGGGTGCATTTGAATGTTAGGTAGATTTTGGTAACATCTTTAGCAAATCACTAAAAACAAAAACAAAAAAAACAAGTTCCTACATTCACCCCCCCAGCAGAGGCTGGCTGTTTATTCCGGACCCATAGTAATCAGGAAAGGTGGATGATGTGTGGTTCTCAAGGGGGACATCAACCCTCCTAATATTCAAGGATAATTTATATGAGAGCTGGTTGTTGGAATTTAGGGGACCAGGAAGGGAATTGTCCTTGATTTAAAACAAAACCCTGCCACAAATATGCCAAAGATCAGTCATGCTGTATATATACAATAAATGGAGAGACCGCTAATAACAAAGTGTCTTCGTAATTATTGCATTTACCATGTAAACCTATGATGTTCACATGAACAAAACGGAAAGCACATTAGTTTTTTCAAAAAAGTAGGGCAGGGAGTTGTCTTTAAAGTCGTAGAAGTTTTATTAAACACTCATCTACAGACGCCAGACAAGCCAGAAGGCTTGTTTTTTCCATCAGAAATCTCATGGTGCTGCCACAACCACAAGGGTTTCTGGGTAGGTGCATGCAAATCAGGTCAACAATGATAACCTTTTGCCTCTTTATCCACTTCATACATGGAACCCTTGAAAGTTTTAAGTGAAAGGGTTTTCCATCACCTTAACCCACTATAACTTTTGTTATTGGTCTTTAAAGTCAAGACTTTTGGAAACAAGGCACATTGTGTTGTTAGCAAGAGGAAAGCAGAGGAAAAATGTCTTCATCAATGATTAATTACTGGAATGTACAGGCAGGACTGGTTAGCACAGACAGGACTGATAAGTGCAAACAGGACTGGTTAGCACCGTTAGGACCAGTGAATAGGTGCTGCACCAAGGGAGGACTGGAAATTCACAGACAGGATAGAAGCTGGATGGTCTTGTCAGGATAGCCCACGTAGTCATTTGATAGTTTTAAACATCTCAACACTAAACACCTTTACCTTTAAAGAAAAATATTAAGCTTTTCTATTAGAATTATACATATAATAATAGTTGTAATTATTCTTTGACAAATACTAACTTACTCTTTAGGATAATATACGTTTATTGACTCAGTAGAACCAGCATTACAGTCTCAGCGTTCCCGAAGACAAGAGTTGACACAGTAGCCAACCCCAGTGAGTGTAGGTGAAAGCAAATAGTCACAGAAAAGGGCAAAAGACTGGGGTAGATCCTGAGGAATGTGCCCTGTGTTCACTCCACACAATGAGTGGGCCTCGGTCATGGAATGCCATGTAAATACTTCTTTGTTAAGTGGAATTTAGCTGAAACTCAGAAATATTTGCAGAAGGTAGACAAATACTTCACACTGTAGGTTGCTCAAAAATTCTATTCATATCAGATCAAAGGCGATTGTTGAAATAACTTGAAGGTTCTAATCTCTAAAGAATATATTTTCATTTGCACACTTGAAGAAGGCCAATGTTGGAATAAGACAGAAGGGCCTCGGTCCTCGTTCTTGTTGTGGTATTTGAACAGGTCAATATAAAACCTTCTACACTGAATTTATGCTGAAGGTTTAGAGATCTTCAAGGGCAAATAATCTGGAGCGTAGGCTTGTGAACTGTCTCTTTGTTTTAGGAGTGGAAGGTATTTTCTGTTGAGCTGGAATTTGGCACGACCACATATAAATTCAACAACATATTTAAAGAATCTGATAAGACAGCCCTCCTCTTCCTTGGAAATCCGAGGGGGATTTTGGTTAATATTTTGTCCATTGCATATTGTAGGATGTCTGCCACCTCGTAGCACAAGTACGATACCCATACCTAATATCCTATGTATGTACACAGAACTGTGATACTGCGACCGTTAGAAAGTTACAGGAGGGTTGAAAGCAGCCCTTTCTTCAAATAACACCTAGACAGCAAGCTGAGACAGAACAACATACAGTGAGTCCACACTGAGCTTAGACATGGAAACATTAAACTTGTCTGCCCTTGTATGTAAAAAGAGTCTGAATAACTGCAGTTGTGAGGTAAAGTGAACGGTAATACGTAAGGATAGACAGTGAGTCTGAACAAATGGGAGCATGAGCAGTGGGGCAAGTGTTACAAGCAAACTAAGTGTTACAAGCATATATAATGACTTATGTCCTCAAGACAAAGCTCTTGCGTGACCCAGCGTTACTATTTTTTCACTACAAACTTAAAGCATCAATTCTTTAAGGCGCTGTCCTGACAAAGTTATACAGCAGAATTCATTACTGGAACAGTGAGAAGCAAACATTCTCATGGCCAACAATTTTTTCTAACTCCACACCTCACACACCCACGGATAAGAGTTTCACCTCTGTACCGAAAATGTCCAATACTTTAAGAAAATTTCTGAAAACACATCAAAGAGAAATAACCTTTAATGTAGGGTGTGTGGATTAGCTTTGGACTTTTGACTTGTACAGCCATGTGCAGCAAGGACAACTCAGTGGAAATTTTGCCTTTTTAAATGTGAATGAGAAGGTACAAACATATGCAAAAGAGTAAAGCAGATATACTGATTGTAAGCATTCTTTATAATCTATTTACAATCCTTTGGCAGGGGAGAGAGTGTGAGAGACACCCAATTTAATGGGAAAGTAAGAAGATTTTCAAAAAGAGTTTCCAAGATTATAGACACATTGATGGACATGCGTCTTACATTCCGGGTCAACACGCACAAATAAGAATGATGGACAAATATACTGGTCGAAGATATACGCCATGTTTTTCTTATTTTAAGAAAATTGCAGCCACTCTTATAATCATTTTCATGCTGAAACATTTGCAACTTAATATATTGGCTTATTAAATGTCCCATTCACACCAACTTCAAATAGGGACTGAAAAATAATACAAAAATGCCTCTTTTTATAAGTTACAAGTAAAGAAGATGACCTCCCTGTATCCATGCTGGTGTCTATTTATATATGTACTAACCGCATGAAACATTTGTTTAAATGATAAAGTGTTTCATGTTTCTTTGTGCCCAAAAACTTTGAAACACCCGCAGGATGTTCATGCAGTATTTGCAATAAATTATCTGCAAAAAACCCTTTTAATGAATATGAAAAGGGTCAGTAGAAGGGGTACGTGAAGTTAACTCAGGAATTCGCTTAACATGTGGATGTTTACACCACGATCAGAGCCAAGTGAACAAAGCTGCCTTGAATGAAGGGGCCTTAATCTTGAATTCTAAAAAAAATGAACTCTTATATTGTTAGAACTGTCTCACATCTTTTTTCTTTCGTACAAAATGTTAGCTTCTGAATATCTAGAAGTAGAATTTATAAATAACCCTACCCCCATGATCTGGATGGCTGATCATGCTCTCCTCTGTTTCGGTGCACCAAAGGCCCAACAGCTCATAAGCTCAGCTCCCTACTGGTTGACCTGACATCAAAGTGAATAAACAACCAATAGCAACACCCATATTTCCGAATGAGGGGGTAAGGATAGGAGGCTTCATGTACTGTGAAACTTGTTTCACCCAGAGGGGAAATAATCAGAACCTTCCAAAATAGTCTGGAATCCCAATCTTAACTGCCCTTCCCGTAAAAAAACCCACAACCTTTGAATGTTTAAACTAAAATTGGTCTTTCTTAAACCTTAACAGCTTCCTCAATATCATCTGTAAGGTCAAATACGTAAGAATGTTAAGACTCCTCAAGCCTAGATTGGGGCCAATCACCCCAGAAGATCTAAAAAAAATTATTATTAAATGTTCTCTGAAATGATTACTTGTCAGGAAAATTTATCTATTTATGTCAAAGTAATTTCATGGAACACTACCACTTCTCATATATTTTTTGGCAATTTTAAAATAAACAGTTTGCAACAAACTGATTCACTCACCTCTGACTATAACCACCATAGTGCAACACTCTACTATTAAACACACGCTTATCTGTTTCTTTAGAATATGAGCTCAAGTTCTCTAGAATAGTGTCTATTCATTATGAAGACATGTCTGTCCTTGCAATCAGGTTTACCCTTATGTGACCCCAGAAGGAAGAAAGATAGGAAGCTGGCACATGTTCTTCTGCAGTTTCTGCAAGCGAGAAAAACAAGGGGATCTTTGGGGACCTGCAGTGCGGTAAAATAAAAATCCACGGTCGATTGTTTCTTTCTCTAATGCAAAATTAACTATTACTCTATATATCTTTGTTCTATAATTATTTTGGAGTATGCCACTTCACACCTGTTTATCATTGTGCAGAACAGGCAGCGTATTATTGAAAAGGCACTTGCTTGTCTGCTCATGAACAGAATAACTTGTGTTAGGCTTTTTTCTTTATTAAAAATAGATATTTTAGAGAAAGAAACTGTAAGAAGCTATACTTGTCATAGCCATTTTTGGAAGAGCCATTCATGCTCTGGCCAACACGATGTGGTCATAAAAGTTATGGGCAGACAATTATTGAAATTCTGAAGCCAGGAAATGGTTGAATTTGTAAAGGTCTAGATGAATAATGTGAATGAACTAGGTGCCTATATTAAAGTTGATCTCTTATATCTGTAATAGTAAATAATGTATGGGTAAATGCTATAGAATCATTCTTCACCCACAAACCTATGTGACAGAAGATCCATCAGCTTTTCTGTCCATGGATTTGTGCAAATGAACCATCTGCTCCATTTTGCGGTTGCTGAGGTTCAATGGCAATATAGTCAAACATACATAAAAGCTAACCTGATTATCTTTGAGACCGATCCCCCTCCAATTCAATTAGCATAATAATATTAATATTAATTAATATTAATAATAATTTGTTTTCATTAGGTGTAAACTGTGCCATTGTTGAGCCACAAGACAGGAAATATAAGTGTTTCCTCATGTTGTGACCCTATGGCCTCATGGCCTGGGCAAAACCTAGATCCTTAGAATCGACTGGTTCCAGTATGTGCTTATACACCATCACTGCCACCAGCCCAGCTTTATTCACATATCCTAGATAAGGACTCTCCTTTCTAAAGAACAATAATAAATCATTTATACCTATCTCTCCATCACTTTATACTGTAATGTATCTCTTGTGTAATACCTTTTCTCTTGTTTAAAGAGAGGGATGCCTATTATACACAAACACTAGGTAACATCAGGTTATATGTAAACTTTGGGTGGTATTTGTCTTCCACAACCTTGGGTCCTGTACCAGAGGCCTGGGAGTTTGAGGGTTCTGAGCATTATCTCAGCTGTTCCTTGCACTGCACTCTTCTGGACAGAGTGTTCTGATGTCGTTTCTGTAATCTGTTGAAGCCACTCTCCCTGCTTAGGAGTTACAGCCCTGAGTGCTCCTATGACCACTGGGACCACTTTCGCCTTCACGCTCCACATCTTCTCTAATTCTTCTTTCAGGCCTTAGTACTTCTCCAGCTTCTTATAGTCCTTCCTGATGTTGCTGTCACTTGGCACTGTTACATCTTCTGGTCCTTATCTACCACCATGATGTTGGGTTGATTGGTCAGTACCGGCTTGTCCCTCTGGATCTGGAAGTCCCACAGGATCTCAGCCCTGTTACTCTCCACAACCTTCTGTGGAATCTCCCATTTTGACTTGGGTGGGTTTAGCCCATACGCTGTGCAGATGTTCTTGTACACAATACCAGCTACTTGGTTGTGCCATTCTTTGTATGGTGTTTCTGCGGCCATCTTACACCCCGTCACCATGTGGTGGACTGTCTCAGAAGCCTTTGTACATAGCCTGCACATTGGGTCCTGTCTGATAAGGTAGGCACCTTCCTCTATGGATCTGGTACTTAGTGCCTGCTCTTGTGCTGCTATTATCAGTACCTCAGTGGCGTCTTTGAGTCCAGCCCTGTCCAGCCACTGGTGGTTTTTCCCAATGTCAGCCACTTCAGTTATTTGTCGATGGTACATCCTATGCAGGATCATGGCTTGACATGGTACTTTCTATACTTGATCTTCCTTCTATACCTGTTGCTGGTTCAGGTAATCTCTTACTGAGTGCCCCCTTACTGATGTACTTCCAGGTGCTCTTGGTTTCATCAAGGACAGTGGTTTTGATACTTACCAGACCTAGCACGTCTTCTTTCCAGCTGGTGTACAGTCTCTGGGTGTTGGACTTGGGGTGGAAACCTCGGTACATTGTGAGGAGCTTTCAAGTCTTCATGTCGGCAGACTCCATGTGCTAGTTTGGCCAGCTCACTATGCCAGCACGATATATGATAACTGGTGGGGCATATGTGTTGATGGCATGGATCTTCTCCTTCCCATTGAGCTGGCTTTTCAGGATCTGTCTTATCCTTGGTGGTACTTGGATGTTAATGTCTTTCTTGCCTTCTCATAATTCTTCCTATGTGACTGCTGGATACCAAGGTACTTGAAGCTGGTCTGTATGTCTGCTATGTGCCCTACTGGTAGTTCCACTACATTGGTCTTAAGTACCTTCCCTCTTTTTATTACAATCTGGCCGCACTTCTCTAGTCCGAATGAAATCCTATTATTCTCACTGTAAATCTGTGTCAGGTGGATCAGCAAGTCAATGTCTTGTTTGCTTTTGGCATACAGCTTGATGTCATTCATGTAGAGCAGGTGGCTGATAACTTCTCCTCTGTAACTTATACACGTACCCAGTCCATGTGATTCGCTGTCTGAGGGGGTTCAAGCCTAGGTAGAATAGCAGTGAGGGCAGTGCATTACGTTGGTATATAATGCACTTGATGCTAGCTGTCTTAAGTTGGCTTCCAGTATGATCTTCCAGACTCCCACTGAGTTCGTGAGGAAGGGCCTTAGTGCCCTGTTGATTTTGTAGAATCGTAAGCTTTCCTGTAGTCAATCCAGGCTGTGCTCAGGTTGGTACTTTGAGTGTTGGACGACTGCTCTGTCTATGAGCAACTGATGCTTGGAGCCTCTGGTGTTCCCAATGCTCTTCTGAGTTGTGCTTAAGTACTGGCCCTTGTGGTCCTGTAGCTTGGTGGCTATGATGCCTGATAAGATTTTACATGCTGTGGGGAGGAAGATTATTGGACAATAGTTGGAGGATGTTGTACCCTTCTGAGGGTCTTTCATGATCAGTTCTGTCCTACATTTTGTTAGCCAGGCTGGGTGGCAGCCTGTTGCTAGCAGTTAGTTCATCTGTGCTGCCAGGCGTGGTGAAACGCGGTCAGTTTCTTCAGCCAGTAAGTGTGGACCATGTCTGGGCCAGATGTTGTTCAACTCTTCATGTTATTGACTCACTGTTGGATGTCTTCTACTATTATAGTGACTGGTTCCTATTCTGGAAGATTGTTGTAGTCTGCTCTCAAGTCCTGCAGCAACTTTGCATTGGTGTTATGTGTTTTTTCTTTCTCCCACATCTCCTTCCAGTGCCGCTCAGCTTCTGCTGGTGGTTCTGCTGTTATTGTATTGTTGCACCGCAATTGGGAGTACACCTTGAATGCTTCTCTGGAGAACAGAGCCTTTTTCTTTTTGGCCTCTGCTTCTCTAGTTATCTCCTTAGCCTGATAGCCAGCGCTGTGAGCCTTTGTTTAGGAGTCTTTTCAGATGGAGTTAGGCCCTTGTATTTTCAAGAAGGTGAGTCTTGTTCTTAACCTTCACACTCTTCTGTAGTTCTATGACTGGCTTGTCTTGATCTTGGTTTCTAATCTAATTTTTCATAAAGGGCATGTTCTCTTGTCCTTCCTGAGTATTTAGCCAATGTATTTTCAGGATTACAGCACCTGTAGCATATATCAGTTCATTGGTCTGAGATATGGTGGAAGTATGGAACGTTGTGAGGCATCTATTGGCATCTTCTAACATACTAGGTGATGGTCCTTCTCCACTGAGCCTTGGTAATTGCTCTTGAGAGTTGACTGTTGCTAGTTTATCCATGGTCTTATGCCTCATCTCAGCTGTTGTTTTTCCTCTGTAATGGCAGGGGTGGTAGCAAAGTCCCAGCTTCTAGTGTCAGATGCGCAGTTTGTTGTTCTTCTGGGTCTCCTTGCATCTGGGTTGTATGATGCAGTTGGTCAATCACTAGTTGTAAGAGTATCTTCCTCTTCACTTTGTTGAAACATTGGGTAACTAGCTGTTTCTCACTTAGTGTGGATGCAGGTCTTCTATCCATTCATGGTTCATACACTTCATTTACCCCCTTTCATTCAATCTGCTGTGGTAGTAGCATTCCATCAACTCCAGGTTCTCTTCTCTTGTTCCAGTAGCCCATTTGTCCTCAGATTGACATGGTTTCTAAACATCTAACATGGACTTTGTTAATCCAGTCGACGTCCGAGCCAGCATGACTCTCTTATTTTGTGCCCTCATATTACTGAGCTAAGCTTTCTGCGTTAAGGAGCCATCCCTACCAAAAGTGTAAGGAATTATATATATATACATATATATATATAGTATATGTAAAATGTAGTTAAACATTTATATAATAAATGATTGTCTATTGTACCCAAGATTTTATGATACCCTAACTGAATTTCACCACAAACCTAAATGTCTAATCACACATTTTCACTCTACCACCTCCCCACCCATGGCAAACAGACATCTTTTTATAAAGCAAATGTTTGAGCAGTATACATAGATATAAATGTTTTACTTGGAGAAAGTCAGATTAATGTTTCAGTTAACTTCTAAACCTGTCCTTTAATCCTCCCAATTTCCCAGAATTCCCTATCTATAATCCTATTAATTAAATATATTGATTTTGGATTGCCATGGTTCAGGCAGATCAGGAACACATTTGTAAAGATATTAAATATATAAGGAAGCTTTATCCAGATATGAAAAGAGCAGATACCATGGCTGAGTGCTTTCAATTAATTGCAACTTTGATAGGCCGAAATTAGTCTTCAGAAAAAAAAATGGAACAAACTAGAGTTAGTAAATTTCTAGAGTACAGAAGAAAAGTTTGGGGATTTCTTGGTAGGGGAAATAATAAGACAAATACATGTTTAAGTCAGTAATTGCTTTTTTTGTAAGCACTAGATGTCCAGCAAAAAAACCAACATATACAAATTCTTAAAGTGGAACCAATTAAAAAACAAGTACTTTTTGGTACATCCCAGGGTTTAATTGTATGTCCTACTGGTGTTCCATATTTTATAGGTAACTCCAAAAGTGTGTTTCATTTGGCTGATTTCATTTGTACTTTTCTGGAATAATGCTCTTTCGTCTGGATCCAGTGTCTACCTAGTAAGACAACTACGTGAAGATTTAAGGATTCCATTTTTATAGATTATTCGCCCTTTTGAATTTGGAAATCAATTACAAGAGTTAACCTTTAGATGATAAGTCCCAGAAGGTAGATGGCTGAGATTTCTGAAAATGTTTTGACTCAGAAATTTCATTAGAATTTCAGAACATTTAGAGTTTTATTTTATACATGTTTTATATTTACATACGCTTTAGAAATGTATATTGTTTGACATTAATAACTATTGGTTATGGGTGAGCACAATTCCCATTATACAGCTGTGGTCGAAGTACCTGCTTCTGGCATGGTAAAAGCTGCCAAACCTTGTGGCTTAGTTATAGTTAAGGTTTATGGTTCCAAGATTATTTTCATTATTTTATTTATTAGAGTTATGTTACAGAAATTGTTATGATTGCCTTTAAACCAGCCTGTAATCCAATCGTTTGGGTTACATTTAAGATTTTAAATACATTTTCTGTTTTATTTGGCTTTGAAGCTTTAAATTAAACCCAGAATAACAAAACAAAACTTTGGCTAAGCCCCTTAATTTTATTGTAATGAATCCCTAGGTTGTTGTGGATTAATAAAACGTACATATGTATTTTATTTTACGAATGGAGAAACAGTATGTATGGACAGACATTATTCAGCAGGATACACTTGAAAATGAATACACAATGCATCTGCCACTGTCACATAATGTAGGGCCAACAACACTTCTCTACGTACCCGATGCAAGACTGAGGGCAACTGATACTCAATTTTCCAGATGTGAACATGCTGAGGAAAAAAAATCTGTGATTTGTTGCTTACGTGTGATGCCATCACTAGTACCTTGCAAAGCTTTGTACCTACCATTTTTATCAAGCAAGTATCCTTGCTGATGATGCCATGAAGGATATCCATGAGTTATTAAAAGTGCTCAATACAACAATTATTAACAGTAGTCAATACAACACGTGTCTTTGGAGAGGAAATCCTTTACTATGTCATAATGATGATGTCATGATAACTTGCATACCACAAAACATGCTCTTGTGGGAGAAACCTTCTCTGAAAGAGCAAAGAAGAGGTCCTCTTTAATCAGAGCTACTTACAAAGCATCTCTGAAAGTGGTTGAAATGAGTGGTGTATGTTGGAGACCAGCAGGTCTACCATGAAACTCATTTGCCTCCCTCTACAGGCTCTTAAGAAGTAGTGCCTGAGACGTATTCCTTACATCGTACCCTAGGTGCAGAGTGACCTCTCTACGCTTAGACGACAAATAGTTAGCTAGTAAGTCATATATACATATATAAATATATATATAAAAATATAAGCCACATATATATATATATATATATATATATATATACCGTATTTGCTCGATTATAAGACGACCCCCAAAATCTGAATATTAATTTAGGAAAAAAAGAAAAAGCCTGAATATAAGACGACCCTATAGGAAAAAAGTTTTACCATTTTGTTTTTATTTCCTTTTTTTACAACCTGCCCCCCCAGTTATGCACATCTGCCCCAGAAATGCCTTATACCCCCTATATGCCACTGTGCCCCATGATATGCCTTTTAACCCTCTAAATGCCACTGTGCCCCATGATATGCCTTTTGACCCCCTATGTGCCACTCTGCCTCCAGAATTGCCTTATACCCCTATATGGTCTTATAATCAAGCAAATACGGTATATAAAAGATTTGTATACTGTATTTCTATGTAGAGTACACTATACTTATTTTTATTGCATCATCCAAGGCTCACAGTGCCCAAGCAAGAAAATATATGGATGAACATCTTTATTTCTTGTATATTTTTTACCCATGTAAAAAAAATCCATTATTCTTTTACATGACATTATTAGCATTTTATATACTCTCAGTTCCAAACATTATTTTCCTGATATTACAGAGATGCCTGACTCCTGCAGCGGTGTATAGAGTTGGCAGTAATCTGTGGGTCTATAAATAGAGTATAATAAACATTCTCACATATACTGTCGGTGCCGGGGGCCTCTAGCAGAGCCCCTGGCTACGGTTTCATCTGGCAGTGCAATGCATGCCCGAATCTGCAATGTTTTTGCTTACGCTATATCAATAATACGTAAAATACCTATTTCTGAGGCTTGTATGCAATCTTGCTGGGTGCTATATTTTCTACTGGAACCCAGTGCAATCAGTATGTGTCGTTTAGCCTCGAGGGGCTTCAACGTTCCCAACACGATTGGGTTGCTGTTAACTCTTTACTCTAGCTCCAGATGTACTTTCTTGATTTGCTGAAATTGTGAACCCTGACAGTCTGATTCCAGGTATGGTTCACCCATTGATATGCTAAAACCTAGTGCCCTGTTTATCGATATGGTGCCTCGGTACCCTGATGCTTGATGTGGTGAAGGTGTAAGGTTGGCTTGGCTTTGGTCTTCTTCTTTTTTTTTTCCATTCAAACCTCCGTATGTCTGACTCCTTTCATATTCCTTCTCTTTTAAGGAAACTTATTTCTGCCTCCCACCAGTCTGCCCCCCTCCTCTCCCACTGAGGCCTGGAGCAAAATTGAATAAACCCCAAGGTGACACAGCTGTTCAATTATCGCAGTTCCCTACACCGTCTGCTCTGCGGAACAATATGTACTTTCACTGCAAAAGGGGTCCTGTGTGTCATTCCGTGAGCTGGAGCCTGTGGTATTTCTTAGGAAGGAAAGTGGATGCAATCCTTTTCACTTAAATAGTTAATTTTGGTTTGATTTCATTTGTTTAGCTGGAAAGCTCCGCTTTGTGTGTGTAACATGTACACAGGCACCGGCCCAATCATATTATCATGAACCATACTTAGTGTGAGCTATGGGCTCTGATGTTAAACAGTGCATTGCTCAGGCAATGGAACTGAAAGAATGATCTGCATTGGAACTGTAAGAGTTAACCCAGTCTAAGATGGCAGTTCACAAAGCCAGGAGCGAGAGATCACGTAGATGGGAATAATAGATTAGAATTTTCTTTAATGATTAGTACAGGTTGTCATTTTATTTCATAAAATAAGAATCTGTAATGCTTGTATGGCAAACTCTGACTGCATCAGGAATACAGATTGGTAGTAGATGGAATTTCAGATAGATGTTAGAGGAATTTTAAAGTATTGAGGGAAATGAGTAGATTAGCAGTATTAGGTGGTCCTTAATAGACTACCAACCCTATTCACTCCCGTTCTTTTAAAAAGACGTGGATTTGTTGGAAAGGCTATTCAGAAGTTAGGCAATGGAAACAGTAAATGTGTAAATGGACAGCCATGCTGTGATACACGTATGAAAAAACATCATGATCATAAGAGATTTGAGCTTCCAAAAGGAGATAAAGAGAATGTATCTCACAGACATATTCTATATATATATGTTATCAAAGTAATGTTACCCTACACCGACTGTATATCTACCAAGTGACAGCTGTGACGGCCCTTTCTGAAATATTGGGCTATAAAGAACTTGGGAAATATCCCTTACATTTAAAATTACCAATGAGGGACACTTCTAATTTAGGCTGTGTTGTTAGGGTTATGGCTATGGAGCAGGGGAGAGCAGAATGTGTAGATAAGAGCTGTCAGCCCAATGACTGTGATTAGCCGGCATTAGGTATAAACTGGGGATTAGCACATCCTTACATATGGAGGCTGAGGACACAGATAAAGGAATAAAGCAATGAATGGCAAAATGATGTTTAAAGAGAGAGGTTAACCCATTGCGAATGTCTGCAATCTGAAAATGTATCATATTACCAAGGACACTCCTGCCCATGTACTAAATGGGAGCAAAGATGCCAATAAATAATGAAAGCACAGTTTTATCAGTCAACTGCAGTGCCAGTTTTTGCATATGGTGCCTGCATTCCAAGGGTCATCTTTAAACTATGCTGATCCGAGGTGCTGTTGGGTGTTGGGAGACTATGGAGGGGTCAAAGCTGAAATTGACTCCACCCAGGACCTCCGTCAATGTTTCATTAAGGGATTACATGTTAATAACACATTTTAAGATTCAGGAACAATCTGAGCACATGGGGACTGGTTAGGATGTCTGCCTATGAAGCTGAACTAATTACACCACAAGATAAATATTAAACGGCAATCTTTAATAACATATTAATTTAATGCAGTAATGGTGCACTGTTGGGTAAAGTGAACACATTATGACAAATGACAAATTTGACGTGAGAAATAAGGTGACCACACGTCCCAGATTGCCCGGGACCCGGCAGCCTCAGTCTGCATTCTTTGCCATCTTTTTTTTTTTTTTTTTTAAACGCGGAGGAGTGAAAGGGGCGCCGAGTGGTCGCTCATTAAGTTTCAGCAACCGCTCGGCGCCCCTCAGTCTCCTCCGTGAGGCTTCCTGCGGTGCCGGCATGTCATGCAGTGAAGCAGCGCGCACCGCGGCAGAGCAGGGAGACAGAGGCCTCACGCTCTCACCGCAGGACTTCTGGAAGGTAAGTGAACTACAAAGGGATGAAAAGGTAGACAATGAGAAGAGAGGGAGAGGGGGGTAGATTATGAGAAGGGAGGGAGAGGGTGGTAGATTATGAGAAGGGAGGGAGAGGGGGGGTAGATAGTAAGGAGGGAGGGGGGTAGATAGTGAGGGAGAGGGTAGTAAATATTGAAATAAACAAAGAGTGAGATTGAGTGAGAGAATAAATGAATTAGTGTGTAGATACATTGTGTGAATGAGGGAGAGAATTAATGAATTAATGTGTGGATGAATTGTCTGAATGAGGGAGAGTAATAATTAGTGTGTGGATGAATTGTCTGAATGAGGGAGAGAATAAATGTTTATGTGAATAAATTATGTGAACGAAAGTGTGAATTAGTGAGTGACTGTAAAAGTGTTTGTGTGTATCGTACATGTATAATTGATTTGTGGAAAGGTAAAGATGGCACAAGCAGGGTGCTTGAGCCTTGGGGACCAAGATGGTGCAGGTAGGGTGCTTATGGGACAAAGATAACATTGGACGGAGTGTTTGGGGACAAAGTTGACTCATGCTGGGCTGTTTGGGGACAAAGATGGCAAGTCTAATGTGTGTTATCTGGGTGCTGGCCAGGTTCTAAATGGGCAGTGTGCACGCCAGGGCTGGCTTTGGGCTCTATAACCTGTGATCTATGCCTGTAATTTAGGGTTTTTTATCTATACCTTTATTGCTGAGTTCTGCAGTGCTGTTTCCATGTGTTTTTTGATCTGTACCATCAGTGCTGAGTTTACATGTGATTTCCAGTTGATCTATACCTGCAATGCTGGGGTTGTGTGTTCTGTTGATCTATACCTGCAATGCTATGTTTCCATACATTATTATTGTATACCTGCAAATACAGGATGTGTTTGTCTGATTCTATGCCTTCAGTGCTGGGTTCATATGTGAATTTCAATTGATCTATACATCCAAAGCTGGGTTTGTTTGTTAATGTGTTGATCTATCCCTGCTATGCTATGTTTCCATACATTATTTATGTATGTAGTTATGTAGGTTTGTATGTCTTAATCAGTTGATCTATTCATGCAAGTGCTGTTTTATTTGTTGTTTATTTGAACTATACTTATTTTGTGGTGCAGGAGCAGAGGGAGTGATTGCATGCTATGGAGCGTGGGCCGGGGCCCAATGAAATGCTTGCGTAGGGTCCAATTTTTTTCAATATAAAATGTATTGGCAGCAGGGTCTAATATTTATATATATAGACAGCAAGGGCTAATATTTATATATATTGACAGTAGGGGCTAATATTAATAAATATCGGTAGCAGGGGCTAATATTTATGTATATTGGCAGCAGGGGCTAATATTTATATATATATCGACAGCAGGGGTTAATATTAAAGAAACTGCCAGTTGAGCTGTTATTTTGAAATCATATTTCAATCATGGTCTTTACTTGGTACATATTAGTTAAAAACGCATGTCTAACGCATATATATATATATATATATATATATATACATATACATCTGTGTGTGTGATCTCATGGGCTTCATAGTGTGTCCCTGAATGGCAGAACTAAAATGTGGTCACCCTAGTGAGACATGAAGTCAGCGTACAGTATGACAATACCTGAGAATAATTGGAGTTCTCCCTACTTGCCCTTAAGGATATTAGGCCATAGATAGCTACCCCCTCTTACCCCTCTTGAATATCAAAGCTATATGTATAGCCATACAGAGGTATGAATTACCTAATGTAGAGCAGAACTAAGAAATCTCGTAATTAACCCTGAACTATAACAAGACAAATGTTAACTCACTACAAACCCCATATGGCGGTTGGCCCTGTACAAACAAAGCTACACACGTCGCTGGAAGAGTTGCCCTTGACAAACCTGTCCTTCAATAACAGTCAATTGTCAGAAAGTGGGTTTATGGCACTTTGCCTCAAATTTGTAGCTTTTACAAGAATGGAGAGACACATTGGCAGAGATTGGTATGTAATTGCATTGAGGATTTATATAAAAGGAAAGGAAAAGCTAAAATGTTTCCGAATGTTTTTTGCCGATGTTCCGCAAAAAATACCCGCTGCACCAAAGCATTAGCTTTGCACGAATATTACTTTTTACATTTTTGTTGGTAAACATGCATCTGCAACCAGGAGACTGCAGGTGAGCAAAATTAACAGAACAATTACAACGGAAATTGATCCGTTATTTTCTACGACCCAACATTTTAATTTTAAAATAATCTCCATGAGATATACTTTGTAAATCCAGAAAATCCTCCCTTTATACAAGACGAGAGGAAATGTGTTTTCCTCCCCCGTCTAGTATAAATTGATTTCGCTTGCGTTTTACCGAGGATGAGTGTCATGTTCTAATTATTTTTTGAAGCTCAACAAAATACACAATTCGGCGTATCGATGTGTTTATTACTAACCATATTTTTAAGGTCTTTTTTTATCTTTAACCGTTTTAGCATATAGGAAAACAACCACTCTTGGCACCTTCCTGGAGGGTTAAACAATGTAACGAAATTGAGCCAGGATCTTATTTTCATGGGTCTGCTTTCGACCCATGGGAATTTAGTGTAGGTAGGTTTCTGTGGCTTGATACTCCACTTGCCCCTCCTTACAGCAAGAAAAGCTTTACCCGTGACATGAGCCTCAACTGCTTATAACCTGCATGAAATGGAAGACATGTACTTTACACCCACCTGCGATTTCATGCAACCAAAGCAGAAAATCAAGGGGAAAAAATAGTTTTTTCTGCACTAGACATTATCTTAAGCTTTTCCGATTCAAGAAGCAGAAATGTTATAATTGGCTTCTTTTTTTTTTAAGGGAATTTGCAATTTTTTTCCGCTGTCTTTGGTTTAGGTATAATGTATTTTCCAAAGTACGTTAAGAAGCCTTGAAGACCAGTGCCCTATTTATGGTGCTGTTGCTCCAGGCCTGACAATGCCTCCACCTTCCAATGTAGCAAGCTGCAGAAGATCACTGCTTCTACCTGTTTAGTCCCAGGATATGATGTCATGTTTCAGAACTCCACATTATTTTATGCTGAAACAATATCACAGAGCAGAGCAATATCTGAGCAGATCCCGTTAGTATAATTAGTTTCAAACGATTTATTTGATCAACCCAAACAGCATTTAGAGGTGTGTTGCACTCTGCAGGGTCAGTCAGGTCTGTATTATACCTCTGTATTCTCTAAACAATGCCACAAGACCATACAGCCATCAGCATACAATATAAATGTCAGAACGGTCCTGACAAGCATCAAGACACCCCCAGAAAAATAATCAGCAACACATCCTAGTGGTGAGAAAGATGGGGATTCTCTGAAGTACTTAGGTGATAACTATCTATTGTACTGGCTATCTACAAGCTAAATAAACACCCGCTTTTGAAATTCTCCTCTTCGGCTTCCTAACAATGACAGCAAATGTGCAATTCATCTATGAGGCCACTTAACACTCTGCACAAGACAACAGCTATTTGTAATAAAGTCCGCAGTAGGTGGGAGGAAGGGATGAGATGGTTCACAGTGATCCTGTGCGTGTCTTTAATGTATCTTTCATCTCCTGAGCACGCAGAGACATAAACCTCCCTCACTGGAACACAGGGGAACCAAAAAGGGGCTCAGCTGGAAGACGGAGCCGCTGGCGAAATGAAAGCTTCCTCTACCACTTGAAATCTGCATGTGCCTGTTACACGCCACAAAATATTGCATGTAAATAAATCCTCCTGGTGTTCCATCGTCACCGTCTCAGGATGCCATGAGATTTATCACAATGCTGTTTGTTCACCAAGCCCCAAAGGCTCTGTAAAACCAAGTACGCTTAAAATGTATTGACGTTCGGTCAATAAACAATATCGTGGGGTGATCTTCTTGAGCGACTACTCAATTAGTAGCTTTTGAAATGTTCTTAAATTATTTTATAGTGGAGCTGGACTCCCAGGGACCAAGGTCAGGTGTATGACAGAAAAGTCTTGAGCAGGATGATTGAATGGTAACTTAAATAGTAATCATAATCATTATGATTATTATGTTAGCGACAGTCCTGCTTAAAATTAGTTTTAATTACTGTTTTATTACATCTGGGCTGTCCGCATGGAACGTGAATACTAAAATAATTTGCTAATGTCAACGGTCAATTGGCTGGTATCTCCTGGGACAGATACAGGAACTGAATGTTATCTAATGACCTTCACACTATTGACTTCACGTCTCCTGATTAGCAATGGCTCCTGGGGCCCCACATAGGCTGTGACTTCTATTTTCATTTTGTACACTCAAAGCACATCATTGGTTGTAAATAAAAGGTGGACCACACTGCTGAAAGCTGAGAGATAAGGGCTCAAAAGCTATTTGTCTATCTGTCTATCAGGAGGTGAACTGCTGCCTTCTGGTTTGTGACTGGGCCTCAAAACATGCCTGACAATCCAACAAAGATCTGAAGACGTCTGTATTACCCACAAAGCAGTAATTTAGGTGACTGCAGAGAACAGTGCTACATCCACAGCCCTGATTTAGTGATGTCCACATGAACCTAAGTGCACTGTAGCTATCATCATGCAACCTCTTATGCTGAGGACGGAACATTTTAATGGGATTGTGTGCTTCTAATGATCTGGGACGGTCACAGCTGGGCAGAAGACCACAAATACGATTGAGACAGGCTGTTGTATGTAAAAATCAGAATATACTCCACAAATATGGAAAGCCCTCTCATAAAACAAATGACTGAACGGTAAATAAAGTGAAACTGTCTCTTGTGCCAACTTTCCACTAATAAATACGGTCTGCAAGTCAAAATATTATATATGAGTGGACTTCCCGCCACATAATGACATAAGTGCAGCTGACAGGTGGATAGGACAGGCCGAATGTTACGTTTTTATGCTCCCATAGCGTGCAACTGGGCATATCCAGCCGGCAATCGGGTGAATATGGGGCGCTTTCCAGTCTAGGCCTAACAATATAATTTAATATTTGTAAATTCTTTGGTATTTGCACTAGCTGTTGGAACAAGAGATGATTATTTGCTTGGTTGTAGATTAATATTTTTATAGAACATATTAGGGTCGAGTGGTCCTTAAATACAACATTATATACCCAAGCTGATTGATCAAATGCAGAATTTGAAGTTAGCTATTGTTTATAGTATGGATAAAGTGTGGCTGGATAGCCCTCAGACAAGGCACTGCAAATAGCCATATATCAGGGTGCTGTTTTTGCTTTAAATAAAAAATGTGTCTGTCCAGATAAACCGTCCAGAAAGTTGAGGCTCTGGTTGATTCTTCCAGGCTTGCCATACTATGTGTTGTTCCTGGCCTACCATATAATAACTTAATTATCCACTCCGTTTATGGGTCAAGTAAACTCAAAGTGAGACAGTGACACAATCAAAACCCAGGATAGATCAGGAGCTTCTCTGTCTCATCTCTCCTCCAGAGACTTGCCTGCTTGCTTTCTTCTAGGTTGAAAACCCATATACATTATATTTTCTTATTTTGTTTTTTCTTTCAGGGTGGCTGAAACAAGGTCACGTAGTCAAGGAAACAACCCAAGTTCTTTATTAGATCCATAGAAGAAAGAAAAACAGAAAAGTTTGTTTCCGGTCTTCAAAAAGTTTACTGAATGTATGAATGCTAAGCTTTGTTTTCTCAATAAACATACCTTCTGTGGATGTTTTTTTATAAAATGCATAAAGATTTAAGACATAATTGTTAGGATTATGGATAAGACATTATGTTACAAACCCTTTGGGTTCATCTCACAATGTTCCGCACACTTGAGGGTATCTCTGTACTCTACTTATGTATAGTTATCACTCTGGTCCACTGAAAGGTATCACCAGGGCCGGCCCTACAATGGAGCCGACTGGGGCAATTTCCCCCAAGCAGTTTTTTTTTTGAAGCGGAGGAGAGAGAGAGGGGCACCGAGTGGTTTTCGCTTACCCGCTCGGCGCCCCTCTCTCTCTCCTCTGCGGCGAGTTTCCCTGTTCGGTCTCTGTGCCGGCTTGTAATGCAGAGCGCCGGAAGTGACGTGAATTTCCGGCGCTCAGCATTACAAGCCGGCACCGTGGCAGCACAGGGAGACTCGCCGCAGGACTGTTTAAGGGTAAGTACCGGTGGGGGGGGTAGATAATGCCGCCCCCCCCGGCGTCGGCGGGGGGCGGCATTTTAAACTTCGCCCCAGGCGGCGTTAAGTCTTCGGCCGGCCCTGGGTATCACTAGCTGAACATACTTTACTTTCTTGCCTCGAACTAGCAATCAGACTTCCGTTTGATGTCCTGCGATCCTGCCTCTAAATTTCATACTGTTCTCTTGATTATCCACTTTACCAATCAGTTTGAGAGCATTTAATGGCTGTTTTTACTAAGTAGCTCTTCTGCAACTGGACAAGAAGCCGTATAATGCTTGTATGTGCGGTTTAATTTAAAACACCAAAGGTCCACATGGTGGGTAAGAGGTAGTTGGGCATATCTGTTAACATCCTCAGAGAAGCATGGATAAACATGGAAATTGTTATCTATAACTGATAACGATTAACAGGTTTCTGTTCCTGATCAAGCTCCTTTTAATGTTAGTGCTACTTTATGAATGTTAGGTGCCAAGTAGGTTGAAATATTCAACAGTTTTTCACGTTCCATTGAATTAAAAGTTTGGGCTGGTGGACTACGTGTATATTGCACAAGGTTATGCGAGAAACATGGGCAATAAGAGAAAGTGTCAGACAAGAGAACATTTGGCCGAGTGGTCTGACATCTCGGCTTGCTGTGCTTTGTAGAATTGTAGTTCACAGCAGCTGAAGTGTCACATGGTGGCTTATCTCTGGTGGTCCTAAATCTGATAATTGTCTCCTAAGTTTGATTCTGCCTTTGGCTCTAGCTCTCTGTGTGGGAAAAGCGGCGTGTATTTGATTGCTTTGGTTTATTCAGCTGTGCTACTAATACTACTGTGCTTCCCTCTTCCACGGGGAACCATCCAAACCCCGTTTGAAAGTCAAAAGAATGCTTGTACGCTGCTGACTTCAGAGCATATCGCACAACATTTGCAAGAATTTAGTAATGGAAAAATGGAAAAACAGTACATTTTCATCCCATTTCTGTTTCTCGAACAAAGTTATGTTTACTGTTCGCCGGTGTGTGAACAAAGATTCAGACAGAGAGAGGGGTCTGGGGTTATAAACACAACTGAAAGATGACACAAGGTATAGTCTACGGGCCAAAGCATGATGCAATTTCCCATGTACTGATTTCATTAAATACTCTCGGCCAAGTGTGAGTCTGACACAAACCAGACCTTTATCTCCAGTTAAAAGACAATAACATATAGGCGAGAAGGCAGCCAACGCATCTTGGGGCTCAGACAGATGCTGCAGATGGTTTCCTCCTGGGGGAGATGGGTTTACAGAGCTGGTAATGGGGAGATTCAACCCGCTCTGCACATCTACTATGCAAATGCATGGAATGATGCTAAGTAGAGTCATCAGCACTGTCCAGGCAGAATACGATTAAACTACTGAAGGGTCTCAGATGTACAAAACTAAGGCCCTCCATTATTACACTATTACCATACCTGGGAACTCTCCGGGTTTGACCCGGAGATTGCCGGGTGAGCGCTGGTCCTCCGGTTCTCCGGGTCAAGACCTGAATCCTCCGGGTCGCGGGAGTTTGACACGCCCCGCTCCCGGCCCATTTTTTTCTTTAAATGGGGGTGTTCCCGCTGACGTCAGCAGGACCGCCCGCTGACATCAGTGTGTAGTCCTGGCCTTGTCCCGCAAGGGAAGGCTCCCGGTAGCCGGAGCTGAGAAGTTCCCAGGTATGACTATTACATAATTCGGAAGGTTGCAGTCAAATCATCAGACTTTCAAAATAAAACCTGGGGACATTTATTTATAGCTGTAGCAAGTTTCTGACAACAGAGCAGGATTTATACACTGTACTTGACTGGATAAAACAGAAATGTATCCATTATAAAGGATGCATTCTGAAAAATAAACGTGTTATGCACAATGTGCATATAATGAAAGTAAATCTGTCAGACTTCCGTAACGGGTAACCGAGGCAGAATAAGGACGGGAAATTACCAGTGTTTGGACAAGCATTATGATGTCATACCCTGGTCCTCAAAAGGAAAGGTTGGAATACAGCACTCAGTTGTGAGGTGGAGCCAGGGTACCATCAAACCCTTCAATACTTTAAAATAAAAAAGCAGAGGCTTGAGAAAGACCTGTGTGTCGAAACGTTGCCTGTGTGAAATAAACTCATTTTACCATTTGAGTGCTGAGCCTCTGCTTTTTTATTTTTATATACCCTGCTCCTCAATGTCCTTTGTACAACATGCTTTCCAGCAAACTATAACTATATTTCGTTTTTATTCGTTTGAACCTAGACAAAGTTATATTAAAATGTCCAGTTTTCACACTTAGTCTGTAGCAGTCAGGCATTGTATAGAATGGCTAGGTATTGTACAGTTTTCCCTGATTTTCACACGTAACCGATGTGGTCCCCATGGACTGCATCCTTTATTATTGTTGTTGTTTTATTGTTCATCTCATTTTGAAATACATTCAATATTTACACATTTGTGAAACAGATACGCAGAGGCAGACATGCTGCCTAGACTTTATTCTGCAGCCATTAAAGGAATAATGTTTTTATAACCAAAGCAAATGATCAAGGACTTGAACCCTCACCTCCTCCGATCTAGCAATAGCGAAAATATGTAGTTTATCGTCCTCCTGCAAAACCCTTTAACCAAAGAAGCCCTATCGATGAGGCAGCTGCTGTGTTTTGTTCACACCAAATTACAGCAATCAGCATAGACATCCGGGGGTTAACAGACTCACAGCTTTTCCGTGAATATATCCCTTCTGTCACATATGCTGTCATTTACACAGGGCAAAGCACTTATTAGTATGAATGCTTAGAGCTGGTGATTCACTGTGCAACGATCCAAGAAGATGAATTTGAAATATCCACGCAAAGTCAATCAAATTGCCACGGTAGGGAGCCTGTGATTTATATGGGTGTGCATGGTGGCATGGTCAAGGGGCAGGGCTTTATTTGGTCATTTAGGGTAATACACTTACACTAAGCAAGCATTCTGAGCTTCTACAAAAGAGACATGACAGAAGGGACTTTTGAAATGAAACACGGACACTTGGAAGGTATGACTCACATGTCTGGTCTTAAAACCAGGTGTCCCAGGTTGCTGCTATGAGGGAATTGAAACATGAATAGACGAGGCATAAGACCTTTTGAACAAGGCTGGCATGAAGCAAGGATTAAATAACGTTTAATGTTCTTACAGCAGGAAAAATGGGCAGACTAGATGGACTGAATGAGTCTGATCTGCTGTCAAGTAGTTTATATATGGTCTAAAGGTGCATCTCAAACACCTAATAACACTGTATAGATTAATGGATGACTTTCACCTCATTACTGTACTGCCTAAATACCAATTTAAACACTGGCTGGCCTGCTTTGTGGTGGTTTCTCCTCCCAGCCCCACCTGCCATGTAGATAACGGAGATTAACTTGTCAGTAATCACTGTTTACCTTAGATGCTCTCTTATTGGGAGGCAGTTTATGTCATATTTACACAAACGAGTCATGTAATCACATGGAACAGAAAACATCGCAAACACTGTAAAAGCGTCAGTGTTTATTTTTTATTTTTTTTTACAGAATCCTTCGTAGCATCTCATTCTGGACAGAGGTGGGCCTAGGGATAGTGGCCCCTGGGTGTAGTAATTATATGGGACACCCCTTCTAACGAACACACAGGCCTATACTAACATGCACTCTATTCACTAACTCTAACAACATACACTTACACATTCATACACATTTCCCTCCTTTCTCTAACCCTAGGCTCACCAATGACACTGCCCCATATGCTGGTACACACTCACGCACACTAATTCACGCACGCACGCCAACACCAAATACTGGCATACAATCTAACACTGTATGTTGACACAAAATACCCATGCTAACAGCAAACACTCATAGACCCTAACACTATATAATCACACAAGCTAACACCATGCAGGCACACTCACTCTAACATCACACGCTTACAAATATATACATGTTTCCATTATCCCTTTAGCTCACACAACTCCTCTTCCACCCCCGTACCTCACATTTAGTGATGTCTTTACTGCAGCTTGCACTCTTCATGCATGTCCCTGAATCTGTTATTATTCTTCATCCAAAAAAGGGACCCACATACCCCATCGTCTTCAAATTTACATTTAGTTAAGTTGCTCAGATCTTGCTTTAGGCTTAGCTTATAAGGTGGACAGTAGAAAAGCTGTATTTTGTTTTGGCACGTGATTAAAGAAAACATGCGCCCTTTCCCATTGAGGCCCTGCATCGTTTTCAAACATGCAGCGCCTATTTCTGTTCTAACCCTAACCTACATGCTCTGCCCATAACAGTGTTGATTTTGTTAGAATGGGGTATCTGGAACTTAAATCCATGTTTATATAGTACTGGTCACTATATAGTAATAGACGCACTGCGTGATGTTTTACACATTATTTATGGGGGCTTCTCCTGCCCAGCCTAGATTGTTCGAACCAGATAAGATTTATCAGGATGCATAGGTCAAAGTTTCTCCTACTTTGTAGTGATTTTGCCTCCTTAATGTTTAAGGAAGTTGAAAGAGGCCTTGCCTTTTCCTCTGTCCTTTCACTGACATCCCCACTATTTCCGAGACCTGAGCATGGCAGAAAGACAGGATCAGGAGCAAAAGACTGATAAGGGACACATAGCCTTAAAAAACACCAAATATTTTTACAAAATCTCAGCGGTCAAGGTCTGTATTAATTGATATATACTGCTCTTGCCCTTTTCAAGAAACTATTGTTACTGTCTCTTTAATATTGTTTTATAGAACTATGCTCCTGTTGCAATTTCACAGTAATTTATATTAACTTATAATATAATGGATCTAAGAAGGCCACAAATTCACTGATTGGTCACAATACATTATTACAGTTAATAGGGTAAGTACATGTAAAATATTGCAGGGATTCGGGCCCCAAAGAAAGGTTATAGCCCCATGTAAAATAATCTAACTCCCACTGTGTACAGAGCAGATTTTAAAGGCATGTGCTCTATATCCTATCTATATGTACTATACATACTGTTGCGGACCTCGGGCCTGCACCACCCGAGGTCATAACTTACCTGGCACGTCCAGGTCCCACGCAGGAACCCCCTCTTCAAATCCGCCTGGCCGGATAATCTCTATTCTGAACCCCGAAGCATCAGACACGCATGCGCCCTTCTCCCTTCATCTTCTACCAGACTTCCCAGTTACTAGGCCTCGGCTCTCCTTTGGACCTCATTACCTGCTGCCTGTCTAGACCTTGGAACTGTCTCTGACTACAGCTTGCCTACTCCTTCCGTTCAGACATTCCGGTCTTTCTGTGCCTTTATCTGGTCCTTGCCGTTGGGTCCCATATCCAAACGCCACGAGATGCTGCCTCCAAGCTTGACACATACACACCCAAACCACTTAGGACAGGGGCTTCCAACATGCGGCCCGCGGGCCAAATGCGGCCCGCGAGACCTCCAGGTGCGGCCCGCGTAAGATCGGCAGCCATCGTACCTCAAGCCCTGCTACAACAAGAGCCCTGCTACTTACCAGTGGGAGGGTCTTTTGTACTGCAAAGAGGAAGCGGAACCCAGCAGAGTTCACGTGACATCACATGACTCTTCTCCAGTCCTGCTTCCTCTGTGCAGTACCAGAGAACGCAGAGGGAGGCCGCGCCCCCTGCTGAAGTCTGTGAGCGGCATCGAAGAGCTAAAGTGCAGGTAAGGGGGTGGGGAGGGTGTTTGAATGAGTATGCGTGATTGAGGGAATTAATCTGTGAATGAATGAGTATATGAATGAATGAGTGTGTGTGTGATATCATGGATGTGTAAGTGCTGGAACCTAAGCATGATGGGACTGTGATTGCTGTTAGCAATCACACTCCTATCATGCCAAGTCTGGCTAACAGCAATCACAGTCCCATCATGCCTACGTTCCAGCATTTACTGGTTGGCTGGGTATAAAAAGAGTGTGTTTGCTGTTAGCAATCACACTCCTATCATGCCAAGTCACCCAGTACATGCTGAAACCTAGATAGCTGCCCCCCTTGTGTATTGACGCTGTCAGCAGTATGGGGTCTGCACATCACTTACAGCCACCCTGTACTAGCATTTACTGGCTGACTTGGCATGATAGGAGTATGATTGCTAACAGCAATCAAAGCAAGCACAGTCCCATCATGCCTAGGTACCAGCATTTACTGGTTGCCTGCCTGGGTATGATAGGAGTGTGATTGCTGTTAGCAATCACACTCCTAGCACGCCAAGTCATATTGCTAATTTTTTTTGTCCAATTGTGGTGTGTTACCTACTTTTATTTAAAATTTGAGTTTTTAGTATTATTTTTAAAGGTGGGGGGTCATTTTCGGTTTTTGCTAAGTGAATGTTTTGGTCCAGATTTTTCATTTTGGTGGATCCCTAGAATAAATAGAACTATTTAATTTTTAATTATCCTGAATTTGTAGTCACAACACTTTCTAGGCCCAGAAATCAGTGAGAGGAAAAGTAAAGGTTTTGTATCATTTACTTTATTTTAATCTGCATATTTTATTAAAGGCCATATTTTCTCACAGTGAAAAATGAGTGCGGCCCTGGCACGTATACAATTCTGATGAAGTGGCCCACTGCAGAAAAAACTTGGACACCCCTGACTTAGGAGATACCAGCTTAACTTCCTGTTGGATCTCCATGACTATTCCTCCAAATTAAGTTAAGTTATCTCTCCCTTATTGTTAAGTTGCTGATTGTTGTTGGTTGGTTTAGCAGCTTTTGCAAGGGTGTACGAGGAGAACCAAGATCATTAAGGTAAAATATTACCTTATTCTCAAACTGACAGGTAGTTTTAACAAATAAAAGCAGTGAAATACACACTTCCCCTTAAAATGTGAGAGTGCCAACAAATACATTATACAGTGTATAATATACACACACAAGAAATGGATGGCACATGTCATATCCCATGGGTATTCGCAAAAGAGAATGTATTAACTATATAACATCAACATATGAACTCACTGGCCACTGTAATCTGTACATGTTGCTAGTTCCGGGTTGGATCCCTTTTGCCTTCATTCTTCATGGCATATTTTCTATAAGGTGCTGGAAACATTCATAAGAGATGTTGGTCCATATGGACATGATGGCATCACGCAGTTGCTACAGATTTGGCGGATTCACATCCATGATGCAAATCTCCCGTCCCACCATATGCCAAAGATACACCATTGGATTGAGATCTGGTGACTGTGGAGGCCGTTGGAGTTCAGCAAAATCATTATCATGTTTAAGCAACCAGTTTGAGATGATGTGAGCTTTGTGACATGGTGCATTATCCTGCTGGAAGTAGCCATCAGAAGATGGGTACACTGTGGTCATAAAGGGATGGACATGGTCAGCAACAATATTCAACAATGTTCAAAGTCACTTAAATCCCCCATTCTGATACTCGGTTTGACCACATCTACATGCCTAAATGCATTTAGTTGCTGCCATGTGATTGGCTGATTGTCTATTTCTGTTACGCAATTGAACAGGTGTACCTAGTAAAGTGGCCAGTGAGTGTATAATAGTCATTGATTACTATTTGGTTGCCCGCTAAAACTGTCCAGTGTCAGACTGGTTTAGACTGGCTCCACCTCCTGAAAAGAAGACATCTCACTTATCGGATTGCCCAGAAACTCCATATTAAGTGGGACCTAAGCCAGCATGATAGATTTGCAGTCTCCACCCCACAAGCTGTGCCGAAACTGCTTCTCAAGAAGCTTGTGGAGGGGGATGGGAAACCTGCACCGACCAGATCGCAAACACAGGAATAATCTTGGACGGGAAAGTGTTATAAGCTATTCATGAAATGCCAGGCAGAGCTTTGGAAAACAGAAAGACATTAGAATGCAGGCAAGCTGCAAATCAGGCGTTTGTTTCAGATGTTGCTATTTTCGGGGCTGTTTCTTTTCTGCTCTTTCTGTTCCTCTCTTCTTCTTGCCATTTTTTCATTATCCGCCCATCTGTTCCCCCCTCTGTTCTTTGTCACTTTGCCATTGAAATTAATCTGTAACTTAACTCTTAGCACTTCCTTCCTGTATAGCTGTGAAGATAGCTGAGGGTAGTATGGTTGGTGTAACTCTGTAATTCTCAGGTGCTGGCCTACTATGGCATTCCATCACAGATGTCAATCTATTTCCTTTTTCTTTGTTGAAAACAAAATCTTGGTTTCTGTCAAAGGCTCCCAATCTACACAAGGCAGTGGCATAACTTTGGGTTTCAAGAACTGCTGCTCTGAATGTGACAGGGGGTGTGCTTTCTGTACAGGTCTGAGGGAATCAATGATATCTCCTTCTTGTTCCTTTACCTCTGTGTTAGCAGAGACGCAATGCCTTGTGATAGGAGCTTGTTGTAGACCACCAGCCTTAGTGCCATTTGGATACCCATATCCCCTGTGTAATAATACAAACTTGAGCAGGGTGAGTTGTAATTAGAGCCTCAAAATAAGTAGAATGTGTGGTGAGCCCATGACAAACTACAGTCCTGGATCAGAGACAATCATATTGTGGTGTTCCATGGGGCCATAGCCAAGAACCTCTGACGAAGACCAATTTCAGAAGGTCTCATGGCCCTTATCTTTAAGATGGTGATGATATATTTCACCTTTTACGGCCAGCTTAGCAGAAATATTGTTGTTTTTGAGCCATGTAAGAGGGCCTTAACTTTCTTAATGATCAATTTTAGTGAAAGTAAATGCTAATGAGTCTTTTTCTTCAATAGACAAACTCAATATAGTAAGGATTAACAGGAAACAAATATACTAGCTATATTCTTGGCTCTAGAGTATATTTTTTATTATCTGCAAAGTCACCTTTGACAATTGGTAGGATGACCAATTTTATAAGTAGCTTCCTAGGTCACAGGAATCTTCCCCATTTCCTCAAACCCAAGACAAGGCCAAGATCGGCACCGACTTTAAACAATAAATGGAGAGGAAATGCTGAGGTCAGAGTTGGTCTTTATCTTTTGTTATCTCTCTGTTCTAGTACAAAATAATTAAAGGTTGTTGTTCTTCTAAAGTGGCTTTTTCCCTATAAATTGCACAAGACGGGACCTGGGTGCAAACACTTTATCAGAAGATATTCCTAGTCTTCAATTAGAGATACAGCTCTTTGACCTTCTATGTAAGACACCGAAGACCAAACACAAAACTATTTGTCTTCGTCAGATTATAAAGCTGAGAATTAATCTCTGAGTTTTGCAGCAAAGCTAGTTTACTGTCTAATAAAAATGATATCTCAGAGAAGGATGTAGAAGAATTGCAGCAATATTCCAAGTATCGCAGATCTCGCTATAGTAACAGGTTTGCTCAAAAGACAGTAGAAGAAAAATCACATTAATACAGAGTACACAGAATTAGATGAAAACATTGCATTCTTTTTATTTGGATTTTTATTATGATTTAATTTTATCAAAAGGGATTGTCAATACTGGTTAATTGGCTGGCATTAAAAACTGAATTATCTGAAATGCATTTAATTATAAACACATTGCTAAGTATGGCTGCCGGGAGAGATGTTTTATTAAAAAGCCCTAAAGAGGCAAATCTAACCAGATAATATTTTATTTTACCAAAACACACTACTGTGAGTCTAAATTTTCACTCTTTTAGATATACATTGTATTTTAGGTCATTATTATATAGAATCGATCAGTAGAAAATCTGATTATGTTGTATGGATATCTAAAAAAATAGATTTATTCTGTCTGTAATCAGGCTCATAATGGGCACAAATCTCACTATTTTTTTATTTCCAGAGTCCTGCACTAGTTACAAGGCCCATTAAAGGCATAAAAAAGAAAAAAAGGCCGCCAATAACAATAAGGATGTTAGGTGCATGTTGGGCGATATTCTGTATTCAGCAAAGAGACAGGTTATTGGATTGGCTTGTAGTTTAAACATTTATATCATAGAATAATCAATTTCTCATCCTGAGACTCTCTCCTTTCTCCTCCCTGACTGTTACAAAGGCTGTCAGAAACATAAAACAACCAGCAACTTAAGAATCACACAGAATCCTTGTGAGGACAGGAAGTAAATGTGGCTTTTGTCATGGTAAAGTGAGTAGTATATAGATATAGATAGATAGATAGATAGATAGATAGATAGATAGATATAGAGATATATAGATAGCTAGAAAGAAATCCATATTTAAACACATACTCTGTTATAATATTTGGTCATTCTAACATTTAGTAACAGAAGTGAACGAGTGGATATGGTCTATGATTCTACCAGAGATAAGAAGTGATGCTCTCACACTGTTACAATGTAAATGTTGCATTAAAGAGGTATGCAGACAAACCACCAAGGAACTGCAGTCTTTATTTCTGGAGAGATTGAAAATAAATCTCGTTAAGACAAGCGTGTGTTCCCAAGCAGTCTCAAACATCTTGTGTAGCTTAAAGCCGGAAGCAAAGACATCTGCCAGGGGACAAGTGTGTTTGCAACTGTGGGCAGGGGGCAGCTGGCAGCACGGAGACCTGTCCCAGAACCCACGGGCAGCTGTCTCTGGACAGATCCCCACTTTACAGCCTGCACTATGTCACTGTCTTTATCCGCACGCTACCGTTAACTCCTTGAGGGTCAAAGACACATGAAGGAGCCACTTGATTTTGATCATATTACCAATTTTTCTGAGTGGGGCATTTAGAAAAAGAATAGTGGGGTTTATTTACCCCGTTTAATTTATTCAGCCGTTTCCTGCTGTTTCTATACACATTATCAGGGCTTTTATGGCTGTAGAACCCTGTGATACCCTCATACCCAGCAAACATTCTGACCTCCTAGAAAAGAGGGGCATCAGGGGTTTGGGCCTGGAGAAGGGCTGGTCAAGTGAAACAGGGGCAACTCTGGGCATAATGCTATAATACAGGTTTGGTGTAATCACTTCACACTAGGAAGCTAATTGCCATTTTATTGCCTACAAATGTATCTGGAAATTCTGGGAAGATAAGATATTTTTATTGCTGTAGTTGTACATTTTGTTGTACAATTATTTGGTGTGCTTTTTGTATACATTTGACATTAAGAGTTATTAATTTCCATTCACTGTGAATTCCACAGAACTGATTCAACATCGCGTGGAAAATTCCATTTACTGATGGTTCCGGTGAATTATAAAGACATACATTTGATAGTAGATAAGAGGAGCTGGTACTTCTTTGTGAATAAAGCAGCTACCTTCCTCATTATTCTCACTGTTCAGCAGACACTATAGTCTCAGTAAGCATCACTTAATTTCTGGATTTGGCACCCGTTTTGCGTGAAGCTCCTAGCAGCCTACAGACACTACATTCAAACTGAAAGATCTTCATTTCTTTACTTTCATCCATTAACCTTTATTTAATTTCTATTTCATCCTTTTTTTTGTTTTTATTGTCCAATCTGCTTGTTTTTCACAATTGCTTTAATTTCACTTTAAATCACTGAATATAAGAATGCTGTCTTGGGAATTAAGGTCTTGCGCAGGCTCCTCCCCTGCAGAGTCATATGCAACCTGCCCTGCAGAGCCATATGCAGTCCCTCGCCTGCAAAGCCAGGCAAAAGCTTTGGTCAAGAAATGGAAACTATTAGAAAGTCACATGATCCTTTGCGACATTGCAACATTTGCACCATTTCAAGAAACACTGCGGTGGAATGTAAGTCACTGAATACTTCTAAAGCTACAAGCATGGTGGGGTTCCTGTGTGTTCCATGTCTGACATTTGGAACAAGCTAATGCTGGGTTTATCAAAATATTGTTTAGACTCCTAGCCATATGTGCATCTATTACTTTATCATGTACAGAACCAGCACTCTAACAAGTTGGCCACCATGAGAACACTCAGGGTTTGGTTTCCTCATGTGACACAGCTAAATGCCATCTGAATAAGTCCCATGGTTGTACTGCTTGTGGGTAAGACCTATGATATAATATACAGTAGCAAAATTACATTAGCATAAGTGGACATTTTAGGAATACCAAATTACGGACACCGTACTTGCAATGTGACAATTGACAATACGGGGCCACAGTTAGCTAAACAGGGACAAGTTAACTATTCTTAAAGAAACACTGGTTATAAGCAATCCTTGTAGTGCTCCTTTAACCCTTGTCTCCTATGCTTTGTGTTTTTGCAAGCGTTTCCCATGCTGTAGCATCCATGCTTTGCTTAACTGTATTTGCTTCCCTGGTACAATGCCCCTTTAAGCTGCTCTGATAGATTCCTTTCAGGTCCCTGTCTTTATCTCTTCACAGACAGATTAATTTATCTTGTAGACATTTCATGCTATAAGCTAAAATGAGAGACCTGTATGTCTAATGCATCTGACATTATGATAAAAGATAGAAGGGGGCGATTTTAACCATCTTCTGCAGAAGGTGTGTGGATGTCCAGGCCAGCTACTGCTTAACTCCACAAATTAATTCTTTTTGTCTTTTTTTGTTCCCGTGGATACTAAAAAAAAATCTAATTAGAATTCTGGGAACCAAATTATGTGGAACTAATAATTAGATTCTCCACAAAGGTTTCTGAGTAATCGAATTCTCCTGTACCAGTGAAGTGATTTGGTCGGCTCATGCATCAGAGGGCTTATAACAGAGTCTCCCAGCGCACTCCAGTTGGTCAGAGATTTGCTGTATTGAAATTTTAGGATAGTAGGACTATTTAGTAAAAGAAGAATCTGTTGCTGGTCCAACTACGGCAAACCTGATTGGGATGATCAAGTAGGATTGATCCTAAAACAGAATGAGGCTCCCACGGGTTTGGCAGGTTCTCTCTAGTTGAGTTTGGGAATCTCCTCTGATATCACCATCAAACCTATTTTTAGGGCCTGGTGAAAGGGGAGATTCTGTGGGTATGTGGGTTAATGGGGTAGCACCCCGGGTTAAAGGGAATCATTTTCAAGCTCTCATGGTACATAGTGTGCATTTCAGACATGAAAGGTGCAGTTACAGGCAGACAAAACATTACTTGCCCTCTCTTGCATGTTGATTATTATTATTATTATTATCCTTTATTTATATAGCGCCAACAGTTTACGCAGCGCTTAATACAATACATAAATTCAAGGGATATGACAAGACAAGAATTGACAGACTAAGACAAACCGATACATTTGGTGGAGAGAGCCCTGCTCGCAAGCTTACAATCTAGAGGGAAATGGGGTGACAAACATAAGGCATAGAGAAAGGGTGAGAGGTATTGTGGGGGTTGTATCGATGACAAGGAAGTTCTAGCAGCTAAGATGGTATGCTTCTCTGAAGAAGTGGGTTTTTAGATGTTTCTTGAAAGTTGGGAGGGAGGGAGAATGCTGAAGGTTCCTTGGGAGAAGATTCCAGAGATATGGGGCAGCTCGAGTGAAATCTTGTAGACGGGAAAAGGAAGAGGTGATGAGTGAGGAGGAGAGCCTTAGCCCATGGGAGGAACGTAGGGATCGAGTAGGAGAGTATTTGCTAATGAGGTCAGAAATGTACGGAGGAGCAGTATTATGGATGGCCTTATATGTCAGTACCAGGATCTTAAATTTAATTCTAAAGGTAATTGGGAGCCAGTGGAGGGTTTCACAGAGGGGGGAAGCAGAAGAGGAGCGACGTGCAAGGAAGATGAGCCTAGCAGCCGCATTAAGGATAGACTGTAGAGGAGAGAGTCGAGACAGTGGAGTGCCAACCAGAAGAGTGTTGCAGTAGTCAAGACGGGAAATGATAAGGGAATGAACCAGGGTTTTTGTGGATTCTTGGGTGAGGAATGGGCGGATACGAGAGATGTTTTTTAGGTGCAAGCGGCAGGATCTGGCGAGGGACTGAATGTGAGGGATGAAGGAGAGGTTTGAGTCAAGGATGACCCCAAGGCATCGGGCCTGGTTAGTAGGAGAGATGTTGAGCAAATAAATTATATTATTATTTTCCTCTGAAGGTTTAATCACATTTAAATAAAACACACGTTTCCAGTTGCTCAAGCAAGACCTATCGGTGCCTTTTTTTACGTGATAAAGTGTTTCCAGCTAAAAATATGAATGATGCCAACTTTACATGACTAAATAATTATTTCTGGCAAAAGTTTGGGCATTCAGCAGTATTAAGAAAGAGTTAAATGCAGTGAAAAAACCTCTTTAAGTAGGGTAAAAGTAGGTGTTTATTCAGTAAAGAGAGTAAGTTCTTATGGTTTTAGTCAACGTTACATGTACACAAGTTCCATCTGACTAGCGGCAGAACAGTGGCAGGTATAATGGGATCTTCATTATTGCTCTATTTGTTTGATAATTTCCCTCTGGAATCTTCAGATTTGTATGCAATGAAAAGGTTATTACTGTTACGGTGCCTTAATTCAGCTGAAATACTTATGTGGGGCCTTCATTAGGGCTCCTGTGGAATAGAGATGACAGGGTGGTTGTTCCTTCTTGTCCTAGTAGACATTAAGTGCATAAACACAGACCTCCTCAGACTCTGGCAATCTGAGGAATAGGAAGCTTCAGGGATAAGTAGACAGGTGATATGGGAATGTTATTTTAGGGGTGTCGCTTTACCCAGCCTTTTTAAACAATATTTACCTCTTCCACGTGACCATAGGGATTATGCATAATCTTGTTTGGTACACCTCAGTACATGACCTGGCATTTTGTTATACTTTTCTTTTTGATCACTGTGAAGAAGTAAATGGTGTCATCTTCACCTGGTGGGTTGCTCATATAAAGTTTGTTTGTTGATAGCTGGAACTTGTGTGTGAGCCTGAAACTTGAATCCACATCAACTATCTATAAATCTCAATTAGTAATTGGTTGTGAAAGAAATGATTTGTTCTGAGACAAATGTATTTCTGATGTTTTTTATCCCACCAAATACAATGTATTTGCCTCTTAACTGAAGTGGTTAACATGACTTGTAAATATGCAGGTACCTTCGGAAAACAATAGGTTAACCTGCTGATATTCCACAATAAATTCACCATTTGCCCTAATAAGGAATTATTCTCGTAGGATATTTCTGGATCTATAACTGAGTATATAACTCGCAGACTAACCGTGCTTTATATATTTATATATTTTGGTAAAGGGCAGGATTGAGAACAGGGAATACAACTGGAAGGAAAAATATCACAATAAAAATATTTGTCCATCCCCTAAATGCTTCAGAGGAGATAATTGGCACCAGAAGAGAGTGGTTATTACCCTTCTAAGAGTCTCTCTACAGATGGTACGTACTATAAGATTAAATCTGAAAAAAATCAGGGGTAGTTACCAGCTAAACCGCGGATTCAGAGCATACCGTACATCAGCATACATTACAGAAGGCTCTTTCCCGGTTTTATATATAAGCTGCATTTTTTCCTAATTTTGCTCTCGTTTGTAGTTTTATTCATAGCTGTACTAGCTTATGTTGCGGCAAGGTAATTGGAAAAAAAAGGTAATATTTTGACATCCGTCACTGCAAGCAGACATGATATATTGGAAATTGGCGTATATTTGCAGTAAAACATTCAGTTGTTTACAGATGTAGACAACCTATTTAATCCGCAGATAAAATGACATTTTATAACTGAATATTATATGGTTTCAGTTGCAGTGCCGCCGCGGAAAATAATCTTCAAACGCGACAGAAGATAGAAATGTAAAAAATCCGCTCAAGCCAACTCTGTCCTCCCCACAGCTGAAGTAAGTCGGGTCCTTTGATTTCAGGGCTTTTAACTGTACAGGTAGTGAGAAAGCAAGCATCGTCCTCTGAGGCCAAGGAACCCATGGTTTGGTGAAGATGGGCCACAGTGTTATAATGGTATTCACCCAGTGTCCCACTTTTGGACCAAAATCTCTCCGTCTCTTTTTCCTACTATACTGTGTCTTTTTAGGAGCTCAGAATGCTTGCTGGGTAAGAGAGTATCGAGGGTTTCTACAGCCCTAAAAGCCCCGATAATGTGTATAGAAACAGCAGCAAACAGCTTTATAAACTACAGAAAATTGTTTAAATAAACTACATCACTATTATTTTAAATGCCTAATTCCATACACAGCTATCAGAAGGGCACAAAGTCCAATAATAGGTCTCAAGAAAGCCCTTCCCAAAACCATACCCCTAACCACAACTCCTAAAGCAAGAGTATAACTCTTTGGTCATTTGAAATCTTAGAGGATGTGATGATGTGAGGTCTAATAGGATAGTCTATCCAAGGCCAATGGCACCTCTATCCAGCTCTTTTTTGGCAAAAAAAAAACAACAGCCATGACTTGAAGAATCACAGAGAGGATTAAGTTAGGTTACAATGCCGAGTGTGCATAGGTACTCCATGTGGCCTTGTTTGGAACTGCAATCTACAAATAAAAGTCTGGTGGTTCTAAGGAAACCTGATGAAAATCTAAATCAGAGCAACCGGAAGACAACTATCAACCACCTCTGACGCTATTTCACTCTCTCCTGCACCTTTCAGCCCTTGGTAACACAAATGCCTTTTGTTGTCTTTTGAACACAGTACAACTTTACATCTCCTCAAATCTGAACCGTACCTACATCTAGCTACCGTATACAGCCAAGAACACCACTAGTATTAACGAGGTCCATGTGAATCTCTGATTGTGGAAATGTAGAGAGATAGAGCATTTTAATATTTTATCAGTGTACCAGAAGAATTACTGCTAAATTGTTGTTTCATTTCATTCCATGGTAAATGCTGTAGGATTTTTGTTCATCAAAAATCTATATGAGTTCTTTGTCTTACAAATCCTCTCAGCCTTACACCTACCAATATGGTTTTTGTTCCAGGCACACGCGCTACCAGCCCAGAACATGAATTATTAATATAATCTTTTATTTATATATCACTTATATCTATTATGTTGAATGACACAACAACACCACTGACACAGACTAATTTAGAAGCATTGCAAATGTTACAGCTGGCATATGCAACTAAAGGAGTATATAAGAAAGACAATGTTTCCATTTCATGAATAAATCTTACTACCGGAATACAGGGCTCACAATAGGAAGGTATTACAAGAGGGTACCTATGGCTTCTTTATCAGGGGAAATATAGGGCAAAATGGGGCAGACAAAGTAGGAGAGACCTGGTTTAATTGGTGGGTGTGAAACAGAAGCCGCTTAATCAAGTCCTTCTTCTACAGTTATGAGGCCTACCAACATCCTTCTAGACAAGCAGGATCTGGAGAGAGATGTCTTAATCAGGTTCTCGGAGTCAGGTCGGGTCTGGCTGGCATCATTCTGCTCTTTGACTTCCTTTAGCCAAAAGTCAATGGCTTTTATTGGACTACCCAAAACTCAAACTTATCTACTGCCAAGGGCTTCTGGCTGGGATGGGAGATGAATAACGGCGAATGCTATTTGGACCCCTGAATACACCTATTCATACTGTAGTGCAATCTTAATCCATTTCTGATTACAGATTAGACAACAGTGTGTCCTTGCACCGATCAAGTTAATTCACAAACCATTACCTGTATTGGGGGCTAACAAAGCCTCTAATGCCACAATTGACCAACCTATTTGTTCCTGCTGGGAAACTCGGCAGAGCCTGCTGGGAGAGATTTATAAATCCACACTGTTCTCTGTAGCCTTTTCTAATCCCACTCTTCCTGAGCGTTCACTGTTACAAACACAGGCTAAAAATACCTTCTAGTAAGACCTCCCCACCATTTACGTGAGTAAATGGGAAAAGGTGTCATTAGAACGTCATTGTCATTTGAAACTGTCATTGTCTCTCTGTGCTAGGGTAAATGAATATAGCAGAAATCTCTTTCTGCCTCATTAGCTAGAGGTAAATTTAATGATATGATTATTCTGTGTCTGATGAACCACCCAGGTAGCCCATTCTCCCAATTTTACGTCAATTCAGACATACGCTCCTCTCTGCAGATGAAATGTTTCCACCTTCTCCTTCACTTCTAGAAGTGTCGACCACTCTCAATATGTATCTACATAGGAGTTCAGACCTTGAGTTTTAGGGGCGTAAGTGTTTCCCTGTTTAACACAAACAATGGATTTAATAACAGCCTAAAAATCTAAGAGACAATTACACAGTTCTATTTACAAAATGTACTCTACAGTGAAGTAGCACTATAGTACATATAAATATTACATTGCCACTATCCTTGAAGGTAGCTTCCATAGAGGGCATTATCGGTTTATACAATAAGCAACAAGCATACAGAACTCCAAAACATAAAGTTCTGTTCTAGAAATAACCTAAATAGACTACTATGTTTTTCTTATAATCAAAATGGTCACAACAGTTTCCCCTAAGGAGTCCAGCTCAGTTAGGTAAGTCACCAAGGTTTGATGCCCTCTTTAACAAGCTTAGAATATAAACCATTTGACATGAGTGTAGTTAATTGGCAGCTTTTGAGTGCGTAATAAACACTGGACAGGTAATACCCTGAGGCTGAATTGTAGGCAGTAAGCCAAACTCGTGACCTGAGTCTTGCTTGGGTGCTCCAGGTGGGTCAGCGCTCCTTGCCAGTAATCACTTAGGATTGCCATTAAACCAAGCAGACCTGATTTGGGCATGTCTCTCAATGACCCAGAGAATGGGAGGAATTCACCTCCTCAGACAGGGCCTCGCCTTTTTCCTGGCAGGTTAATGAGGCAGCAATCATTTCCTTGTAATTAGAGACAATTACACACCTCTGACCCTAGCCTGGGAGCACGTGGCAGGAGTGTGTCAACATTCCGGAAGGAAATGTGTCACCCAGCTGTCACCTTACCACCTCTCGTAACTTCATTGTAGGATTCCTGTTACATCCACCCACTGCTTCCTTTGGAATCAAACTAAACTGGCTTGCTCTGGACAGCTAGCTGTCATTACTATGTAAACAAGGATGCCTTTCCTGGGCAAGAGAAAAGGTTGGCTCTTGGCTTCAGGTTAAAAAACCCTCTTGGGTCCTTACGCTTATGAATTTTCCTGTTCCCTATGCCCAACACCGTAATACATTCTTGTGATCTTATTTGGGTCTTTTTTGGTATAACAGGAGGCAGCAAGTCTAGAAAATTCCCAGGCTGAGAGATGAATACTCCTAATATGTGCACCAAGAATAACCCTTGGGTGTGAACACTCAGTGTTCATTTTCATGAAAGAGGCAAAACTGGTTTTACATAAAGTTAAAAAAGTAATAATAATTTGGACTCACTGGAAAAACAAACACATCAATCAAACCCTAATAAAATCAAGACTGGTGAGAAGCCAACATGGCCAAAAATCAGAACAGACTGTTTTTTATTTTTTGAAGATAATGAAAATACTTAACCCTCTGAGTGTCAGAGAAGAACAATACATTTCACTCAACGAGAAGCCCAGAGCGCTTGCTGGTGGTAAGCATATGGCAAAAAAATGAGTTCAGCAGAATCCGTCTCCTGCAGGGAAAATAGCTGGTGAGGTGCAGGATCCCCCAATGTAGAGACGCACAATAAAAATTTAAAGGACGCTCTTAGCTATCACATGCATTAAAGTGCTTACGACAGCTTGAGTATCCCTTGAAGTATTTAAAAAAATGTTTTGCCCTTATGCTTGTAAGTTACATATACTATTGTCTGAAACTTCGGAGTAAAATATTTATATATACTATCTATAGTGACTTTAAATACACACCTTAATATCCCTGGTGTATTCTTACTACATAATTGATGCACTGATATAAATATGACCTTTTGGTCTGATCCTAATGATACTGCACCTTAACCAGGGATATTATGCTTCCACCTTTCTAACCCAATTCCATAGTTCTGCAACAGACTATATCAGTCATACAGTCTCTGGGAAATCTGAGATAATTCTGAAGAATGGCTACACAAGGAATATTGATCTGAATTTGTGACCTTTTTTCCCTCACATTTATTAATTAAAAATTTAAATCAGGCTTTTAAATCCAAATGCATCCAAGCTGTGTGACGTAAGTTTAGACCATGTGGCACATAGTTAAAAAGTTCCCATTATCGATCCACCCAAAAGATGAAACAAAATGGGGGTCCACATGTTGAGGGTTAAAATGGTAAGGACATGCTTGTGGTAAGGAATTATTATAACGGTCTGGCTGACCAAGGTTAGCATAACTTTCATCAGGTCTTTCCAAGACTCTCTCTCCCTCTGCAGAGACGACTTTATCAGGCCTGCTGACAATATGAACGTTAATGTCAATAGTTTTGGCCTTTTGAGACAAAGAAAAAATTACTAAAACTCTGCTGTCCGGGCAGGAGATGAACGACCCTGTTTATCTACAAGTAAATAAAATGTCAACCACGGGACTGTGATGAACCTGTAACTGTGGAGATCCTCATCTCTCCCCGCATGACTATCCCCCCAAACCCTGCTCGAAAACTAATATATAAGGAAAACCTGACACACCAATTCATCAAAGGAAGGCAGGGAGCAGGTATACGATGGGAACTGCTACCTAACCTTTCTAAGTCTTGGTCGTGTGTCCACCAGTGATTATTGGTCACTATAAGTCCAAGGGTGGCAAGACTGGGGGAATGGATACTAGGAATGGTGATCCATGGGCAGAGTGGTACTAGGAAGCTTACCGGAAGCCCTGTCTTTGTGTCATTTTCAATCATTTTGGTTTGTTTCATAAGAGAAGATTTAAAGTTTTTCTTTTGGGAGGAATCTTAAGCGCTATCAATTTCCTCACTAAAGACCGTGTCCAGCTTTATTTGTAATTCTGTTTATGAATGGCTAAAAATTCTAGTGTTCAGTCCATTACTCTTTTAGTGCATTAACAGGCCCAAATGCACGTGTCTATACTGCACATACACACACAAATATATATATATATATATAATCTGGCTCCCATGATCACCTACAATGAAGTTAACTAAAAATGCATTCAGCGAATTAAAACATAAAAACCATACTAGTTAATGGGGACTGTATCTTTATAAGACTATTTAATAGGGCTAGGGGGGTCCCGTGAAATTATGTAATCATGCCTAAAATTAAATCTATGCACAGCCTTTTTTAAATATTAAAATATTAAGAAAAAAATAAAAATCAGTTGCTGTCTGCCCTCCAATTTATTTAGAAACATCAGGACAATGTAACCCTTTGCTTTCCTATTTTATGATTCTATTGGCCACTAGCACTGTCAGATAGGGTTATCATTAAAATACTTAATGTACAATAAATTAATCATATAAAAATCAGTTTGACATGGAGGGCATATTCAAATAACCTAGGATTACCTGGGAATTAATCAGGGGCATTACCAGAGTATTAAGTCCAGGCATAAAACTAATAAAGTATAAACTGAAATATGACACTAGTGACACTATGGATAGACTCCTCCTCCGTACCTGAGATAGAGCAGGACACAAACCAAGAGTGTTTTTCCAGCCCTACATCAGGTAGGGAGAAATCGTCGCCCCTTTTGTTATCTTAAACGGCTCTAGGTTCCTAAACAGTCACTTTTGGTAAGTCCGGTTCAAGATGGAAACTATAAGATGCACTTTGGACACCTTATGCCTCCACGACGTCATGGTATCCATGCACCTGAAAGATGCATATCTTCACGTTCCTATCCATTCATCTCATCAAAAGTACCTATGCATACCCATTTCTTGGGATTCAAGAATACATTTCCAGTTTCAGGTCCTTCCTCTTGCTCTGTCAGCAACTCTTAGGGTGTTCACGAAACTCCAGGCAGTAGTGGCGGCTCACTTCGGACAACTGACTTATCCATGCCTGTTCAGCTTCTGTCCTCCAGTCTCGCCTTACAAGAGTAGTCAACACTGTGCAAGAGCTAGGTTGGATTCTGAATTGGGACAAGTCAAACACCATTCCCTCTCAGCGAGCAACGCTCCAGGGCCTATGTCTGAATTCTCACTCAGGGAAAGAGTTTTTTCCACCTAACAAGATAGACAGCATTAGTTCTCTTGTCCGCCGGGTGCTCTCTTCTATCAAGAGTTCTACAAGGACTTGTATGTCTCTGCTGGGCAGGATGGCCTCCACAAGGTACGCTGGCCCACCTGAGGATTCTTCAGAATTTTCTTTTGCATTGGTGTAACGGGAGCTTTCTTGCTCTGGACAAGGTAATCTACCTCCCTTATGTAAGAGCATCCCTTACCTAGTGGCTTCAAATGAACATCCTAGCTGCAGTGACTAAGGAAGTCTTGACCACCGATGCAAGCATCAGAAGATGGGGAGCCACCTATCTTGACAAATTTGTTCAAAACCTCTGGTCCCCTGCTGTTCGTCTGGTCCTTCAAACTTCCTGGAGTTGCTTGCAGTGGAAAACACCCTGCGACATTGGGAACCGCTGCTGTTAGGCAAGAACATTCTGCTATGCTCCGACAATCGGTCAGTAGTGGCGTATATCAACAAGCAAGGGGGTACAAGGAGCCCCATCCTGCGTCGCATGTCTCTGAGGATCTCCTGGGTAGAAGCCCGTTCCATTACACTGACTTCTTGAGCAGAGCTCCTGTCCAGGTGGGTAAGTGGTCTCTGAATCCTGGGGTGTTCAAGTTCATCATCCGACAACGGGGACTTTTCCACATCGACCTGATGGCTTCCAATGCTTCGGTCCAGATCTTCTTTTCCCAGGATCCAAAAGAACCGTCCTTTGGCTGTGGATGCTTTTGCTGAGACCTGGAATTTCCGGCTCGCCTATGTCTTCCCACCTTTTCCTCTGATCTCCAACGTTCTGCAGAAGATTAAGAACAACTGTGCATTAGTAATTGTGATAGCTTCAAACTGGCCAAAATGCATCTGGTATATGGACTTGATCAACCTCGGTTCCAGGATCCCCCTGAGACTGCCTGCTCGGAGAGACCTTCTTCAATGTTGAAAGGAAGATTTAGAGCTTCTCTGTTCAGGGTTTCCCTGTTCCAGTTGCTGAGACTCTACTTCTGTCAGAACCCGACCCGCAGCCACTCACCTGAGTACCCGCGGTTCGGTCCTCTGCTGCGTCCACGCTGATCCGGCTGGTGCGCGCATTTAGCCCCGCCCCCTTTTCCTCCATCGTCGGGAGGCTGTCAGCTGTGCATGCTCCCGATGACGTCATCAGCCCAGAAACATTTAAACACCATCTTCGCTACTGCTCATTGCTTGATGTATTTTCACTGCAGTTCCAGTTTCATGAGTTCCTATTTCCTGATTATTACTTCGGCTTGTTTAAACGGACTTTGCTACTCTTCTGGTGCCCCTGACCTCGGCTTGTTCCTGTATTTCGGCTGCTTCACAGTAAGAAAGGGGTTACTTCCCTCAGCTACATTAAGATCTGGAAGAAGTTTTGTTCATGGTGCAGTTTAGGAGGTTTTATCCCTTCTGTCATGATTAACGCATATAATGTAGTGGATGCATGGAAGGGTAACCCAGCACAGGTGGTTAGTTTCTTTGTTTAAGCATTCAATGAGTTAATCTGAGGTTGATTTAATGTGTTTCTTTGTGCTTGCTCTCTGTATCTGTTCTGGCTAGAGGTGTCATCTTCCCAAAGGACCCCTGTGGTGATTCATGGCCTAACTGATAAGGATCCTTAGTTATAGGAATTCCATTCCTATCTTAAGTGGAGGGGATTCCATCAGTTTACTCCACCATAACTTATTGGCAGATCAAAGATGGGCACAAATTCTTGGAAAAGGTGTCATATAATTGGTCATCTGGTCAGAGGGGTGTTTTCTTGAAACTGAATCAGATTTAGGGGCAATGCAGCGACCGCAAAGCAAAACTCTATGATATACTCTGATCGGAACAACATCGTAGGAAACCATCTGGATTTAAGGAGTTCCCACAGGCCGGCTTATTGGAGAAACTCGTGAGTGAGGGTCCTGTGTTTCAGTCCCTTTGTTTTTAAGAACTGTTTGCTGTTTTATTTTTCTTTTGTATGTCTTGTTTTTTGTAATTTTGGCACTGTGTTATTAAAATATTCAAAATCCAAGTCTGTCTTTGGGCTCTAGTATTGATATCCACAAACCCTAAGAGAGGATAACACGTTACCGTATTGTTATTAAGTTCTAGAGGATATATATATATATGTTGTTTGCCCGGGGTGGGTTGATATATATATATATATATATATATATATAGAGATAAATGTTCTAATTTGGATTTCTCACGAATCCGGTATCAAACTAGTGAGTGGTGGCAGACTATCTGGGGGGATACAGGCAGGATTTGGGGGTTAATTTTGTATAACTGATGCCTTGTTAAGGGGTGAAGTTAGTAAATCCAGAGGCCTGGTGCTATTAACCCCTTCATGCCCACGCCCTCCACACAGTCATGGCTTGGCAAGTAGTCCTGACCGTGACACCTTCCTCTTCTCCCAAGGTTGATTTTGGACTGTTTGCAGGAAGGTTTCGACCTTGGCCTTCAACTCTCCACTTTCAAGGTCCAGATTTCAGCTATCAGTGCCCTGCTGGGACTTGAAATTGCCTCCTTACCTGCTTTGCTAAGGTCATCGTCCACATATGACCTCATCCTGTGAGCAAGTGGGTTCCCTGGGATCTTAATCTGGTCTTTCAGAGACTCACGCTCGCCCCATTAGAGCCTCTTCAGTCAGTTACCTTACATTTGTTTCTAAAGATAGCATTTTGGTGGTCATTACCTCCGCTAGCCGCATTAGCAAACTTCAGGCTCTATATATGAAGGAACCATTGCTTCATTTTCTTCCCAATAAAGTAGTGCTTTCTCTGCCTCATCCCAAGTTTCAGTGAGTCTTCCACAAGAAACAGGAGATCAAATGTTTTACTGGTACTGGAACTAGTAGTCCACACTAGGGGCTCATTTGCTAATTTTTTATTTCTGTATTTTAATTTTAAAAATCAGCAGATATAATCATTTTAATTGCTATGACCTGGAAATGTTATTTTGGTAAGCTTGTGAAATTATTGCACATCAACAACCAGGTCTGTAGGCAGACCTACAAAGCTTAGGGAAGGTAAGTTAATATGATTATATTTGTTAAATATACAATACAATTGTTACAGTGCTTTTCCATATCATGTGATCATTAAATTCCAGCATACTTCTGTCTTTATTATAGATTAATAGCATTTTGACATTGCGCAGTCAAGGAAAGCCCTTGAATTAAGCATTGATGAAAGAGCTACATGACTGAGCATTGGAAAGGCATTACACTATACATAGTGCAGGAAATATATCAAGACTAGGTAGGAGTCCTCCGTGAGTTGAGTTCTTTAAATTTGGCTAAAATTTTGCGTGACACATGAGGGAGGAGATTGTAAGTGAGGTCATGATAGGCTACAAAAGAAAGCACTAGAAAGGTGCCAGCCGGCTTTGGATAATTTGCCACAAGGAATTTTACCCCCTTTTTCCCTTTAGGTTAATCTAACTGGCTGTGGAACAGGTGTGGCACTAGCAAAGTGCAGGACTCTCAATGGATCGGGATCAATGACGGTAGTATTGTGATTTTATAGATTAATGGCATTTTGACATTACACAGTCAAGTGATGCCAGGCTTCTCCATACCTATTACACGTATTACTAAATCACATCTGACCGGACTCCATATGTGTTTCAGTGGCTGGTGTCACACCAATGACCAGCTTAATTATGATCTATCCTAACACAAACCAGATGTTGCTAGATTATCCTAGCTGTTTTTGTGGTCCTTGGCCTTTTCTTATGCCTCGGGCCTAACCCTCACTATTGTTCTTGACAATTTCTGTTTGTAGGCTGTTTCACTTATCTACCATCCTCTCAGAGAATTAAAACTTTTCCACATTACAACTAATCTTCTGACTCATTAAGTTTTAAAATGTATATTCCTCTTGTACCTTTAACTCATTTACATATTAAAATTGGTTGGTATTTCCTGATTAAGAAACGTTTAACAAACCCTGCTCGTCACAAGATGTAATTTACTGATGTTATGTCTGAGGGGCTAGCCATTGATTTGAATAATCTTTATAGTGACGTCACTTCGTTGGTCTCAGATAACATCATGGTAACACTTTTTCATCACCAGGAGATACGGAACAATGACGTCAAAGGGACAGGACACAGACCTCAGAGAAATAAACGACTGTAATGCGTCTCTCGGAAATCACACAGCACATTGGACTCTCAAGCAGACGGGATCAAAGTTCAACACGGGTTGATTCGTATCCACGGACATGCACGCATTATCTCAAATGAGCTGACTTAATGCCGAATCACACTTTTTTTGGAAAAGTTTGATGCAGACTCCAGACAATGTAACTGTGAATTTGCTTATAAATATTCCTGCCACTTACTGATTGACAAATAGAAACGTGTTTATCATACAATAGCACCCAGGAAATATGTGAGGCTAAGCATAGTATAGCCACTTGTCTCTCCTCCATATACCCAAGTGCCCCTGTTTAGTTTGGCCAGTCAAGCTTTGGTCCCTAAATCCACGTGACCCTCTCTCCTCTCCTGATGCCTCTTTTTTCTAGGAGCTCAGAATGTTTGCTGGATAGGAGGCTACCACGGGGTTCTACAGCCCTAAAAAGCCCCAAATGATCTGTATAGAAACATCAAGAAATGGCTTTATAAGTCACATAAAACGTTTGGTTACTTATAGATGGTGCTGTAGGTGCGGCTTAATGTTTCAGTTACAGGCTACCTACAGAAGCCATTGTTTTCAATTAGTTCTTCATATTCAAGCTGAAGTGAAATAAAAATTTTTGTCATGCCACTTGTTTGTTGCTAAACAAAAGGAAAAATGGCAAATGGCAAATAAATATGCTACTAACCGCAATTTGCAATTTGCCCACTAATTCATGAAAAATGCAATTTATGGAAATTAACTTAATGCATTGTATCCTTGTCAGATGCTCCCCATTGTAAGACATGATGATATATGTATGTCATATGCAGAGTACCTAATACATCATCCCCAAGCACATAATACGCACGTAACCTAATTGTGATAATATTGCTTTTACAGATGCCGCACTGACCTAAATGTATACATATGAGACTAATTTTTCTTGTCTTCTATAATGCAGTTTGTGCAATTAAATCCAACATTCCTGTGAATGCAAATATTGCTCAGGACGGATGATTTTTACCTGGCCAGCCCATCAACTCTTTTGGAAGCTGCTTTTGCCATGTCCAGCATTACTAGTCCTAGCTAGCAGTAAAAATTGTTAACAGTCAGATTCCAATTCCTTTCTATTTGTAAAAGTGTAAACACTGCAGCTGATTTACAAAATGCTTTTGGAGATCATATATTCAGCCGATGCTTAGTGTTGGATCGTCCTAGAATCACGAATGGATTGGAGACTTGGGACCACGAGATGTGATATACTGCATGTGATATATATATATATATATATGAGAAATAAAAATATGTTCTACAATATACACTTTATTAGGCACCCCTTGCTAGTACCGGGTTGGATCCCCGTTTTGCCTTCAGAACTGCGTTCATTCTTCGTGGCATACTTTCTATAACATGCTGGAAACATTCATTTGGTACTAAGGGGCAGTGGCGTCGGCAGGGGGGGGCCAGAGGGGGCCATGGCCCCCCCTACATCATGCTGTGCCCCCCGGTGTGCCCCCCCAATTGAAACGCCGGCTTTTTTTTTTTTTTTTAATAGACCCGGAGGAGAGAGTGAGAGGCGCCGAGCGGTTGCTGAGGAATAAGTTCTCAGCAACCGTTCGGCGCCTCTCACTCTTCTCCGCGACCGCGAGGCCTCTTCCTGGTTCGCAGTGCCGGCATTTCAAGCCGAGCGCCGGTATATGTCGTCATATCCGGCGCCCAGCAGTGAAGCCGGCAGAACCAGGGACACAGAGACCTCGCGATCTCACCGCTGGACAAGCCCAAGGTAAGTGAACTTCAAAGGGGGGGTTAGAAAGTTAGGAGGGGGTTAGAGAGTCAGAAGAGGTAGATAAGAAGTGAGAATGGGTAGATAAGGATAGATTGGGAGGGAGAGGGGGTAGATAGGATAGATTGGGAGGGAGAGGGGGTAGATAGGATAGATTGGGAGGGAGAGGGGGTAGATTGGGAGGGAGATGGGGGTGGATGGGATACATTGGGAGGGAGAGGGGATAGTTAGGATTGATTGGGAGGGAGAGGGGGTAGATAGGATAGATTGGGAGGGAGAGGGGGGTACATAGGATAGATTGGGAGGGAGAGGGGGGTACATAGGATAGATTGGGAGGGAGAGGGGGGTACATAGGATAGATTGGGAGGCAGATGTGGTAGATAGAGAGGCAGTTGTGGTAGATAGGGAGGGAGAGGGGGTAGATAGGATAGATTGGGAGGGAGAGGGGGTAGATAGGATAGATTGGGAGGGAGAGGTCTTTATGGGACAAAAACGGCGTACGTTCAGCTGTTTGGGGACAAAGTTGACATAATGTGTAACTTAGGTGCTGGTCAGGTTCTATGTGGGCAGTGTGGACACCAGGGTTGGCTTTGGGGTGTGTGACCAGTGATCTATGCCTGTAATTTAGGGGGTTTTATCTATACCTTTAATGCAGAGTTTATATGTAATTTCCAATTGATTTATATCTGCAAAGCTGGGTTTTGTGTCATTCTGTTCATCTGTATCGGCTATATTTCCATACATTATTAATGTTTACCTGCAAATATAGGATTTGCATGTCTTATTCAGTTGATCAATACCTGGAGTGCTGTTTCCATGTGTTGATTATTTGATCTAAACCTTCAGTGCTGAGTGTACATGTGATTTCCAGTTGATATATACCTGCAATGCTGGGTTTGTGTGTTCTGTTGGTTTATACCTGCAATGCTATGTTTCCATACATTATTTATGTATACCTGCAAATACAAGGTTTTTTTTAATCTCATTCAGTTGCATGTGCTGTTTCCATGTGTTGTTTATTTGATCTATACCTGAACTACAGGGTGTAAGTAAAAGAGTGCTATGGTTTAGTGAATGAGGGGACAAAGGGACTCTGGGGATGATTACAGGGGAGAGGACCTCTCAATGTCACGGTGCAGTCAGAAGGAGGGAACACTGCACTGACTCTCACTGTCTTCCCCTGATCTGCAGTCAGTGTGGCAAATATATTGGCTGCAGGGGCTAATATTAATATATATCGGAAGCTGGGACTAATGTTTATATATATCGGCAACAGGGGCTAATATTAATATATATTGGCTGCAGGGCCTATTATCAATAAATATTGGCTGCAGGGGCTAATATTTATATATATTGGCTGCAGGGACTAATACTATATATCGGCAGTAGGGGCTAATATTAATATATGTTGGCAGCAGGGTATAATTTCTATGTATATCGGCAGCAGGGTATAATATAAGTATGTATCCGCAGCAGGGGCTAATATTAATATATATCCGCAGCAGGGGTTAATATTAATATATATCGGAAGCAGGATGTAATATTTCTATATATCTGCAGCAGGGTCTAATATTTATATATATTGTCAGCAGGGGCTAATATTAAATAATGAAAAATAACTGTCACTTTAGCTGTTATTTTGAAATCATATTTTAATCACGGTCTTTACTTCAAAGAGATAAGTGCATATTATGTAGTTAAAAATGCACGTCTAACGTGTGTGTGTGTGTATATATATATATATATATATATATATATATATATATATAGTGTATATGTACCGTTTTATAATTGGCCCCCCTACTTTGGTCCCTGGCCCCCCATGTGCCCCCCCTAAATATGAAACCTGGAGACGCCACTGCTAAGGGGCCCAAAGTGTGCCAAGAAAATGTCCCCCACACTATTACACTACCACCAGGCTGAACCGTTGATAAAAGGCAGGATGGATCCATGATTTCACGTTGTTTACGCCAAAGTCTGACCCTGCCATCTGAATGTTGCAGCAGGAATCAAGACTCATCAAACCAGGCAACGTTCTTCTGGTCTCCCAATGTCCAATTTTGGTGAGACTGTGCAAATTATAGCCTCAGTTTCCTGTTCTTAGCTGACAGGAGCGGCACCCGGTGTGGCCTTCTGCTGCTGTAGACCATCTGCTTCAAGGTTCGACATGTTGTGCGTTCAGAGATGGCATTCTGCATACGCTGGTTGTAATGAGTGGTTATTTGAGTTACTGTTACCTTTCTGTCATCTCAAACCAGTCTGCCCATTCTCCTCTGACCTCTGACATCAACAAGGCATTTCCGTCACACAACTGCCGCTCGCTGGATATTCTCTCTTTTTCAGACCATTCTCTGTAAACCCTAGAGATGGTTTGGGTGAAAATCCCAGTAGATCAGCAGTTTCTGAAATACTCAGACCAGCCTGCCTGGCACCATGCCTCATTCAAAGTCACTTAAATCCCCTTTCTTCCCCATTCTGATGCTCGGTTTGAACTTCAGCTAGTTGTCTTGACTACATCTGCATGCCTAAATGCATTGAGTTGCTGCCATGTGATTGGCTGATAGTCTTAACAAAAGCTATTTGTGTTAACAAGCAATTGAACAGGTTTATCTAATAAAGTGGCCAGTGAGTGTATAAAAAGTGTAAATATTTAAAATACATAGGTTTGAATTTAAATATTCCTTACGTCTGAATAAAAGCTATGTAATCACTAGAAGCATTATATGATATTGTGACGTTTCTTATTGGTTTAAAATATTTTTTATGATATCCTTCGATTACCTTTCACGCATTGAGTGCTATTCAAGTCATATGTGATGATCCACAACAAAGTCAATAGTTTCCTATAGGTTCTTGTAAATGTAGGTGCAGTTTACAGTATAATTAAATGTTCAGTCTACTCATTGTTTTACAAGATGTTTCCTGAGTTAAGACCTGATAACACATACACACCCAAACATATGACAAGAGCTTCCCGAGAGGAAAGATGTGAATAGAGTGACAGGAAAATCCTGCGCTGTATCAGTATCTTCTTGTGTTCTGACCAAGCCATCAGTTCCACATTAAGCAACCCAGGCACCATCAAGAAGAGAGGAAGGACCGTATGTGTAGGGGATCTAAGCAGATGGAAGAGGGTGCCTGTTGGACAGACAGTGTCTGACTAAATAAACTGTGTGGACAGCTGGTGGAGACAGCCGTCAGCTGACTTTGACAGTTGTCTTGTGAAGCACAGAGCTTCCTTGTATTCTGTTATCCAATGTTCTGTAGAACTATAGGAACCTAATGAACCAACTGAACGCTCCTGGCATTTATTGGGAAACTTGTGTTTAATATTCATCAATTCCTTGTTGGGTTTACAATCTGTAAATATGCGTGTTATGGTCCAATATCACCACCAAGCACAAAATAGGCTTGCACTTCTGCTGGTTAAGCCAACTCTCACTGACAGTGGTGAAGGTAAATGAAGTGGCAGGGAAATTGTTGGCCCTTTTCCAACATGAGAAATGTAAATATAAGATTTGAGTACTTTAAATTACCACGTAAAGATAAGACATTTATGAACCCGAGTGCTTCTTTAACATGAGATTTGTTTATGTGCCAAAATAATCAAGCAGCCTTTAGTAACTTGGGCACTGGGGGTAATGTCCGAGGACAATAAAACGATGCTCCTTTTAAAACAAACTATTAGAACAGAAAACGGGGAAAGAGCCCCATTGTAAAGTTTCAACGACTAAGAGCTGACCTAATGAATTATTTCCCCTAAACAAACAAAGACCGCTGCCTTGCGCACGTCGTAAAAGGTTAACATTGGGATAGCGATGCTCATAGCCTATAATCGTGCCTTTAGAATATGAAAGCTTAGCAGAAGCTGGAGGCTCTTTGTTTGGACCAGGAAAACAACCATTGCTGTCTCCAAGACATAGGGCAAGGTTTTTGAGGGAAGAAATAAGGCTATTAGTCAGCTCTATACAAGGACCTAATGCATACCTGGTCTTATTCTTAGTTCATTAGAAATGCCATCCTAGCAACACTACTTACAAAAAATTATTTTTTTGTATAGGCTCTCCAGGGAATGCCATGTTGGACAGGCACCCCTGTGCCTGTAGACTGAGTGACATTTATACATAGGTTAATGTGATGTGCTATGTATCTTGTGCAGTGCTGGCGCTATGCAAGGATGTCTGCCACTGTGTGGATTTTTTAATACATTGACAGGGATCTCAGTCTCGTTCTGTATGCCAGATTATAAAAGGCAGGTGGGGCATCACATTCACAAGTTAAATGAGACAAACACAAGACACGCTATTGCACGGCAGCCACTTTCACAAGCTGTTCAGCATTCTTTGTTCTTGATAGAGGAGGACTTGGGGACTCCTACCTCCCCTCCTTCCACAGTGACACAAAGACAGATGACACCAGCAGCTGTGACATGATCTAACCAATGCCTTCCAAATGCAATTAGCCTGTACAAAGCACCCTGCGCGTGCGACCAGACAGCCTGAGCTGGGTTTATCACTGGGGGGTATGGAAAGTGCTCAGATGTCAGGGGGGTGCAGAGCCTTTCTCAGTACAGGCTGAGCTGCCAGGGTCCTGACACTTAGTAGTCAGCATCAATGATCCAGAGAGCCAGAGATGCAAATGGTTAAAAGGCTGGTGCTGTGGAGTAGTTACCAAGTTAAAAGCCACGGCTGGCAGTGTAGTACTGCCACCATCTATAAATTTACTTATAGGGTTTTTGGTTGTAGAAACACCACTGAGTCCTGAGGTCAAGTACAGGGGACATACCTGGTGTCATCTCACCAAAACAGAATAAAAGGTGTGACATGAAAGGTGGCACAGCCACAGGGACGAAGGCGAGCTTCTAACCCCAGAATAAAAAGGAATCCTCATTAATAATGCAGCAGGGCATGTGATGACACCCAGCCAAGCCACAGTGTCTGAATAGCTACACACAGGTATCAGAAATGAGTCACAAAGACCAGTATAAATAATGTAAACAGAACATAGTTATTATTTCTCAAACGGATATTTCACCGCCAGATTATAAAGTACACATAATTCTTCCACTATTAGATTGGGTCAGGGTCTCCAATTACAGCACTATATGGTAAGATCCTTGTAACAGGGTCTGCCATTATAGCACTGAACTGTAAGCTCTTGGTGCAAACCCTTAAATTGTACCAATAGAGTGTAAACTCTGGGAGCAAGGTCTCCTATAATACAATCAGACTGTTAGCTTTGTGCAAAGATAGTGGAGGGTATCCGCAGCCAGCTTGGGGGGTGCCTGGAAATGCCTCCCAGTGGAAGGGGTGCAAGTTGGGGACAGTGGACTGACATGATGGGGACTGCAGGTGTGGGGCTGGTCACATGGACTGGGCATACTGGTTCTGGTGGGTGCTGTGGTGTGTGGAACAGACAGGCACAGGGACAGCTGGAGGAGGAGCAGCTGGCTGGAGGGGGAGCCTCTGCCTGTTATTGGAGCTGGGATGCACACAGTCATCATGGGCAGGCTTACTCTTACGAGTTGTTGGCATGTCTCACATTGTTTTCCTGTAGCTTCAATCTCTACATACTCTGCAACCTTCACTCCACAGAGGAATTATTACAACTGTACAGCCCAGGGATCTGGGGCTCACTACCCACCCCATTTTTTTACCCCTGCCAAACAAGGACCCCCCCAAACCTACCCCACCACCTAGGACACCATTTACTGGCATCCCACTGAGCTCCTCCTGTGCCTTCTTCACTAGAAGGATCAGCTGGTTCTGGAGGTAAGGCTCTGATCCCCTGCAGCCCACCCTGTCATCCCAAGATTTTTTTGGGGGGTCGACAGTGTGCCCCCTATTCTGATGCTAAATCTATTACTACTACCAGATAATGCAATGTAACCTGCATGTAACTTAAACATATATACAGGAGCAGCAGGATATAAATAGATTGCTAGCTCTGTGGTCATCATGTTTGTTAGGGATGTTAATGCTATTTTCCATTTGCTGACTAATGTGTTCCAATGTTGATCTTTGACGTTTTTGCATTAAAAAGGGTGTTTTGGTTACAAGTTTAGATGGAGTGATAGGGGAGATTTAGGGGTAACTGTACTATGTGTACAGGAAGGGGGGGTGTTTGTTTTTACCATGTCCGTGGTTTGACATACATGTATTTCTTTGAGTTTTAGCCCCCTTTTAAAACCCTTTTCACTGTCAGCTGCAATGTAAGGAGTCCCTCCTGGCAGCCAAAAATTTAAGAATCAGTTCGTTTTGGCTCAATGGGACATTGTTGGAGGGGAGTGAGGGGCAGTAGAAAGGAATTGACTTTCCTAAAACTGGCCTCTGAATCCCCCCCTCTAGTGTTCTGGGCTTAACCCTTTTTGTGCCAAAGGACCGCTGATGGAGCAATGGGGACACCAGTTACAAGTCCTCTAGTGTTTAAAAGGTTAACTTGTAACCATTACCTCCCCCAGCAGTTCAAACACCCACCTCCCTTATAATAATTTTGGCCTCTGTGTCATTTCTAATGATTACAGCAGATGAGCTCCATTAAACTTCATGTCCGCTAAGGAAATTGAGATACCCAGTATTACTATGTGCTGGATTATGATCAGATGTTTGTGATGCATTATTTTGTAAAGTCTTAAATTAGGGGGTCTTTAGACGTGGCCCAAGTCTGCTGAACGGTACTAATTATTTGGCGGCTAGCAGATTTCTGGGTGACTTAACCCCTGAACTGCCTGCAGGGGCTTTCATGCCTGTGCTGTGACATGGTCAGGGAACATATATATATATATATATATATATGCAGCGATGGGTTCTGCAGAGCAGATGTGCTATTATGTGCAGAGCAATCGGTTCAGTGGGCAATGTATGCTGCGTGTATTGCTGTTGTGGTAGGATGCATGGCTGTGAGTTTAGCACGCAGAGTGATTTGCTGATGCTATCCCAGCTATGTGAATTTACCTTACCGTCCGGTGCCACGGAAGGTGCCCGACACGTTTAGCAGATGTACTCTGCTCAACCTCTCCAGGGCACTGGGATTTTGCGGAGAATTCTGGTAATGATTAAATGAAAATTTTCTTTTGCGTCATTATTATACTTTCCGCCCCAGACACATTGCTTTTTGCGGAATAAGTATAACTGACACGTGAATTAGGGGTCTCTTTTAAAATGTCGCTGTGGAATATATATCTTCCGTAAGCGGCAGGAGATAAAAGAGCAATCTGGTCACCCTAAAGAACAGTGACATGAAGGTCCGAGCTGTCACTGAAATATAAAGCTCTGCTGTGCCTCACACCTCCCTATTTTTCACGATAAATAGATTTTTTGAGACAAGGGGTGGCAGAAGTTGCACCCCTTGAGTTAATAAGTTTGCAATCTGCTCAGTTTTGGGTCTTATTATGACCCTGTACTCTACGGCAAATTCTGCTTCTCTGGTAGCTGGGGACTTCAACTCCCAAGATGCTCTGACGACATGCCGATAATGCTTAGATTTGTAACAGATTGCCAGACGTTGGCTGTCCTTGCGATTTGTCCAAAACTTTGTGGTTTTCAATTCCAAACCACAGGTTTAATCTTATACTGTTATTTTATACTCCCCATTTATGGCGGGGAAGACGCGACTGAGATTAACAGGGCAGCACGGGGCGCCCTCAGCGTACCCAGCTGTACATGGGTGCTGACAGCAGCCCACTTTGCATTTAAAGACCATGCACGCAATGACTCTCTACAACAGCTGGGGGCTTGGAAGAATCACATTCCCTGGACCGGCTCCTAAATTTCCAGGCATTGTTTGAGCTGTCAGAGGCTGAGGGGCCCGTTAAGGGGTCTGTGGGATATCAGCAGTGGAGGTTAGGAGGCAGTACATTATAACACAGCCAATGTCCCTTTACAAATAACGAATACGGTGTAGTATACTCGTCCCATAACTATTCCACCCATTGAAGGGCAGGTTTTGTTTCGAATGTCTGGTCAAGACTCCACCACCAGGGAGTCAAAATGAGCCGCGGATCTAAAGTTTTGTTGTTGTAGTTAAAGGATTTTTGACTTTAGACCTTCCTGGCTGGCTGGTAGAGCTTCAGTTGACATTGTTTCCTCTTGTCAGCTTGCCCAGATCCGTAACAATGGTTTCTCTGAGTGTCTCGGTGGGGTAATGCGGGAGTCATATGTCTGCCTAGAGGAGATTCGGCAACATCTCCCCGGAGTCTGCTTCACAGACAGTGGGACAGAGAGTGTCTGGAACAGCCGTGGCACATTGTGTCTCTCCGCTCCGCGCCGGAACAAACACAATGGAGTTTTTTTGTACAAAAAAACAACTTGGGTTAAAAATGGTGCAGTTGCCATAGTGACCATTGGGACCACTTCAATTTTGCAACTTCACAGCAGAATGCCTCTTCATAACATCCCGGGGGATGTGTCGGAAAGCACACACGGTGTGTTTAGTCTACGGTTGTTTAGGAAGATGTATATATGTAGGTTTGGATCTTGTTTAAGAAATCAATGTACGGTGTTGTGCAGCACTGTCTCTGTGTTTTTGTGTGTGTTTATGGTGGTTTGTAGGCTAGTGAGTATGTGTGAGCGTGTGTCGGTTGTCTAATGCTTGTATAAATTATGTGTTTGTATTACTATTATGTTACGTTTGAATCCTCCAATGAAGGGGGTCTAGCAATCCAACATTGTGTGATGTAATCCTTCACACCAAAACAACTATGGAACATATGAGTTTTAAAAAAAAATAAAGGCGCCATACATCTGGTTTCAGGTCCTTTTTGAAACATTGTGACATCACCAAACCCTTTCTCTGATGTGTCAAAAAAAATGAACCCCTGTGTCCAGCTGACTGAGAGCTCCTCTAGTTGTCAAGACATCACCACAGAGGAGGTGCACTTCATCCATAACATGCTGCAAACGTGCTTCTTGAAACGATTGGTTTATTGGTGACGTTGCAGTGGAACAGCTTGTCCTGTTCGAATTCCGCTTATCACTGAGAAAATATTTTTTCACGCTAATTGCAAGGATAGAACGCAAAGACTCTGCACCCAGGCCTTCCTGCCTTCCATGTACTTACACAGTAGTTTTGTGTATAATTTAAAAAGCCCCACACTCATAAATCATGTGTGTCGGTGGAGATCACATGTGGCTTGCATATGGTTGATAACACTTAGGAATGGGGTAAACCCCCCAGTTCCCCATTACAACAATAAATAGCACATGCAATGGCCCCTGCGAAAAGGGACAGTTGAAGGTTGTATGAGTCTAGGCAATAAAGACTTATTGGTCCGTAATAAATGCCCAGCATGATTTACTTTTTAAGTGTAAACTGCAGCTGTTTCTTAGTAATACTAATTATTTTGTTCTTTCTAAACAGCATGAAGATTCTCGGCTGAGGTTTTTAGCCAAGGTTTGGAGTTTGCTGCAATACTTTTTATATTGTAAGATTTCTCTGAAATGTAACTCTTTCGACACTTCTCAAAGTTTGCATAGTATAAAATATCTCTCGTGTGGACTTTCATGCTTTCAGTTTTCCAAGGCATCAGGGTGGAAGTGAACTATATCACAATCGTCTACATTTACAGTATATTTACCAAGAATGCTTCATGAGTTACGAGTGCTCTTGTTATTACGTTTAAAGGGACCTAACTTGTGTATGTGTCTTGGTCATGTCCATATAGGTGTAAGCTATTATTATTATTGTTATTAGCATTCTAATTAATATTTTATATTGTTTGCTGCGCTTCTTGGTGAAATCCTTGTTAGAGCAGTAAGGCCTTGTCGGTGTCGGTGGTGGGAGATTGCTGTTTTTGTGCTGTGATGTTGTGTTCCCCGTCTTCCTGCCTTTGTTTCAGATCAAATAGAGGTGTTTGAGCAGGCGTGACCCCCGTGCTCCAGAGTTTAGGGCTTTGGGTATGTCACTTGATAAACAAGTTTTTCTTTATTCCCTGCACATGCTTGGGGATTAAGTCCTAGGTCGCCTCCAGCAGGGTAGCTGTCTGGGGTCTGCCATTTTTAGGGATCTGCAGTTGTGCATTTCACCAGCTGACAGCTGTCTTAGGGAATACTGTCTTAAATTGCAAGCTCTTTTTCTCACATCTGGGAACCAATAAATCTTATTAGATTTATTCTAAAGAGTTTGCAAATGATGCGCGAATGAAACATTCTACCCATTAAAGTGAGTACGTTTATGTCAGAAGAATGGCAGTCATACAACAACAGGCCTAAGATCTCCATCCTACCTATTAGCTCTATTCTTTACTCATCCTGACGGTGTATATTGTTGCTGTTTAGCAGTTAGGTTTATCCAACTCTCCCCAAAGGATCCGCCAGCTCCACCCACGCAGAAGAGTCATGGATCTCTTGTAACAGTTGGTATGGGTACACTGGGCTCTGTCCTTCGATGGCATTAGTAAACGCTTACCTCTACCCCACCACTGCACTATACCACCTACTTCATAGTAGTTAATGGATTTAAACAGTGGGAGAAAAGGCCATTTTACACACCACTCCGAGAACCATCTGACCAGTTGGAAACCAGGATATCCGACTCTGTGGATAGCATTCCTAGATATCCATCTGGCCAATGGAGATGGAATCTATGCCCTGCGCATCTCCCACTGGCTGCTCTGCGTTCTAATTTAGAATTTAGAACACATTAATAAAGACATGTACCATGTACTGTGACCATACGTATATAACATCAGGTTCTGCGGCCCTGGGCGCAAACTTTCTAACAGTCTGGTTTGCCTCAAATTGTATACTTGTAGCCCCTGAGCAGAGGCTGACCTTACTCCTGCAGGCTGATGGAGGCTGGCGGAGGGGGATCCGTCATTCCTAGAGGGGATGTGACTATTATAATGTTTAAAAGCTTGGGGGGGGGGTGCGCTGAATTCTACATTAAAACACACAGTTTGTTTACATTCCCAAAGGATACATTTTTTCTACCATGAGAAAATAAGCAGGAAATGTGGTTTATCCCCTGTGCAGAGCTGTTTCACAGAAAGCCAGGGTGAAATGAGCATCTCTGGGGGCAAAAAACAACAAATATACTTAACTGTTTTTTTGCCAGAGAGGATTGTAAGATATTATGGGGAACGCTCATCCTTCACTTTTTGGAACTGAAAGGTTTAATAGGCTTGAAGGAGCAGCAGTAGCTTTTTTTGGCTTCATTGAATGCTTGTGTGTTGTGAGAATAAAACAGAATTAAGGAGTTGGATGGCGTAGTCATCCATTTGACTAATTATAGGAGTGTAATTACTTTGAAATGTATAGAACAGAACCAGGGTAACTGGATCAGCGGCTAATTAACATTGTTATTCTGTCACACATAAGAATTTTTGTAATATTTTTTTAAACAGTAAAATAGGTATGCGGGCAGGGCCTCCAATCATATCACTCATTTTACACTCCTTGGTGTCTCACATGATACCGTAAGCTCCTTGGGACAGGGTCTGCCATTATTACCCGGTTCTGAAAGGGGTATATGTCCACTGGTATGAAGAACAATTAAACATTCAGGTTACATAAGAGAGTTCTTCGACCTCAACCTCATGGGTTGAAACCCCCACTGACCAGTGAATGGTGACCTCTCTGTGCTGAAGGATCAAAATGCACTAATGGCAGTAATATGTTATAGTCAGGAGAGCAGCCTTAGGGAGATGCCTTCACTGCCCCCAGAGTAATAAAATTGAGGACATTTATCAATGCGCCAACTGTGTCTAGCACTGATTCTGAAATGTCTACCTAGCAGTCCAAAAAAGACGACTAATGTGTGATGATGTCATTATGTACAAATAATTAATACTTGGGAAGGGCTCTCAAAGCATCAAATGACTATACATTTTAGAAAGCTGGGTGTAAAGCTTATAAATTGTGTCGCCAAGCAAAATACAGTCATAAATCCATATGCAAATATAAGCTGCATATCAAAACTGAGTTATAAATACTTGTAATGAAATGACATCATAATAAAAACACAAGTTTATAATACACCATGATACCAAGCAAACATTCTGAGCACCAAGAAAAGAGGGGGAGAGGGACTGGCCAAACCAAAGAGGGACACTTGGGAGTTACATTAATAAGCATATGTACTACAAAGAAAGCTAATTCTGTTGGCCGGAAAACAATATCTGACCCGATGTTGACGACATAGCAGTAACAGTGTGTGTGTCAAACACATTTTACTACAAGGGCCTCAAAAAAGTTTAAAACCTGAGACAACTTAAATATTGTATATTATTACCCGCTGTTCTAAAATATAAAAAGCTATGCAGATGAAAAATCAGGAATTGTTTCTTCACAATATTTACATTTTTTATGAAGCAGTGTTTTCTTAAGAGCTCATGCATAAACATGGTCCCCCGAGAAAATCTCTGTGTTGATTGCAATAATAGTATTATAACTACAGGATTAGATACAGGGATTTACATTAGGATTGGTGCGTGAGACTGCACTTCAAATAATGAGAGTATACTCAGCGAATAAAGACTCTTGTCTACCCAAGACAGAGCCTTAAATGAAGAAACACCATATATTAGTGCCAGCAACCCTGTAGAGGCTCATTCCTGCCTCCAACCCTGAGGGAAGCGCCTTTCTTGCCACCTTCAATCCCGTCACCCCAGTGAGAGAGGCTGTTATGGCCACCCCAGTGAGGCGCTGTTCAGTTTATTCTGGTGACAGAGGATCCACAATTGCAGTCGCTTGTAAAAAAGAGATCACAAGATTCCAAAAAGGAAAATTCTGGAATTACCATACAAGTTTTTTTGAATGGGGTGCATGCTTGTGGCGATACACCATTGTAAGCACAGCACTAGTAGGGTGTGACTGCTGTTAAGACGACCATCACCCCAAGCGTGATCTGTCTCTCAGCAAACCTAGCAGCCTTTGCTGTGATAACCAGCCAAAACCATTTTATGCATTAAAGAGTCGTAACGATTTTCAGTTCTGCATGTCCTGGTTTAACCGTTAACACACATCTGTTATTGCTTTTGGCAGACTACTCCTTTTCTTCTCTATTTAATATAAAGTTGAAAATATGCACTCATTTTCCTGTTAATGTCTCCTCCTCTGCGGGACAGCTGTTGTAGTAATCCGCTCTCCACACTCTTTCATCAGGCTGCCTTTTATTGTGTTTCAGCATGCACTTTTAGGGCTGTTTTCACTATTTAGTTGTGTTTGGATTATCTTCCGTGTAACCAATACCCATTTTGGTATTGTCCATTTTGCAACACCTCTTCCCATACAGGACCCTGCAGTATTGTTAATCCCTGTATCGTTGAGATGTTTCAAATACCGACTGGACCAGCTAGTAGCCAGACAAGATAGCTATCCTGATTTATCTTTTCATCTCAAAACTATTATTGGGTGATCATCCCCCAATTGGCCACAAAAAAGTCAAGAATGCAACTCTTAGTGTACAAATTTACTTCCTTTCTGCTTATACTTTAGAATGTCTGCTTTACACATAATCAAGGAATTTTCCGTATGAAATGTTACTTTGGAGCCCGTGAGGAGTCGTGAGCTCTACTGTTCGAGGAAATTCCCTTAGTCCATCTTCCCTTTATTGGCTTTCTATGAAACACAACTTAGGTCTGGACGCATCGGCCAAGTCCCTGATTACATTGTCTTTCTGACAAAATCATTCGTTAGCTACAGTAACACGTCTTGCCAACCATTACTTCATACTAGCTAAGTGCTCGCTCTGATGAGGTGACAGTGCGCATGGAGAGTTTCATGGAGAGTGGGGGTCCAGAGCAGGAGGGAAAACTCTGGTATCTCGCAAGGATACAAAGGCTAATCAGCCATTAGTGGCTTCTGTTTGTTACCATTAAGGTATTTTTTAATCACTTAAAGAAGTAGTCATTTTTGATGCAACACTTTACTTAATTTTTCGTTGTCAGAAAAATGCGAAATCAAACCATCAAATCAATCAAGTTCTTATTTTTGCATTAATAACTAATTGAATTCTGACATAAAATTTTGTTATTTAGAAATCTGTTAACATTTTCTACTGACTATTATTTAAAAAGGTGAATTTGGGAAAACTGACAAATCTGTGAACCACTCAGTATAGGACAGATCGAGGGTCATATCAGGTCTAATTAAGGAAAGAGCCAAGCACAGCCAGAAAGGGGGAAACAATCCTATCTGTGAAGACAGAATGGTGATTTGTCTAGTTGAAGCCCCAGCGTCTGCGTGTCTCTATCCTGAAACCCAAACAATCCTTCCCATTACAAATACTCTTTACATGAGCTGCTGATATGAAATCTCACCCAGATGTAAACACTGTACATTTAATAAACAAAAATATTGTATTGTTGGCTGCAGAGCAAATGAGAGAGACAGAGATGCAGAGGGCGGGGAAGCTGTCACGCAGAAATTTAATACGTGGTGTAGATGTACAACGGGCCAAATCGCTGAGAAGTCATCTGATGTTGGAAGACTAAGCTATAACCATATCATCTCATAGACTAGATAGCTATGGAGGCATATCCTGTATCTTCCATCATATCTGAATGTCCAATCTGGAAGCCTATATTATTTTGATCATCAACTCTAGTGAGGAATGGCTTAAATTCTGGGGTTGGTGGACCTGTTTGACAAGTCTGATGGGGCTCACTGTACTAATGTTTTTCAGTGACCAGAGTTGGGGACAACTGATATACTGAATTTTCTTATCTATGTCAGAAGACATTTTCCTATGATTTACTTAACATTTTTTCTATGAGTTTCTAGATCTCCATCTCGCATTTGTCCTCAGTCTTGTTTAGCAAAGAAAAACCAGAACCCTCAATCTTAAATATTTATCTTACGTTTTATAGCAGCACCAGCTGTGAATGTCCTGCAGCTGGAGATCAGGACATCTTTAAATTGCAATCGATCTCATGGAAGCCGTTGTTCTGGACTTTGCATTTCAATTTAACCCATGCTCCTCACATCAAGACTGAATAAACCATTTGAGAAATGCCTTGTAGTCAAACTACTATTTGGCCTTAGTATCTTCCGCTTCACTGCTGTGACATCCGAGTGACTACTATAAGTGTGTGACTGTGTAGCGTCCCACTTGGTGGAGTGGCCGCAGGACCGGGTTGGAGAAAACATTTCGATTTTCAGAGAAGCTTTCCGTTTAAAATTCATAATGCGTAACATACAAATCTTTTGTATCGACTGGCACACTACATTTGTGTTCATCTTGATAAGATAATTGATTGTGGTGAACAAATCTAATTATTATCATGGATTGTTAAAAACGGCTACCCTACTCTGTTCCTAAGAGGCAAGATTTGCATTCAGAAATTCGTACTGAAACTGTAGTTTTTAATAATCCATCGTTATTCTGTAAACCTTTGTTCCCGGCTACACTTCTATTTACACCGCTACAAAAAAGGGTCCCACTGAGTATTCGGATTTTTATATGTGAAACCTTAAAATGTAAGATTTCAGCAGAGCATTCTGATTATGACTCACAGGGAGAGCAGATTTTGCATACTTTAGGTGAGTTATATGCGAGTATCAGAATTCTACAGTCGGCAGCATTTTCATTGGCTAAAAACTCCAGTGACAGCATCAATGTGTAATTGCATTACTTTATCAAAACTACTGCATTTTCATTCAACAAATCGACGCTGTGGTATAACATTTACAATGTTAAATTCATGTTATCATTAACAGGTACTAATTAATTAACAATAGTAAAAATAAAGGTATATAAAGGAAAAACAGGAAAAAAGCCACCTCTTTTATGGCAGATAACCAATGAGAATAATTAAAATGATGATTAGGCGCTAAAATGTATATATATCGATTGATGCAAACAAAATATATAGTGTTACAGACTGTGCTGCAGAGACTAGAGTTACAGCCCCCTATACCACAAACAGTAGTGAAAAGTGAAGTGTTGCGCAGAAAAATATAAATTTAAACTTATGGAGTAACAATAAATTAGTTTCACCAAAAACAGCACAAAGTGTATCCCAGAGAAAATCAATTTAAACAATACTTATATTTCTCTCAATTGTTAAACTGGACATCCATCCGTTGTATCACGGGAACATATTAACATGTGAAAAATGGAAAACAAACAAAGATCATAGTGCTTTCCGTATTTAAATAAATATATATCAAGTGTTTCCCCCTGGGTAGGACCGCACTCACATAAATTTGAGCAAATCAGCTTGGTCAGACTTATTCAAACACACGGCAAGAGATTCTGGCTTTGTACTCGTCAATCGTGTTTCTCTGGAGAATCTGCCCTCCGTTTCTGTGTCTCAATCGGTTATCCGTCCATACGGTAATGTATCGAAAAGGAGGATACGAATGGAGAGGCAAAAGGTAAAGTATACAAATTTATTGTATAAAATAAAGTGTGGTATGCCATTAACTTTGCCTACTCTGCATTCGCATTCCTGCTGTGGGATCACCATTTACATATGGTATGGTAAACCAACGGCAACTCATCTGCCATCAATTTTTTCCCCCAAATAATTGGAAAATTAGAATTGATGGCTCATTCTGCTTGTGACAAACATATAATATCATTAGCTTCCTACTAAAAGTGCTCTGATGTACAGTATACACTCCCAGACTGTGATATTTGGGTTTTCTCTCTGCTGCTGCTCCTCCTGTCCTCTCCGAGACATATTGACTGCAGTTGTTGGCAAATTAGAAATTATTTCTGCGCAAACCGATCAATCCAGGATTTTATTTTAGACAAGCGCTGGGGGATTTGGACACGCAAGCTAAATGTGAGAGGCTTTTCATTGTGGAGGCAAAGAAGGCATACAAATCTCCATTTATTAACTGGTCTATTCAGAAAACATCAACATATGCTGGAGCCCTGTGCAACAAACTATTTAGATATTTCATATCGTCTTGGTTAAATACACTGAAATAGGTGAATATTTTAGAAAAAAAAAAATTTGGTTCCAAATTTATTAATTAGAATGGTGGATAAATATTAACAAATCAAAGCATAGATTTGACTATATTTCCTGATTGTTTTCATTTAGGAAGTCCTTGGTACATATGTTATGTATGCATATAAACGTATGTAAGACAACATCTAGACCTGGCAAGGGACTTCACACCAGCTCATTTTCAGATAATAGTAATTTGTAGAGTTTTGCTGGCGGGGACAGAAAGGTCATTATAATTCCAGTAGTTTTCATTATACGAAAATGCGGATAAAACCAGAATATAACATGTGGCAGGCAGTGAAAGCTTCTAGTAGGTATAATCTTGTTATTCAGTTGAGTCAGTTTTATGTCAGTCGGGCCCGTAGAACGTTGTAGGAGAGCAGCACTCGGCTGAATTCATATTTTTTATTATTATTACAAAGGCTTTATTATTTGGGAATGTTGGTTTTCTGTTTTTTAGGTACACACGTGAAAGTGTGCCACTCGTATCTCCTAGTCCAACAAACCATTCTATTTTGAGTTTTTAATGTTTGTAAAAACATGTTGTGAGTAGTATTTAGACCCGAGCTCACTTAGTGCTATCTCCTAAGTTACAATTGAGACTGATCTTTGGAATGCGTCAAAAACACATTTGTTAAAGGACAGAGGGAGGAAGCTGAGGGCATCACAGTCCAAAAACAAACAAAATCCTTTGTGGTTACTGCATTGTTGGGAGCCCTGATTCATATCACAAGGGGGAAACACTCTCCAATCTGGTTGCTAATAAAACAATGCAACCAATTAGCCGAAAATGGCTCGATGGATCAGATCCGCAGATTTTCCCGTGGGTAACGGACATGAAAGAACCGCGTTGAGTGGCCCAAAACCACCCTTTCGATACATTTATAAAGCACAAATATGCAAACTTTTCCTTCATTACATGTGTCAAAATCTATTCTCCCACCCAACCTTAAATATGGTTTTAAACTCCTCAAAGATATATTAGTATCTAATATGGTTGATGGTTGAACAGTGCAACAGTTATTACGTCATACTTTGTTGGCTCCTTTGCCATCCAAATTCCAGGTTATAAAGGAGTTAATTCTCGTTTGCAAACCATTAGGAAGAGTAGGATTTTTAGAATGTGTCCTATTTAAGGTTGTCTCTTGGATATTTATTTTTATTATGAGCGGAAACTGTGAGATATTTTGAATGAGAGCTCCTGTACAGGTTCATTAGGTGTCGTTCATGAAAGCGTGTGTATTACACATTAGTGTCGCTTGCTACTTTTAACAGTCTCATGTCTGCCCCTCCCCAACTGACAAGCTAATCTTAGAAAGTGTGAAGGAAAAATGATAGGTTATGGATGTGTGTATCCTCTACAGTGAGTCACGAAGGATTTGAACCCGTTAACTGCTGTAGATGAGGCTGGGACATGCAGAATCTCAGTCAGGTGTTCTAAAAATATACATTTTTGAAAATATGTAATACATAGAAGCTCTCTGGAAATAGGTAACTATTTGGAGACTGCCGGTTCTGTGAAGCTAGCTTCTAGAATCCTGCCAAAACACTGACACATATCATCACAGCCCAACTCGTTGATCCTGAACAGCTAATGTCAACTCAAAAACAGGGGGAGCTAACTTAATGGAGTGGGATAATAATGCAGATCCTGAAAACAGGAGGTTAAGACAGCTGTTCCCACTCCACATACATGAGATGGGTTTTTAACATACATAGGAAAAGCTACATCCACAAACACTCCAGTTTTAGACCCGAGACTATGTAAGAGGGTAGAAGAGAATATAGCAAACATTACAGTGTACCGTAGAAACAAAATAGTCCTTTACATCAAAGTCTTTTAGCACCATTGCGAACACAGGTAGGTCCCTGTGTAGTTCCCCTATCCTGCTCAGATTTTATCTCTTCTTGTGATTTTAGATTTTCCTCTCCCTGGGAATCATTAAAAGTCTTTGTAGCAGGACTGCTTATAAGAACCAAGCAGGAGGGAGTATCCACCTTATTGTTTTTGATCTGCATACAGAAAACAGTTCTTGGTTTTTCTTCAGGTCCCACCAAGCTGTCTGATCCACTGGATTCATATAAAAAAGTTAAGGAAAAAAAGCTGGCAGTGTTTTAATGGAGGATGTTTTAAAACGTTGGTTGCTTAATTGTATCAAGATTGAAAATAGATACATCAAGTTAGAAGGTAGATACATAAAAGCACACCAGTGTACAAGAGATCTGAAAAATAGGTCCTGACTGATTGTAGGGAATCTGCATAAGAGAAACACAGGTGTCATTTATTACAGATTGGCAACATTTTATTATTCGGTTTGCCACAAATCTGACTGTTTCAAGAACCTCCAAAATCCGGTTCAGTTTGTCTAATGCACTGATCCGTTTCAGCCAAGAGTAAAGCTGGAACACCAATCGTACAAAGCAATTTAGCCAACTGACCAATAAAACTGCAAGTCTGGTTTTGTCTTTTGAATTTGAGTTATAAGGATCAGACAGAACAGTTCTAGAATAAAAAGGAAATGTTTGGGTTAGGTGGACATAGTTTCTTCTGGACTAAACTGCAAGAGGTCCTCTCATTTAGGGCCAAGCAGAGAACACGTGATAATCTTTTCCAGCCTTTGCTTTCATGTATAAGGCAGAGAAGCCTAAAGATTTTATATAGGTCATGAGGGGTCACTCATCTTCTCATCAGGGAAGTTATTATATCATGCTTCATTTTCCCCCTCACTGCGTTTGGCAGAGTCTCCGATCAACCGGTGGGGGCAGTGGGTAATTTCACAGCTACCCACTAATGTTTTAAAGTAGTTATTACAATTAATCTCTCTCGCTAATACAGGTCAGAGCAGAAAACGAGAAAAGATGGCAGTGAATATCAAGTAAGCTTTCAGTAAATTAAAAGCCTATCATGCAGTCGGCTTTGAAGGTTACAAATGGGCGACAGAGAGCCGGAATGTTCTGCGATGGCAGGCAAAATATTCCTCTGCGCCCTTGGATGGAGCAGAATGCAGCTCACGTCGGCAGGCTCCTCTTTGGAGATTTATCTAATGGTTACAGTGTTCTGGCGATGAACCCCCTACACGCGGAAAGGGGACAGGTTTTATCAAGAAATTAAATTTAATCACCGAGGCCTAACCTCGTTAGACGTTACAGTTAAGCGAGCTTTGTTTGGAAATGTAGGGTCAGTGGGTTAAAACAGCAGTTTGCATTAGGAAAGGAACAAGCAGTGATTTATGATGATGCAAAGTATCTCCATCTGGTTCTGACCTTCTGCTAATGCTCCATTTAATTACGAGGAGACACACTGTAATGTTTAGTGGGGCTGCTTGGCTATTCCACCCGGCTCCGTTTTAATGACCAGCGGCTGGGAATGTCATATGGTTATCCTTATTACTGTCTTTGTATAGCTCCAAAACATTATGCTGCGCTTTATAATGGGGTTATACCAAATGTAAGATTTGGGTGGCATGTGTCACCTGTGGTGTAGGTTACCAAGGTTGGATGGTGCTCAAATTCTTATTCACACAAAGCCGCACAGACTTCTCTTACTAGGATATGTGATAGAGCTGTACATTTTCGAAAGGTCTATATGTTCTATTTTATGGCTGTCCTCCTCTTTCAAAGGCTTTCACATTTTCATGGGAACCTTGAGGGTCTTTGTGCTTTGAAACTCTAATAATTAAACTCCAGCTCTATTACGCATTCCATTTTTACAATAATAGCATAACAATTGTCTTTAACACAGAAACAGAATCTGTAATTATGCCTTGGTTTTGCCTCTACAAACATTGTAGACTGTAAGCTCCTTCAGTCAAAATCTCTGTTTATATATACCATTTCTTGAGGAAGTTATACAATCTTTGAATTGACTACTGGCATATGAAGATAATTACACTGCATTTGCAGATATTCCCAGAAGACTTGGGGTGTTTTTTCATTTTAATCACAGGTTCAGATATGGGTGTAGAGCCAGAAATAGCACACGGTATATAATAAGCTTTGCAGGGAAATGTATGTAGTGTCCGGGAGAGGATACTAGACCCTCACTCACTGCTCTGTGAAAGGCCATTTATCTGCTACAGTAACATTTGACTTTTCCCTGTACTTATATCTCAGTAATATATACTCTCGTTCCTTTCTGTGTCTGTTCCACATATTCCGTCTTCAACCCTCTCTTCCGCATATCCCGTCTTCAACCCTCTCTTCCGCATATCCCGTCTTCAACCCTCTTTTCCACATATTCCGTCTTCAACCCTCTCTTCCACATATTCCGTCTTCAACCCTCTCTTCCACATATTCCGTCTTCAACCCTCTCTTCCACATATTCCGTCTTCAACCCATTCCTGAATGTTCCCTCTGCCTTGAGTCCACAGATCACTTTTGACCGTTTCGTCTCCACGTCTTCCCTCTGTCTAATGCGGATTAATCACTCCCTGCATCGGTTACTCAACAAGATTATTCTCTGGTTCACAAAAATTTGATTTCATATTTTCTATTATTATTTATTTTAACCCCTTCGAGACAAAGGCTGATTTTACTTTTTGTACCCTTTGTGACAATGGCCTTTTTAACATTTCTGCGCTGCTTGTGTTTAGCTGTAATTTTCTTCTTTCCCGTTTACTGAACCCACACACAGATATTGTTTTTTTCAGGACAAGAAGGGCTTTCTTTAGATGACATTGTTTTGATTGTATCATATTATTTACTATTAAAAAAATTATAAAATATGGTGAAAAATTTAGAAAAAAATGACTGTTTCTAACTTTTAGTTGAAAAATCTTTTACTCATCTATAAAAGGTAATGAAAAAACCTGCTAAATAGATTCTACTATTTGTCCTGAGTTTAGAAATACCCAATGTTTTTATGTTTTTTTGCTTTTTTCTACCCATTATGGGGCAATAAGTACAGGTAGCGTTTTGCTATTTCAAAGCCATTTTTTCCAAATCTGGTAATTCTTCCCCCCATGTGCCATTTCGGGTATCTTTGAACCCGGCCAATGCAATTTACCCCATCAAGTCATATATTTTTGAAAACTAGACAGCCCAGGGTATTCCAAATGCTAGTATTTTAACTCTTTCCATGCACCATATCTACCACCAGCACAGACGGGGGTTCTTTACAGTAAGAGCGGTGAGATTATGGAACTCTCTGCCAGAGGAAGTGGTGATGGTAAACTCAATAAAAGAGTTCAAAAGGAGCCTGGACGTGTTTCTTGAAAGCAATAATATTACAAGTTATGGATATTAGATTAATAGGGACAGAACGTTGATCCAGGGATTTATTCTGATTGCCATATTTGGAGTCGGGAAGGAATTTTCCCCCTGGTATGGGGCAATTGGCATCTGCTTCATAAGGGTTTTTTGCCTTCCTCTGGATCAACACAGTAGGGACACAATATGTATATAGGTTGAACTTGATGGACTTTGGTCTTTTTTCAACCTTATGAACTATGTTACTATGTTACTATGTTACCACCAGTCTTTGTCAAACTTTATGGTAGTCATTTTTTTGCATTTGTTTTGTCATACACATTTTACTTCAGGTATGAATTAAAATGTTCTGGTATATGTCACTATCACAAAACACCCCAATATGTGTTCAGCAACATCTCCTGAGCGCAGCGATACCCCACATGAATGATTTTGCCTGGCTGTTTGGGGGCAAAAGGGCCACATTTGGGGCATGCGCATTTTTCAATGTTGAACTTTGGCATTTGGGGATCCACTGCCCATGCCCTATTTGGTACATCTTTGAGCCGGGCCATTTCAGTGTGCCCAATAAACCCATATATTTTTGAAAACTAGACACCCCAGGGTATTTCAAATGCTAGTATTTTAACTCTTTCCATGCACCATATCTACCACCAGTCTTTGTCAAACTTTGTGGTAGTCATTTTTTTGCATTTGGTTTTCCACACACATTTTAATTCAGGTATGAATTAAAATGTTCTCGTATATGTCACTATCACAAAACACCCCAATATGTGTTCAGCAACATCTCCTGAGTACAGCGATACCTCACATGAATGATTTTGCCTGGCTGTTTTGGGGCAAAAGGGCCACATTTGGGGCATGCGCTTTTTTCAATGTTGAACAGAGATGGCCCCTTCGTGCCGATCGCGGCGTTGCTGAATGCCTCGAGGTCGAGGCATTCAGCAACGCTTTTTGGGTGCAGAAAGCGATAGTAGATCGCTTTCTGCACCCGTTTAAAGACGTGCCGGTCCTGGCACGTCAATTGTCGTAAAGCACATGCTTTTCCGTGCCGTGCCAGGACCGGCAATTGTCATTAAGGGGTTAAACATTGGCCTTTTGGATGTTGTCAAGGTTCTGGGAACCAGAAAACCCTTCTATAAGTAGAATTTTTTACTCCACATGTTTTAGAACTAAACACATGACCTTTACCCATATTTACAAGACTGGACCATACTTCTAAACTAACTCTCACTCACTGTAGTCTTTCAAAGCCTACGTTTTAAATCAGTTTCATTGGTCCCTCACTAAGCTGCTAAGGATACTGACAGCCTTGCATCTTCTGGGAGAACGAATATGGATTTTGTCCGTATTTGGAAGCACACAGACGATTGAAGTGTCTGTCACCATGGCTATCTGGGCTCAATGCTTTGCCCTCAGGGCCTCACAAAGTAAGAAGTCTGAGATAGAAGTCATCTTATGGGCGAATTGTGTTAGAATTTTCAGGGGAGAAATGAGGGAAACATTAAATGGTCAGCTTCTTCCCTCCAGCTCTAATAAATAGGATTATAATGTAATTGGAGTGGGGAGGGAGCTACATTAGCCTCTGGGCCAAGGGAAATGCAGTGATGCTTGGAGCCGCAGATACCGATGATGTGTTTGACGGTCTCTGGTTGATGGGTATTCTTTATAGGCCATTAGTGGGATATGGATGTTAATGGTTCCAGTGTGATCTTCCATTCCTCTGACCCATTAATACGTGTAACCCCACCTGTGCGGGTCCTTTTCACATGGACATTAGAGTATCACAGAATGGTAGAAAATGGTGTTGCTGATGAAGAATTGGAATGTTATCTCCAAGTCATCGGAAACCATCTATCTAGGTAGGTTAACAAATATTTTCAATCTGGTCCTATCTCATTAACTCCTAGCTATCCAGTAGAGTAACACAACTCAGATTTCCACATATCTCCATTCATTATCAGGCATCTGTGTCTATCTGGTTATTGACGTAGCAGGATTCTGCTGAACACAGGAAGAAAACCTGTGATGAGAGATTTTTTGGAGCTCTGATTCCTCTTTACATATGCAAGCCTAAAAGTGGACACTGAGCTTCGATTCGTCAAGTTGTGCCACAGAATGGATTTTTGTAGAAACGTGCATTTCTTTAAATCAAGCAAATCCCACGTTCGTTTCTATCTGGTCAATGTAAACGGTCTATATAATGATCCTGAGGTCTGGCAAATCTCACTTATTTACAGAATGTCTCGGAGGAGTTCCAGCTTCCATAAATATCTGTCTTCATTATAAGAAGAAAGCAGAAAGATCTCCAACACGTTGACCCTTTTGATGTGTAAAGAGATGATTTTACCATTCGTTTTTTTGACGCGCTGAACAAGGTCACACATAAAACAATTGAAGCATCCTAACATGATTCAAGAGTTCTACATCTTTCTGGATGGAAAAGCGTTAATAAATATCTTGTTTATTTTGTGCTACCAGCAGAAGAAAATAATAAGACACTTTAAAAAATAATACTTTGAAGCTTTGGAATGAGATGTCAGTACCATGCCAAAAACCGACTGTAAAAAACAATAAGGTATTGTAGTTTGGGGTAGCCGTATTAGTCCAGTGTATAAGAATGCATTCTTAAAAAACAATAAGGTATAAAAGAATTGAACAGCATTCTGACAGAAACACAATAAGTGTAAGGGGGGAGCTGATGGGGGACCAGAAAATCAGGCCGTGCTGGAGAATTCATTTGGGCTCTTGAACTTTGGAGAGGTGGCAGGCAGTAAGGAATGGAGGAACAGTTCCGGTCAGTAATGAGTTTCCTTTTTTCATTAAAACTCCAGGCTTTTGTATAATAATGGAAATATTATAGCTGTAGGTCTAAGATCCTACATGCCGCTCACAGTCCCTGAGCCTTGGCACACTTGGAGCACCTGAAGTCCTACATGATTGGCCGACATTCTGTACATAAAATCGATACCTAGAGTAGTTCATAACTCTTGCTGTTCTGCCTTTCTGGGCTCATACAACTGGCTCTTTTTTTGTGATACATTCAGTAATCCCAAAATACCACCCGTAGGGCCTCCTTCTAGTGTCTTCAACATTCTAGTATTCCTGGGTATTCCCTGAAACTCTACATTCTCCAGTTGCTAATATGATTTTGATTTTCTTAAAACAAATACTTCACAACAGCCTGCTCCAGTGTCCGATAGATTTACAATACTAAGGGCTGAATTACCTAAACTGTGATATTTTGCACTGTTACTAAAAGCTGTTGAATCACCAGTGAAAATTGAGGTTCCATTGAATTCTGTTGGAGGTTCTGAATATTAACCAAATTATTGCTCCCGTGAGAGTCGGCTGATTGTCATAGGGGGTTAAGGAAAAGACTGGGGAAGTTACACAGGAATCTGCAAGCTCTGTGACAGGAAACGTAGAACAATATTTCATTAATTTGTAAAGGAAATCTGTACATTGTATTGTTAAACCGAACACAGACAATACCGGAGCTGGCTTACAAAATAACTACTGTAATACAGGTTATGTTAAAGAGACAGTACTGCACAAAGTCAGGTTAACCTTGCAGTTAAAGCAGTGTTTGTATAGATATATTTTGGTTCGGTGAAGAGCTGAGGCTGCGAGTACATTCATGGTGGTGTGTCTAGCACTAAATCTGACGCTTGTGTGTATTAGAGCTGAAGGGACTTAGTGCCAAAAATAATGGCGAACATGTAAAACCAATACCTGTTTTTTATTCTGTATTGAGACTTAACTAAATCTGTCAGTTTTAGTTTGTTAATTTCCACTCTTGTCATAACAAGTGAAAATTGTCAATCCTGGTTCATTGCAAACCATACGGTTTATTAGGTGTGAATGACACACAAGCAAATCGTTTTTATACTAATATGGCATTAAATGACAATTCAGAGTGTTGGTAGCTATGCTTTAATCTGCTGGATTGTATTATGTGAGTCTTGAAACCTGATGTTTCTAAAGGAAGAATATACATTGGGAAGGTTTCTATTATATAAAGAGAACGGTGTCATGGAAGTCCGGCAGAAATCAGCAATTTCAATATGCAAGATTAAAAAATAGACATATGAAAATGGAAAATTAGAAAGATGTAAACTGATTCTATTAATGACGCTGTTTTTAAGCACTTCTGCAAACCATCCGAATATCTGTTTAGTTTGTCCATTTCCCACTTTTGGGCCTCAAATTTCTGCCAATTATTGTCATTATTACTAATGACAGGAATTGTTGCCCCTTTGAAGCATCTTGTCATTCTAGCATTGGAATAAAAGCTGAAAGATGAGTCCGACGGAGGATGATATCCATTTGGAGTTTTATACTTGCACTGTTGTAGAAAGGAATCAGCTGGATTTGGGGGCGCGGCAGTGCTTTTTGGCATCTAAGTGTACGCTTCACAACTTTTCATTAATCTTCTTTAAATCTTGCAGATTCAAAGATTTTATGTTCCACTTCTCCTCTAAGATATGTTTTTGTGTTTTGAAAATTAGCTAGAGCTTATTTCTTTACATTTGTGATAATGCGTGTGGCCGATTCTGTATTTTTCATAAACAGCATGTATTTTTACGCTACGCTCATTGTCTAAGTAACTTATCACAGCATCAAAAGAAAATATTTGAAACGCAAGATCTTTTGTGAAACTCAAATTGTCTTGCACCGGCTGGCGCCAACACTTAGCGAGGCCATCTGTAATTGGGAGATTTGCAGTTGTTAATCTCGAATAAGCAATTTTGTTCTAGTGATTATCACAAATAGCCCTGCGGATGTTACAAGAACTCGAGAATACTTTGCTTGTAGATGGTCCGACCCCTTTTAACGTGACAGTGAAAATCGGTTATATTTAAAGATGTTTTGTTATTCGATAAGTCTGTATTTTTCCAAAGTGTAGGATTCCAAATAAGAATCAGTAGTGTTCCCAAAAATACCATCACTTCAGTGCTCGGTTGTTTGAAGCCAAAAAGAATATTCCATAAACGAATACATGCAGTAACTGAGTTTCGATACGGTTTCCATTTATTATCGCCACAAGGACTGAATGTTAACCTTTCACCTCTTGCTACTGACTGCTACGACAATAAATGCCTGTTTATAGGTGATGTCACCCTATCGGAAGATGTCAGTAAACTCGAGTTAATCTAAAATATAAATGAGAACATATCTGACTCTATTCTTACGGCATCTAATAATTGTGAGCCTTCCCTGATCAAACCAAAGTTTCAGATAAATAGCAATGTAATATGAGTGATCGGACCAGGCGTCCTGGTTTAGCACCTCGGCGGGTGAAGAAAAAGTAGACAGTTGCTGTACCTTTTATAGGGCAAGCTCAATAACACTGTGAAACCAAAGAGGGAAGCAAGAGAGAGCCGGGGTGGGGGGGGGGGCACAGATGGTCATATCTCCGGCTAAGTAAGCTGCTAATAGCAGTGGGTGACTCTGTGGTCTCCTAATCATTTGTCAAAGTATTTGTGGCAGGCCTCTGTTCAGTGGGCCCATCATGGAGGCAAAGTTTTGGCTCCATACCAGGTTGTATCAGTGCCAGCAGAGCGCTTATCGGCTGGTGATGTATTATAGAGGAATAGTGAGTAGAAATATATGAACTGTTCCGTGTCTTAATGTTTATGCTCGTCTGCAGATCGATAAATAAATTAATTCAAGTAGCCAAGATGTCTGTTTACAGCTGGGGGACCTTAAGTTGATTTTGAACTATGACTATGCTGACAGAACTGAATCTTTGGGTTCTCCACAACTTCTTTCTGGGGTAAATCGTGAATGACCAAACTTCAACCAGGACTAGATGAACTAAATTAACAAAGTTGTTTGTGGTTGTCTGAAGGTTCATACTTTCAGACCATTCAGAAAGTCATCAGAGTTTATAATATGGGACATTCACAAATAATCTCTTGTGAGATTAGAATCTTCCTCGAGGTCTGTAGCCCAATTCACATAACTCATCTTCGGTACATGATGGGCATTTGCGTTTCCGTCTTTAAGCAGAGAGTAAGGAGAGTTTTAGGATCTGTTTGATAAAAGTGAGACAGGCAAAGAGCTTCAACAGTTTCTCTTTTTTCTTGTAGGTCTGCTTAGAGTGTTATTGACAAGGAAGCCTGAACAAGCACCCTAAACCAGCAAGTTCTGCGGTAAGACACTCAAGAACCTATATTATCTACGTATCACGCTATAGACAACCCAGAACATCATATATTTAACTTAACAATTGCAGTGATCTTAATGAAATGTAACATTTGTTCTCCTCTCTGCATGTCTATAAAGGGTCTCTCTATTGAGTTGTTATTATGCTGCCTTGTGGTCATTAATAGACTGCATCCCTTCTGTTGAAACTGCTGCTCATATCTAGCATTATAGTTTACAGTACATTCATTGATTAAAATGAAAAAGTATAGTAAAGGTGATTTCTCTTTAATTCTTTAAAAAAAAGCAACAGGCGACATGAATGGGCAATTCCTAAACAGCTGGGCAGCCATTCTGCCCCCCTCTGCTTAATTGTACCGGGTCTCTATCATTAGACAAACAGCATCAGAGAGACAGTGATGTAAGCTATCTTGTTGTTTATAGAAAGGGTTCACATGCCATTTTATCTCTAACGAGAATGAGTAATTTATTGCTTTCTTAAGATAACATCACCATGTTTCATTCTGTGGTGTCGGCCAGAAAAATAAATCTGGTCTCGTTTCAAAGTAATGACAGAAGAAAAATTGCATTTTTGCAGAAGAAAAACACATCGCTGCAGACAGATCCCCATAGAGTTCTGATTAGTGGTTATTTTGGAAGGTGACACCGGCCAGAGAAAAAGAGGAACATTTTGAGGACACATGTATGTTTCGTAGTAAGAAATACTGGCAAACACTGATTGGAGGTGTGGTGTCCACCTTAAAATCAACCAACTCATAGACATTTATTCCATGTGATGCTTGCAGCACATTTAGGCACCGTGCAGGAAAGTCTATTACGGTACCCAAGAGGGAGGCTACCATGAAGAAAGAAAGTCCATGCCACAAAGAGTAAATAAAGGCACACACGGCAGTGGAAGACGGGTAAAGGCCTTTATCTGCCACTTTTGTAGTAAAACGCAAATGCTCAGGGTGCACACTTTGTTATGGCTAACCACTGGCATGCAGTATATATAGTGTGGCTCCGTGGAATTCACCTGCAATTAAGTGATTTCGCAAGAAATAAATCATGCATTATAACTCGCACATTGCCAACTTTCTTTAAAATCCTCTCTCTCACTAGAGGATATTTGATGCTATGTTTTTCTGGCAGTAATATACTTTTTACACGTGGGAATTAGAATGAGTGGTGGTTTTATACAGTGTCTCCGCCACCTTATTGGTTATCCTTCTCCCCTATACATTGGCACATGTAAAACAGATTATTATTACTTACAAGATGTGCAGCCCCTGCTGTGTGCAGATTACAGAGATGTTGGTCAAGGGGGATGTTTCGACATCCTGGTTAAGCTCAGTGATTGGAACAAGCATAGAATTACTTGTAATGCATTATAAATGTAGGCCATTGTCTGCCGTCCCTTTTTATCTGGAAGATTGACCTGCGCGGTCAAGTGGAAGAAACCCCAAACTAAATTTTTGCAGGGCGGCAGATGAGATTGAGAGGGTGAGAGATGAGATTGTCTCAAATCCAGGAGACACAATAGGATTCTGATGACATAAGGGTGAAGGACAGTGAATCCACACGGTCAGACAAAGAGAGGATATAAAGTACTGTGCAAAAGTTCACCAATGCTGGTCTCCTTAATGCTGAGAAGAACAGGCAGATGCTTATCCATCTGATTGGCCCCAAATATATTCTGCATCACGACAACAACCCCATACATACAGCCAAAGTGATTAAGAACAACATAAAGAAGTACAAGGAGCCCCAAAAGTAACGGTATGGCCTCCTGCGTAAAACTTTTGCACATTACTGTAGCTCTTTTATTGTTTCGGTATTTACCTAAGGACAATGGACAAAAAAGAGTGACAGATAACGGCTTTAGATTTGTCTTATAAACAAAATAATAGATTGTTCCAGTTAAAATTTAACAAAAGCATAATCTTGTCCCAAAACTCATTGTCCGAGACTCATTCGATCGCGGCCTAACGACAATCCCATGTCTGTCACATTGATCTTTAAAATGGTTAAGATGTCATAATATAAAGGTCTGTTACAGAACGCAGCTCGCTGAATGATCAAACAAATATGTTTGATTAAGGAACTTGACTGATGTGTATGTACAGTAATAAAAATGGATTGTTTCATTCCATGGCTGTGATTGTGGGTTCCTTGGAGTTTTAATCAGAATATACTAGAATTTTAAAAAGACATGCATTGCAATGACAGACTGGACGGAATGGATAGGCTGGGATCAGTTTTCTTCTAAACTCATCCACACATGATGATAACACTGTCACTTGTTAGTAACTGATCAACACTTTTGCATTATGTGCAAGTTTTGACTTGATACAGTTACAAGGAATATAAAAGGTCCGTGTATCGCTCACAGAATCTGAGTCAGGAGGCTTTAGTGATGTCAATTTACTGTCACGTCCCAGCCTTATGTCTTAAAGATCACACAAAGAGCTGTGTGTTTGCTACAAATTTGTTTGTACCAGATTATTAACGGCGCAGTCTAGTTGGGTATGTCGGTCTGCGTGTCACTTAGACTCCTGAAGACATTTGTGCAATAACATACATAAGATGACAGTTAAGAATTTAGAGAGAAATATTAAATAGCCATAAATTGCTTTGAAAAATGCAAAGCTCAGGCAAAATCTAATTATTTTTTGTCTTTTTCCTCTATTTAGTGCACACTCTTAGTTGGTGTTAATTCTGGGGTTTGGGCTATAAATCTACATGCTGTGAAACACTGCATATTATTGGTATGAAACCTTTTACTAGCTGGCGTTAAAATTATTCACGTTAGTAATTAAATGCAATAAAAAAAAATTAGAGCAAAAGTTTATTACCCTGTTGCTTATTAGTTAGTATATTGTGAAGAGAGCGAAATACAAATTGTTACGGTTGTGTGTGTTGAGAACGCCACTTCCAGGGTCTTTCGCCAATCCGTCTGGATCAAGCATTTAATCTGGGATCAGTTTGTTTGTTCACAGGAACCAGCTAGTTGGGAAGCAAAGGTCGAAAGTGAATCCTCTCCCACGACTAGCGAAGAATAAGGGGTTATCGAAAGGTTTTAGCAAAGGCAGCACATGTGATCAATTAAACCTTCTAATCCATCTGGGCTGGAGAGCTCTGTTTTTTATTTTTTTCCCCCCATATTTCATGGGGCCATGGAAAATGGGCTGCCCTTTGACTGGGTCTTCCCATCGCTAGATGTCATGTAAGATGTTGAAAAAACACAATGTCTATATATAGAATTGAGTTCAGCACTGGAGGATGAGGGGGTCCCGTGCGTACTATGCATATACTATTTAAAATGTGCCTTTAGATGCAACAGGAGGTATAAAACATTTAAATGGAGGGTTGGGATGATGTTAGATATACATAAAAATAAAACGGGTAAAGAAATGCATGCTAAGTGTGGTAGGAGTTTTAGTCAAGTTTAGGCTTAAAGCTGTGGAGCTGAAGATAATTTATTTTTCATACAGAAGACACCAGTTTCTGCGCTGTTACCGGTCTGATTGTTTTTTGGGGAAACAGAGGGATTGCACTTTAAGGTCAGTGCCCCTAATCCCCTCCTGTGGTTATGATTAAACTGGGCAATCGTTTGGGGAGACAAAGTGCTTTCCTGCATTTTATCAGCGTGACAGCTAAACTAGCCTGTCACTGCAAGGCCATAGCACTGAGGCACAGAAGAAAGAGACAAGCGGGTGACTGCAAGGAGCTGATAAAAGCACAGTCCAGACACAACTGTCTCATTCTGTCTTGCAATTGCCAGATGGAAAACAAGGTAAGGCATCCCATGATAAGCAGGAGATTAAACGTCCTTGGCAGAGCTGTGGGCAACCTCCAGGTTCCCACGATGCCCAATGCTACCCCACCCCAATGTTTTAACAGGAAAGGGCATTTGAAGGTCAAAATCCTCAATCTTAAAGCTAATCCTTTAAAATGTGTGCAACTGTACAATACTGCTTAACACTTCCAGCACCACAAGCAAAACACAAGCACGAATCACATTCAATAAATAATATTTCCATAGAATACTGAGCGTTCCACCGAGTTCTGCAGAGGGTCTGAAGCAAACTCCTGTAACAATCCTGAACACCCTCTGTACACTTTACATAATGTTGCTCTGCTGGAGAGATACATGTAATTCATACCAATAAATGCTGCAAACATGCTGAGGGGTCGGGGGTTTGTTCCAACACATTTCTGTCTAAAATAGACCAACAATACACTCTGATGAACGACAAACACGATGCCTCCCTTTGTTTCCCTTGTCTGAATTCCTAATTTAGGCCTTTTTCTTGTTACTCGCAGGAGAAAACACATATTTGTTCAAAGATTGTTGGAGATCCGCGGGGTGGGATGAGATGTGCAGCGCCGGGCTACGCTTATGAAAGATAACCTGTCACGTAGAGATAAAAAGGCAGAGAAAGGGAAACAGAGAACAATTCAATAAAAGCACTAGTCACATTTAATGAGGGCTTTTTATAGCCTTGAAAATGAGAAACTGGTGGGTGGATGTGGGGAGCGGCAGGTTTGTATGTTTATAATGGGTCTTTTTCTAAGATGGACTTGTGCTGCAATATATAATTTAGCATTTGTGACTTAACACCCAACTCTGGGGTTTTTGTGTCTAAAGAGTCAACAGAATTCCAAATCTTCCTAAAGCTTTCACTAATATAGCTCTTCTCTTGCCTTGTATCCAAACTCACAGACTAGAGAATTAGAGGAGCAAATAGCAAATGAAACACTCCTTTGACCTTAAAAGCAGTCCAGTAATTACCTGTAAGAGTATAACCCCCAAGTATATTCACTGCATGTCACCAGAAGCTGCCAGGCAATGTCTAGGTTTTGATTAAACTCGGGAACCAAATCCCTTTTCTGAGCAAGGAGGCAGGTGTATGTGTGGGTCCTGAAATCCACACAGCTGTACAACGAGAAACACCAAACATCTAATAAAACAAGCAATAAAATCAGACTCTACGGGTGTGCAAGACAGAGTGGGGCTAGAAGAGCCAAATAACCCTGGTAACAAGAAGATGACATTATGCTCCGTGGCTCACTGGGTGTAATCGACCGAAACATTAAAAGGAGCATTAGCAGAATACAGATGATGATACCAATATTTGTGCAAAAATATGCTACTGGTCAGGATGTCGGTTCCTGGAAACTGCTGGGTCCTTAGATTTTACCACTGTAATCTACGATTATTACTTGACCTGGTGTCAAGTTCAGTAAATATTATGGAAGCCTCATGGACACCAAACCAATGATAATCTTTTAGTGGCCTGAAAGAACGTCTGAAATTACCTCCTTTCCCCACTTCTCTTAAAAAAGCTGTCCGAAGCGATCAACTACAATCAGCAACTTAACAAGAGAGGAGGAATAAGTTAATGTGGAGGGATAATCATGCAGATCCATAAGATCACTGCTGCTGTGGCAGATGGTAAACTAGTGTTATTCTGCTACTGGCACACTAAAGATACTGGGTAAAGATTAAAAATACATTAACACTTTCACAAAGGTTGTGTAAAAGATGGCTCTTGTATCCCAACACCTCTAAAAGACACTGCCTTAACAACTGCCAATTCCCGAGGTATGTTTTTCTTGTTCAAACTGTGGCTTTAAGATACAACAGAGGATGTAATTATGAAGTTCAGAGACATTGTTATGAGCAGAGCTCGGGGAAGAGGAGGTGATAGCCAAATGTACTAGAAGCCACAAAATTAATATTAAGTAATTGATACAGGAATATGTCTGATATTGCTTTGAGACTGTCCTAAATAAATGTGATTTTGCTTCACTGATTCTGTCTTCAGTGCACAAGGTGAAAGGGTGTCCACCTCTGGCACGTGACAGCGGGGCATTTAATCTCTCTCTGCCCATTGAGTTTCCAGTGTACACAAATGGGTGCAGAATTCAATTATTAATAGTGCAGTCTTGGCTGCACGGGGGGGGGGCTAGAGCGGAGCGTGACAGATCTGTGTGGGAGTTTGACGTTTGACATAGGCCTGTGTTACTGATACAGAGCATTCTGTGTTAACAAACAAGGCAAAGAGACAGGCTCTGGACCTCGAGTGGAATGGAGCCTGCGATTCCCACGATGACCTCCATGACAGTGAAAATAATGCTAAATCAGGCTCTAGGCAGTGTACCAAATGGAGAACCTCATCCACGCACCTGGGAATTTACAGCAATATACACAGCCTCGATACAACCCCCTGTTGGCCTTAATTTATACACCCCAGCATCTAAATAGGACAAAGAAATGGGCACTTTCTGTTTAGGGTGTGTGGTTAGAAGTAGTGTTATGGGAAGGGCTTTTGATGGCTATTTATGTAACTGATTAGAGCATTTAGAAGAAGGAGAATGTATTTTATCTACACAATTCAATTTATAAACCCATTTCCTGCTGTTTCTATACACATTAATGTGAGTGCAGTGCTTACTGCCTGTTCAGTTTTGCATAAGACAGCTCTGTTTTCTTTATGCCGCTCCTCTGTTTGTGTAAAACATTCAGGAAAATGGTGTTTTCTATTCCTGAACACATTTGCTTTGGTATTCATTCAATATGGTGGTTAATGATTCCATACCCACTGACTAACCTTTCTTAAACACATAGAGCCTGAGATGCTGGAAACATTAACCCATTAAAAGCACATCACAAATACTCTATTGTAGTAAGCATCAAAAGTTGGCAACCAAATGGTTCTAATAACGGTCCTTATGAAAATCATGACTTATCAGGAGATTCAGAATGAAGTCTCCTGTATTCAGGCAGGGATTTTAGCTGTGATAGATCTGCGAGAAAAGCACCAATTGCAATGTTCAGCTATCATTACATTGCTGTAGAATATGAATGAGTAAGCACTAAGAATCTGCCCATTCACCAAGTCTAGTGTGAAAATCCTGACACGGATGGGCAAACTATGAAAGTTTCCTGGCGTGTGTACATATGTACGTGTGCTTATGTATGCTTTATTCCTGATTGTCTGCTGTCTATGTACACGTATATTCGCAAGCTGTTTTTTGTCTAAACGTGTACTTATTGGTTCCTGCTCATCTGGCCACTCACGCTGAAGAATAATGAGTCTGCTAGTTATATTTTAGAATTATGTGCTCCATTCATTTGCAGAGTACGGCTCTCTTCCCAGCAGCCAATTAGATGAAAGCCTTTGCTCAATGAGCCCTGTCTAAGGAGCTGTTCAGCTTGTTACATTTCCATCAGATGCTGTCTGCAACCACACAAAAGGCCCTGGAGATGTACTCCAGTCCAATAAGGCCTTGTTTGCCAACCGATGCCCCCTCTCCAAAGGAACCTCCTCCCAACCCGCCCCGTGCACCAATCTCAAACGATGAGGCTAATGTGCGGTTTGTTAGTGGGAAGCAGGAAGAAGGGGAGCTAGACTCAGAAAACATGATGTGGTGGTTGGTGCATGGAACAGCAGACATCAGCCAAAGACGGAAACAACCTAGGTCTTTTCTAGAGGCCCTTAACATTATATATTATTCCACATAAGACCAAGAAAAGCTTGATGTAGATCAAGAAAAGTTAGGTATCTGATATGACCTCAGCTGCACTAGAACTATTATGGTTCTATGCTGGGCTTTGGTTGTCCAAGAGACTTGCAGGAGACCACAGAACTAGATCACAGTCTAGACTAGTACTGAAAGCTTTCAGCCAGTTTGAGGGCCGTCTGTAGGTTGTTCCTGCTTCAATAAAAAGCCAAGGGATGTCTACATAACTTTCCAAAGGACATAGCGATAAGACTTATGTGGTAACAGCCCTACTGGATGTATTATCCATGAAGCCACAATCAGTTTTCCTGTTCCTACGAATCTCTGGGAACTATTTCAAATGGGCCCTGTAGTAATCTTCTTTCTTATTCTTGTGTGTTGATGTAAATGAATGGCAACAACCCCCCATGTATTGTAAAAGTCATATATTTCGTTAACAGACTGCACATACTCACAGCATGGCAGAAATAACGGCACCCCCGGGACGGGGAGCTCATTATAACTCCATTACGGATAGCCACAGGGTTAAAGTCAATGCTTTTTTAATTGTCTCTATATTTCATCATATTTACGCTTTGGTTCATCGATGCGTCCTTAAAACTGCAATAGCTATCTGCATTTGTGTTAAGGGAAAAAAAGATACAGTGTCCCATTTCATCCAAGTCTCCAAATAGTTTCACTGTTACTTAAAAATAATTTTCTGTAATTCGAACCGACATACGTGATGGAGAGGAATCCAGGGTCAGAGCGGTCTTTATAAGGTGACAGATTCCATAATTTTAGGGATTTCCCCCAATATCAGGTTAAATCGGTAGGTCCTCAGGGTCAGCCATATTATCCTTTCCTTGAATATAGGTGCCTTCATTCAGAATACCTTTACTTCCTGACACTTCATGGTCTGTATCACAATGACTCTGGCTAGAATCATTTGGTTGCTGCCATTAGCAAGTCACTACTACGGGAGCAGCAATTATTTGTGATTCATATTAAAATAATACAGTGCGGAGAATCATGAAGAACACATCAAGATAGCAAATTTTCTTCGCAAAGGTAGCCTAAGGCTTGTGCCATGTGAATGAAATTCTAAAGAACAAAAGGCTTCCTTCGTTGAAATGCTTCATCAGATATAGCACGTTCCTTCACATCCCATTCCATATATAATCATCAGACTGTAGATGGCTGGTGACAGCTGTCACAGCCATATAGTGGTCTCATATGGGTGATGGCCCAGTTATTTGGCTGGGGTCCTGTGCATTGTAATTAAGGCTTAAGAGATGGCATTGTTTTTTCTCTCTCCGTTTTACATATAGGATATAACAGAATGTCAGCATTAAGGGTTAATAGTTCTATGATATGTCAGCTGTTGAATGCATCATATAGGATGACAGTAATCTAGTACAGGAGTATTTTAACTACCTGCACGTTGTCAAACACACCTTTCCGTTAAGAGTTTTGACCCTTAAGAACCTAAAATACTCATTTGAGTAGCACAAAAAGGGACATAAGCTTGCCACTCTTCGCCGTCTGGATGGCTAAAGCTAAGAAAAGGAACTTCAGCTCCAAGGACAACTTACGAAGTAAAAGCAATCATTGTAAAACACAGTTCTCAGTCCGTGTTAACAGAACGTAATCATTAACAAGTAATTTTGTGGTCCAGAACCCTGTTACATTTTCTTTGACATCTCTATTTATCTTTCTTGCTTTTCTTGTGGGTTTTTTTAAGTCATCAAGACTTTTAGTAATAAATCCATATAAAAAAAGAAGGATGTAGTTTGCGTCCAGTGCTCTTTCAGAGGCACAGGGTCCGTTCCTCTTAATATTCTCAACGTTTCCCTTTGTTATGGCGCTACGAGCCCTTCGCCTGCTGATGCCTTTCGTCCCGGTGGGAATATAGCTTTTATTACATTCCCTAAAGCTTTGTAGGATTTTTTTTTGATTATGATTATAATTTGATTTTCAGGAGAGCTGCCCTAAGGCAAGAACGATTGTTTCTTATTTGATTTCATATTAATTGAAGCTTTTTTCTTTCCTTAAATCTTCACATTAAGTTGCTGGACGGGAGCGCACATTCACAGCTAGGAGAATTTGTTTCAAATAGAAACTTGATTTGGTGAGAGTCCATTTCAAAGAAGATGTTCGATCTACTGGTAACAACTGAAATTCTCTCTCATTTTATTTATAATCGGGGTTTAACACTTTAGACAATTTATTTTAAGCGCTAAAAATTAGTTTAGTGGCTAGTTTAGTAAATAGATGTGAAGTGAAGCAAGTCTTTTGTTTTTTCAGTTTGGGCCCCATAAAGTAAAAAAAGGAAGCTGAGATAAGATGCCAACCAAAGGGTAGAATCTATTTGTTTTTACAGGAGGGAGACTAAGTGTAAAATATAGTAGTGACATTACTACAGATGCAAACTCTATATCAACACATGCAGCAATGTAAGTCCTAGGCCAGGCCAAGGTGCTCCAACCAAACTGTTCCTCACTTTATACAATCCTCCTCACTGAAATCCCCTTATTTTTCTGCATGGCATTGCTCAAAAAGTTCGCTGTAGTGTTTTGAAAGCACCAACCAGGGTTTTGGTTCCCCATTTAGAGCTTCTTTCCCATGTTTACACACTTATTTGCCTGGTTGGTTATTAGGATGGAACAATAGAAGAGAAAATCTTGTGAGGACACGCATTCTCTTGTTTACAAGAGCTTCACTTCATATTAATTTGTTTAATATGATAGCCTAATACAGGTTCTCTCCAGAACTGAAGAGAGAAACATTTTTGTTAAACGGAAAACCATTTCACGGCAAGTGTTGAGTCTCATCTCATGGCAGAAACGCCTTTCAGGTTAAAATTCTCATTCAACCTAATCTGCTGAATTTAACTGTTTTATGATTAAATACAGCTTTACAAGCAAATAATACATGTTACGTAAAACAACTCGGGATCTTTATCTATGCTTAGTTTTTACAAAGTGATGTGGTTAAAAAGAAACTGAAGCGTGTGGACATCTTGGAGAAAGCCTTGTGGTGGGTGTCACAAGCTGGCTGCGTTTGATGAATATACTTGCATTATTTAATTTGAAATTCTCATTAGGCATCGGGAACAGGAGGCTGGCAGGGTTCATTCATCTTAGCACCTTACGTCTGCCAGTATCCTTCCCCCCACTCCTTGACAAGGTTAGAAAGCATCAGCTGGAGCTTGCGAGGTACGAGGCGGGGCCCCCTCCATATTTCACTCATTATAGCCCTGCAGACAGTGTCAAGTGGAAAGGGGTTGGGGGTATAAAAGGAGATCTGTTACCATGGTGAATATGGGGCCTACAGATGTTGGGGTGTGGTAGACTAATGAGTACACAGTCATAAAGTCTTCTTCAGATGAGATAATTATGTGCCGCGATAGCACTACACATTGCTCTTTCCTTTCTGACTTTAAAAACGTAGGGAAAGCGATGTGGTCAAATGCAACTTGTATCTTTCTATGGTGCAATATGATATATGATATATGATGCCCCTGGCTGTTTGGGGGCAAAAGGGCCACATTTGGGGCATGCACATTTTTCAATGTTGAACTTTGGCATTTGGGGATCCAGTGCCCATGCCCTATTTGGTACATCTTTGAGCCGGGCCATTTCAGTGTGCCCAACAAAACCATATATTTTTGAAAACTAGACACCACATGGTATTTTAAATGCTGGTATTTTAACTCTTTGCATGCACACATTTTACCACCAGCATTTTTTCAAAGTTTGCAGTAGTATTTTTGTGTGTGTATTTTTCCTACACACACCTACTTTATGTATGAATTTACAGCTCCTGGTATATGCCGCTGTCACACGACACCCCAATATGTGTTCAGCAACATCTCCTGAGTACAGTGATACCCCACATGCATGGGTTTGTAATTTTTTGGGGGAACTAAAAGGCCACATTTGGTACATGTGCATTTTTCTAATTGGAAATTAGATGTGTGGCCATCCTTCCCCCCATGTTAATTGGGACCTTGTTGAACCCGGCCAATTCAATTTACCCCATCAAATCATACATTTTTTAAAAGTAGACACCCCATAGGCATTTAATATGCCAGTATTTTAACTCTTTCCATGCGAGAATTGTTTTAAGCTAATGTGCTAATTTTAGGACTTGCTCACAAAAAAATATTTTTTATATATATTTATTTATTTTTTGCCTTTTTTTTTTATTATTTTTAAACATTTTTTTCAACTTGAAGGTTCCCCTGATAGTGACATCAGTGGGAAATTATTTTTATTTTACTGGTTTTTTACTATTTTTTTCTAATTGTTATTAATTTTATTTTATTTTTAATTTATTTTTACTAATCACACTGTGATTAGAAAGCTGAGCTCCATTGACTTGTATGGTTGAATGCAGTACCTGTATTCAACCTGCAAGTGGAGCCAGAGTTCTCTAGAGGGTCTGGAGACCATCTAGCGAACTTTTTCGTCTTTATTTTTTTTTCCCGGGCCGCCGCCATCTTACTGATGGCGAAGATCACCGGCAGCTGCGGCTGTGACCGCTCTCCGGAGCGGTCACAGTCCATCCCAAAGTAAGTGTTTGGTGATCGTTGATCGCCTTCCTAAACGCAAAGTATGGCGGATGTTGACGCCCCGGGGAGGGGCCAGAGATGGCCCCTTTGTGCCGATCATGGCGTTGCTGAATGCCTCGAGGTCGAGGCATTATAGCAACGCCGTTTCGGTACAGAAAGCGAAAATAGATCGCTTTCTGCACCCGTTTAAAGACGTGCCGGTCCTGGCACGTCAATTGTCGTTAACGACTTGAATTTCGGTGACCTGCCCGGACCGGCAATTGTCATCAAGGGGTTAACTAGTTCTCGTTCTAACCTTTTTTCCAAGAAAATTATAATTGTGCGCAAGAAAAAAAGATTTATATGCAAACCACTGACATTAAAGAGAAAAATCTACAAGACAAATGATGATGGAGATTGTAATATAGAGTTCAAATCAGCAAGACGTGACAGCAATTCTCGCTGAGGTGTCCTGCGGAGTTGCACATTAGCTGCTTCTCTGAGCACCAGCTTCCATGTGATGCCACGTTCCAGTATTATCTCCTACTTACCTACTGAAAGTGTTTATTATCGTTCTTCAAATCTTAAAACCTGAAAGTGTTTCAAGCATAAACATATTAACGTGTAACTGAGTAGCCAATAAGAAAGGGGAGATCAACTCAGTTCTGAGGTACAGAAAATGCTTCCGCTCTTGAAATCAAAGTACCGTATTTGCTCGATTATAAGACGACCCTGATTATAAGACGACCCCCCAAAATCTGAATATTAACTTAGGAAAAAAAAAGAAAAAGCCTGAATATAAGACGACCCTAAAGGAAAAAAGTTCGACCAGTAAATGTTAATTCATGTAAACTATTTTTTTAAATAAAAGCTATGATTGAGAAAAATATTTTTTTTGTTTTTATTTCCTTGTATTTTCCAACCTGTCCCCCAGTTACGCACATCTTCCCCCAGGCTTGCCACACCAATATGGCACTGTGGCCCATGATATGCCTTTTAACCCTCTATATGCCACTGTGCCCCATGGTATGCCTTTTGACCCCCTATGTGCCACTCTGCCTCCAGAAATGCCTTATATCCCTATATCCCATTCTGGCATTTAGGGGGTTAAAATGCATATTATGGGGCAGAGTGGCATATAGGGAGGTATAAGGCATTCCAGGAGGCAGAGTGGCATTAAGGGAGTTAAAAGGCATTGTATAGAGCACTCTGCCTCCAGAAATGCCTTATACCCCTATGTGCCACTCTGGCATTGGGGGGTTAAAAGGCATATTATGGGGCAGAGTGGCATATAGGGAGGTATAAGGCATTTCAGGAGGCAGAGTGCTCTATTAAATGCCCCCTTAACGCCACTCTGCCTCCTGAAATGCCTTATACCTCCCTATATGCCACTCTGCCCCATAATATGCCTTTTAACCCCCTAAGTGCCAGAGTGGCATATAGGGGTATAAGGCATTCCAGAAATGCCCTATGCCCCCATTTAACACACACACACACACTTACCAGTGCTTCCAATTTCCTGCTGTATTGCCGGGGCAGCGGGTTGACGTCTCCTTCCTCTGCAGCCGGAAGGAGGTGGAGTTGGCAGCGGGGGTTTGTCTGCGTCCGTTGCGCATACCTTCCCCAGCTGTCAGAGATCAGAGTTACCCGCACCGGTGCGGGGAACTCTGATCTCTGACAGTCGGGGAATGTATCCGCGACGGACGCAGACAACCCCCGCTGCTAGCCACACCTCCTTCCGGCTGCAGCGGACGTTGTCTACGCGGATCGCGTAGACGTCAACCCGCTGCCCCGGCAATACAGCAGGAAGCACCGGTAAGTGTGTGTGTGTGTGTGGGGGGGGGAGACAGGAGGATCCAGGTCCCCTGCAGCTGCGGGGGATCTGGATCTTAGTCTCATAATCAGACCTCTATTTGAGGTCTGATTAGAAGACAACCCCGATTAGAAGACGAGGGGTATTTTTCAGAGCATTTGCTCTGAAAAAAACCTCGTCTTATAATCGAGCAAATACGGTACATTTTTTAAACAAAAAAAGGGCAATTCAGTAAAGAATCGTAAAATTGACAGGTTTTAGGATTCTGGGGTTAGGTTGGGAGCAGCAGACAAATACCACATCACTACAATTTACAATATAAAAGTCATCAATTGCAATCCTTAACAGACGGCATTGTGGGAAATGTTTAGGCTAGTTGTTTAATCCCATTGTCATCAGGTCTTTTCATTGGAACCAGAGAGTTGATAGTGAATGTGTTTTTAATAACCACTGCACCCAGTGAATCAGATAATAAACGAGGCTCCAATTTGCTCCTGCTTTTGAAATCAAAGGTAAATGACACTCAGCAGCACAATGAAGCCCTTCTCTTATTACAGTTTACCATTGTCACCCTTCTGGACTCTATTCACCCCAGTACAATGCATTGCCCCCTCATGTATAAGCTTGTCGCATGCCACTTGTGTTCTGTCACCGTGGCAACCACCACAATTGATGGACATTTTCAGAGATCATCGGTGGCAACTCATCTATGACATTGTGTTCGCCTGTGCGACCTGGAAACATCCAGAAGCAATCTCACCAAAAAGGGCAGGAAACACATTTAGGACGTAAAATGTTCCTCTTTCTAGTATCTTTTTCCTCATCTGTGTGATGGCTGATCACAGTTTATAGATGACTACCTCTTTACCACAGTTCAAATAAATGACGGAGTTCCGACTCTTTGGGCAGTAAATTCAGGGGACTGAAGTAAAACTCCACCATCCACTGGAATTTGATTAGATCTATCAGAAGATGATTCTGGCGTGGTTGAGGTTTTCTTATATCTTTTAATAATCCCTGTATCCAAATCTGTAGCGTTTGCAGCTTATCAGCCTTTATGACAGTATGGCTGCCTTCAGCCACTGACCTCGGCTGCAGCCTGGATACTATTAGTATTATTACGCTTTCGGATGAATACAATACCTGCTGTCTGTGCTACATTTATTTATATAGATTATCTGTTACCTCTTTGTCTGTAACCTGCAATGAGTTTGATGCGCTGCCAAAAGGCAAAATCGTAACCATTCGCTGGATCGCCGAGTTCATCTTGTAGCCGAGTGCCTGCATCCTTCAACCGCTGTGTATCAGGACTAATATCCCATTACTCACTTACCGCTATATTGATTTTGTAGGCTTTTTATTTTTTTACATAAGCCACAAGACTACAGTAAAAAAGATTTTTCAGTTTTGCGGCAGGGACCCGTTGTAATGGCGCTATAAACCGCAGCGTGCCTTCGGGACGGGGGTTGGAAATTCTACCCGGCACATCTTAATTGTTGGCTGTCAAAATGCCTTATTATTGCAAAAGTGACGGATAGCGATACTAGTCGGAAATACAGAAAGAGAACAGGCAGCAGCATGGCTGCTTGTTCGATCTGATAACTAGAAGTATGTGGAACACACAGACTTATCTCCTGACATTTAAGTGATCCAGCAGTGACGCGTTTATTTTAGGGAGTCCGGTTAGAAACTTTGTCAGGGGACGGGGCGTTATCTAGACTCTGAACCCTACTGGCTATCAAGTTATTTATAAGTTACATTTAGAAGAAGACTATATTTTATTTATTCAATGTACTCTTTACTGTTTCTATACACATTATCGGGGCTTTTAGGGCTGTAGAACCCTGTGATACCCTCATATCCAGCAAACATTCAAACCTCCTGAGGCCCCCGAGGACCTGGGTGCTGTAGCTTCTCCAGTTCCCTTTCCATGTATTATCCTGCTTCCTAAATGTCCAGCCGAGAGAATGGAAGTGCAGCCGCAGAATATTCCCGCTGAGGATACAAGTGGTACCTGCCACAGCAGGAAAGCCAGAAACTCAGGAAGGAAAATAGGGAGAGTTTGTCCATGACAAATGTTTTTTCATCCAAACTCCTGCTTGCGTAGGCATCAGCCTTCCAAAGACTATTGTGACCCTTATATAAAAGCCTGATAGATTTTTACCCTTCTTCAGTTTGTTTATACGCGTGATTCTGCCTCCTGACTGCTTTTCGGGGGACAAACCACACTTAGAGGAACCTTCATGAGTCAAAACCTAGCACTTTCTATATTCCTAGTAACACCTTTCAAAGTAATTCTACTCTTTATTTAACTGTTAATTTATGTTTATAAAGAGGCATAAAGAAGGTTCCACTATTTTCATTTCCTGAGTCTTGCATTTGTTATAAATGGGTACAATTATTTAAAATGTGTAAAATAAATGGGCATGTTAGGTACATGCTGGGTAAAATGATGCTCTAAGCACAAGAAACATAATGTTAGTGCAAATGTATTATTTTATTTTTTTTTAACTGAAAGGTTAAAAATGCCAATGCCACATATAGGCTGTTCATCACGCTGTGTAAGTGAATGTAATGGTCTGTAAGGTGACACATTCACCCCACATGAATTAACTTGCCTATAATGCGCCCGGGCGGGGGGAGTGGTTGATGTTAGCATTTTTTGGTAGGTTCACAGTTTTCAGGAATTTCACATGTTTGCTATTGTGCCTCTCCTTGAGTGTGAGGAGGAGAACAGGACACAGGGAGCTGCTTATATTTAACGCTAACTGCAGGGACACGACTACTTCTGCTGAGTGACTGACAGGGCATGATGAGGGACAGGGCATGTGTGGGCATGGAAAGACGAGAATGGAGATAAATCAGAGACGTTCATTCGCCCATTTTGCCTAAACCATACCTTCCAAGTATCCTTATTTAGTTCTGCTACTACTTCCTTTAGTCCCAAATCCCTCTTTGTGCCCCTCTTTTGTAGGAGGTCAGAATGTTTGCTGGGTATGAGGGTATCACAGGGTTCTACAGCCCTAAAAGCCAGGATAATGTGTATAGAAACAGCAGGAAACGGCTTTATAAATTAAACGGGGTAAATTAAACCCATTATTGATATTCTAAATGGGCCCTTAATATTTGCAAAGGAAAGTAGTTACTAGTTATTTAAACCAACAGTATCTATGAATTTATGGAAAACTTAAATGTTCATAAAAGCCTACTAAGTAAAGCAAAAAAAAAATAATAAAAACTGAATTTACATGACTTTCAATTTATAACGTAGAAACAGAAACATAGGATTTGGCGGCAGATGAGAACCATCTGGCCTGTCTAGTCGGCCCATTTTTCCTTTTGTAAAGACTCAAACCTTAATCAGTCGTTGGTCTCGTCTTAGATTCAGGAGCCGTAAGTCTATCCGTGCATGTTTAAATACCATCACTGTATTAACCACTACCACTTCTGATAGGAGGCTGTTCCTTTTATTTACCACTAAAGCAAAACTTCCTTACATTCCATCTAAATCTCTGACCCTCTAGTTTTAGACATTATAATTGGCAGCAGATAGGAAGCATTCTCCCCATTAAGTCTACCATCCTGATGTATGTACATAATCATCTAGTGACTATGTTTATGGTGAGATGGCCTTGTTACATGGTTTTGGGCTTATTACAGCCCTTTCAAGAGTTTTTATTCAAATGTTCTTAGTTGTATAATGGAAGCTAAAGCCTTTCCACGGTTTGGTATTCAGTTAAGTCTTTTGACCTCTGTGATGTACGGATGTTACGCGGAAAACTCTTCTGAAACCTTAGTCTTTGCTCCAATTTGCCCGGGAACGACAGCGTTAACAGCAAGTGCTGTAGACGCCAGCCATAGTCTTGTGAACCTTAACAAGCAAATGAGAATATTAGTGCGCAGCTGAGCATAATTATTGAAATTAACCAATTTGTAACAGGTGTGTGTGGGGGAGAGTACTCGCCAGAAATAGACACAAGGGTTAAGGAGCACACCTGTCCGCCAAACCGCGCCGCCACATTTGCATCTACCTTGGGCTGTTTCCACTCTTATCAAAGTCCCTGAACTGTCCAACCAGGACAGAGCCTATTCCATGAAACAGAAAAACACGGTTAATTCAATATTTTAGAGGCCGAATGCTTGTATGGTTAATTGTTTTTCCTCTTGGCCCCCAAGTGGGAACGAAGAATTCTGACAAGAGCAGTGAAATCAGGAGACCGTCTCTTATAATAACAGCCTACTTTTAATTAGAGCATGTGATGAATGTTTTAAGATAATGAATGCATGTTTTAAATGAGATACTGGTGCCTGATACGCACAGGGAAGATGGAACTGTTCAAGGTTAAAAAATAAGGCTTTCGCTTATAACACACTATGCTACTAGTTCAGCTACAATGTCTCTCCGATGCGGACACAGCCCTGACCCCAAGACTCCTCTGAAATCCTGTGAAATCCTTGCTGCACAGATGGATGCAGAATTTTTCACCTGCTAGGAAATGGACAGTAGAGTCGGCCGAGCTACATTGGGTCTCAGGCTACATCGCTGTTCCTATACATGCATTAAGCAGCACCCTCTGCAGGCTCTACGCCTAAACATCGCACTTCTCTATATAATCAGGTCGGTGCCGTATGGCCCGAGGATGCTTGGGGAGTTCCTGGACTGTGACAGCCGATAATGACTTGCAGGAAGCAGGCTCGGGAATCACGTCCGCCCTCCCCTACCTCTCTCCTGTGGCTGCTGTGCCTTGCATTACAAACACGCTGACCTTTAAACTTCCCGCAGCAGTGATGGATCTGGGATATTGCTGAAGGCCCAGCCTCTATCTGCATTCTTTGCACGCTGCTGTGATTGATCAGCAAACATCTTTGCGTCTAGACTCGCAGAATGTCATTTTGGGTTTTTTACCTTTACTTCTTCAGGCAGCAAAACGCAGGCCGAGTCACCCATCTTTCCAACGAGGGTAAACATAGAACATGGCAGGAGATAAGGACTACGTATCCCTCTCTCCTACCTGGATCTCAAACATGGTTTTTGAGCGTCACCACGTATTTCTTTGCATTTCTTTAATAATGGTGTATTCTTTATATAAAAATTATAAGAACCTCAAGCAACAAACAATATAGTAATGTCCTTAAACCCAGATATTTATTTTAAAGGCACTCTGACTTAATTTAGGAAATAACAAACTCCAGCTCCGGGGAAGAATCTTACATGTTAAAATAAATACTAGTCTTGTACCAAAGTCAGGGTTGGATTTTCCATTAACAATTCACCAGCAAATATGATGTTGCTCTGTTACCTCAGATCTTAGGTTGTCTTTTGGTTGATTGCCATGGCCCCAAACCAATTATCAGCAAAGCCCAAAAATCATTGTATTGTAGAGCTAAATACAGATAAACCAAGTGGCCAGCCTACGAGGTACGTATGCATTATGATTATGTTTTTTAGGCAAACGCTATTTTGTGCATAAAAATATCATATTTTTAAATCATACACTTTATCATGTTAATGAAGCCTGTTATACACAGCTATCCAAAGCAGCTCACATGTATTTTGGTTTATTCCCACGGCTTCCTTACGATAGCTTTTTTTTTTTGCTGAATAAAACGGTTATGACATTTTATGGATAACATAAGCACAGAGTATTCCCTTAACTGCTACAATAATGAAAGGGCAAACTGACAAATAAGTGGATATAAGTCTCCGTGCATTTCGTGTCTGCAATCACGCTACAAGGATGTGACCTTGTTACTCTAGTTATTTTTTTCTATAAAATGCAGAAAAAATGCTTTATTTCCATAAAATAGGTAAACATATATATTAGCCGCAGGTTCTCCTAGGAACCTCTTCTTGGGATGGCAGGGCAGACGTAATGTATAATTGGCCACATGTGGTCTATAAGATGTCTGAATAGAGCGTTAAAGCACCAAACTACCACCTAAACCTCAGCTCAACGGTGACAATCGAGTGCACGTCATAGAGGATGAGAGACCTTTATGAGGGCTTCTCTGTTCACAACATACGGTAAAGCATCCCTGCTATCTATCAACGGAAACAGAACGGGCAATTCTCAAAATGAGTTGTGTTTTTCATCAATCTGTGTGTCGTGGTTACCGCTGCAGGCGGCCTATTCTGCCGTGTCACTTCCTGCCCCTATTAGCTGCCATTAGTCTTATGAGTAATCCTTTTTTCCCTGGGGATTTTGCTGTAAATTGGTAGATTAATGTCATGTGTACTTTACACCCAAGCCTCTGCCTGTCTGCTTTATGGGATATTTTCGGCTGTTCATCAACAGTCAATAACCCTTGCCGGCCTGGAGGGGAATTAATTAGAAATTACAGCACTGTGAGGAGAGGGATTTGTTTGTTGTGTTTGATCCTTAAGCTACATTTCGGAACTTGACAATAAATCATGTGAAACTACATTTCCCTCTTGCAAGATTAAGAGTTTGCCGGGAGAGATCTGCCGAGTTCCTAGTAACCATCAGTTATCGGTTTATTGAGATGCCATTTTCTGAGAAACTTGATCGGGAAAAGGGGCATTTGTTTTTTCAGCTGAAAGCTTACATTTTCTTTATCTTAATATGCGTCGTTGGGAGCTTGCCTGGGTATTTGTGGTTTATACGGTTCCTTTGGTTTTCATTCGCTAAGCATTTGGATATTCGGCTATTAACACATGGTTGGCCATCAAAGTTTCAGGCATTGGAGAAAGATAACAATTGCAGCAGTGGTCAGCAGCACCTACGATTCGCAGGTCTCCACCAAGACGCTTAATGCGTATAAGACAGACGAAGGCTCAGCACTTTAAACTGTGAGGTATTTTAATGTCCACACACAAGCAGTGGCCATTAAAATACCTCAAAATTTGAAGTGCTGAGCCTTCGTCTGTCTAATAGGCATTGGAAAAAGGATTTTTCTCCTTCTTTCAGTCACTCGTAATGTTTTAATGCTTTAGTTTTTTTATGATGTACATTTTTTTAAACAGCGTCGACCTATTCTGATGTTTCCTTTTGTTGTATATGGATTGGAGAGAAATACCACCCTCAAGGACTTCTGTAATCCTAGAAGCTTCGTAACACTGATACAAACTTAGGCAAGATAAGACTACTCTGAAATGTCTGTAGACCCCCAAAATGGCCTACAGTGGTGCATGGGTTAAGCAGACTACATATGGTCTTTAAAGGGATGAGTACCCAGTCTCCAGGATCTGTGTTTGACAAGACGCATGCAGCTTGGAGGCAACATTAGACAGCCTGCTTGCCTGTACATCAGCAGGGGGTCCTTTCCAACTGTAGGGGTCCCACCCTGGGGCTTATCTGTCTCAGACTGGCACAGAACAAGCTAGTGGGTAAAAGAAGCTGAAGTATGGTGCTAAGATGCCTTTCAGCGCACAGTGTGAGAGATCCAAGCAGGCATTAGAAGCAGAAGTGGCGGGGGAGAGAGAAGAGAGGGATTAACAGGCTATTTTTATCATAGGCTTGTTTATACATTTCTGTAGCTGTGAGTTTAGAGTAGGTCAGTATACAGTGGGATTATGCAGCTATATGTGATTATGATAAACATACATCATGGATTATTTCAAGTACTCATAGGAATGGTGCACTAAAGTCACACGCGTTTTAAAACTGTCTCCAGAGGCGGCTTTATTTATAGACTCAATATAAAAAGTGTCAGAGAAAGGAGGAGAAATTAAATTGTCTCACAATGACCTGCCATGTAACGTTCTGTTAATGAAATAGGAATTAAGCTCAATAATGAGATTGGTGCTGTGCATTTTTTTTTCTTCTTGGATAAGCGCCCGATGTCAGCAGCACATAGGTAATGAAGAACACCATCTGACGGACTAAGTTACAGAAGATTAGCCTTTAGATTTTTGTGACCACTGTCCACCTGGCATACCATGGGGTAAATGGTTTGGGTCTGCCGCTCGGTGCACATCTCCCAACGTTCAGACTTCCCTGGATAAGCAGCTTTCATTTATCATGAATGTAATTTGCGGTACATTGGGAAGCTGCTGGAACAAGCTCCCTTATGCCTTGGTAACGGTTTTCTTTGTCAATGTTAATCTGAAACACTTTCAGATTTACTTTTTTCCGTTACCAAAATAACATGAGATCAATCATCACGGGCTCGAGATCACAGACATTGCATACAGCGAGTTGCATAGTTATTGTACGATATGGAGTTTGGATAGAAATGTCAACTTTTAAAGCCCTGGATGAGTACCTTGTCTCTCCCTCTGACATAAAGAAATCAAATTCCAGCCCTTGAGGGCCAGGAAAGGTTTTTACGATATTATATAAAACAAGGTTGATTTTGGGAATCCTAAAAACTCAGAAATTATTGTGACCCCCAAATACAGGATTGCATTGCCATTCCCTAGAAGGATTGCACAGCCATTCTTTCATTTTTCTCCTGACCAACAACAGACATATGTGCCTAAGCTATCAGTGGTAGCAAAAAATATCCAACTAGTAAGAAATTAAGAATGAAGAGAATGGTGCCATTACAAATACCGATCCTTGACGTCAAACTGCACTGGAAGGATCAAAAGTAAATTGGGGTTATAATTAGCCGAGAAAAAAACCACAAGCAAGTCTTTGCTAAGTGAAGCATAAACTGAGAAGAGATAAAACTAGTATTGAAGAAATGATTGTAAAATCAGGAGGGATTGAAAAGGAAAAACACGATGACAAATAAGAGGAAAGTGACCCAGCTCATGAAGAAATGTGACATCAAAGAAAAAAGAGCAGGGGGGGGGGGAGACAAGTGACTGGGTGTATTGTATTAGAAAAAGGAAATATATGTTACCACAGGGTAGATGAAGTACACCATCAAGAGAATAACTTATGTGGGGACATCTACTGAAAGAAGAACTCCCACCACTGTTGGACAAAAACTTTTGTAAACCAGTGCATGCAATAGGTTAGTAAAAGTTGATGAATGTTCAGTTTGAATCCCAGATTGGAGTTACTTCATCCTTGTCTTTTCCACGAATAACCGTTCTAAAGTCTCTGCACAACCCGTAATCTTCAACCATTCCATGAGTATGTTAAGAGGCTGGGATCTTGGAAAGGAATGTTGAGGTTTTCTTGAGTAACTTCAAGCGGTGAAAGCCCAGGCTCACAGGTCTCCCCATCACTTATCTAAGAGAACTTTCTTAGAAGCAGGAACCTTTGTCTTTCAATTAAGAACATGAGATAATAAAAATGTTGAAGGCCAAGGATTTCTTGAAAAGATGAGGTCTTCCGTTAAAGAACACATGAACGTGAGAAGCAAATGGAAGTAGAAATGTCTGACAATTGCATTAACTAGCTTGTTGTGAGATTCATCAAATTGTATACACCTATGGTTCATTCACACAATATCTAAAGGATGAGACCTCCTGTCAGCACCAGATGTTTCTGTAATTGATACAATGTCTCTTTACAATAGTTAAGAGTGACAACTCAGCTATAATGATACTGATGTTAAGCAGCCAGATCAGCCAGGTCTTCTGCCAGAAGAAGCCACTAGATACCCAGGTGGTTGAGCTCCTCAGTTTAAAGCACCTCTCTGCTCTAGTTATAACAGCAGAGCTGAGTGGCTGGAACAAAAGGGTGGTAAGGGTAGTCAGATGATCCAGAATACAAAGCGGGTAAGTATAAAACGCAAATAATCCGTCAGGTCTAAAGTCTGAAGTTGGATTTGGATCTGCGCACCTTCAGCAGTCATAGCTATTGTTCTTTTAGGCTTGATATGGTAATTAATAGAATAACACCCTGACATTTGTAAGTACCTATGTATATGCTGTTTTTCTTCAGTGGATAGTGGCCTTCCTATTAGATCTACCCGAATAGCCTCTGTATCACAGTCAGCAGATACTTGTGGTGTCTGAGCAGAAACTCCTGGAGGGAAACCAGGAGTAGCACTTGAATTAAAAGAGCCCTTTCCAATCTTCTTTCTAAGAGTCTCTGATTGATAAGGACAGTCAAGGAATCAACAAATGAATCTGGAAGGTCAACACAAGCCAATGGAACATCTGGGCTGATGGGTTCCAAGTAGTATAAACAATCCACTGCCTGAATTCAGCAACATATTCAGCCACAGAGGGCCTTCCTTAATGTAAGTTAAGGAGAGTGGCTTCTGCAGTAGCACAGCAATTGGGCTCATCAAAACATAGGCTGACAACATCAATAAGGTTTATTACATTTTCCAAGACAGGACTGTCCTGTTCCAGTAAATGGGAGCCCCAGGCTGGGGCTTCATCTTTATAGGAATAAAAATGAATAACACCTTCTTTCTTTCTGATGGATATCTGTTAGGTAACATCATGAAATTCAGCTTGAATTTTCAGAAGCCACCTCCAAACTTTTCTGGCAGAGGCAGAAGCCACCTCAACATCATGTGCACTGTAGCTGGTAGATTCATTACGCATGGTATGAACTTCATTTTGTAGCGCAGCTGCCTTATCTTTTAACACTTCAATGGTTTGTGCCTGGGCCTACACAGTTCTTGCATTTAATGCAACCTGCTGGGCTAATGCAGAATCTGATCCAGCGGTCTCCATTATGGTCCAGATTATTCTGTAATCATACCGAGGTTTGGAATACAGAAGCCAGGTCAGCAGGGTCTTCTGCCAGAAGTAGCCACTTGATACCCAGGTGGTTCAGACAGTCCAGAAGGCTCGACACCTGCCCAGACACATCTGAGGAGAATTGACAAACATATCCAGGCTTGTAGAGGAATGGTTACCGGAGCTGTGGCCAGGCTATGGAAAACAGGCTAAGGATGAGCAACAGTCATATGGAAATCATGTCTTGAGTCCTGGTGAAGTCATGAAATCAGCATAATTTAATTTCATAGATTAAACGTTTCCACCTCCACATCAAACAGCTTTATGAAAATGTTTTTTTTCTATAAGTTTTATGCAGAGAGTATAAATATATTTTTGTTTTGCATATGAAGGAAATTGTGTTGGAAAATGATGCACCCCCAGCCCCCTCCATGTCCTCTAGCTATCCAAAGGGAAAAGAGCGTGAGAATATGAGCTCCACTGTGACTAAGCCACTACAAGGCCAACCTTTCTCCCTGCCCCTTCTCGTCAAAAAAATGCTGTGGGAACCTTCATCTTTGGACTGTTCTCAGAGTCTACTAAGAACGGTTTGGGAAAAATGTTGAAGTGGACATAGGAATGTTTAGTCAACTGGCTGCATCCCAAGACCACATAACACTAAAGGCCACATGTAGAAGGGGAGACATGCAATTCTGTGTAAAGTTTAGAAGAATAACCTTTAATGCATTTCTAACAATGGTTTTCATTGGACAGATTAAAGGGTCATCTGCAAGACGTCAGAAATCCTGCATGTGGCAGGAAAAGATGGGAACCATAAAATAAGAGTTATATTGCTGACAAGGAACCACTGGGGAACTGGTTAGAACTTAACCACAATAAGGAGTTCATATCACAATACCTTGCATAACCAACTTCTCATCTTTATGAAGGACATTGTAAATGCATATTTCTCTCTGACTTTATTTTGCAACATAATCTGTAACAAATATAATAGTGTCAGATACTGAAGAACAGAGCTAAAAAAAAAAAAAAGCTTGCACTCCAAAGCTACCGAGTTGAATTCTTAATAGCAAAGCTTGCCTAGTCCTTCCTGAACAGACACAAACAAGGAGTCACCAAGACCACAACATTTTGTTCTTTACCAGAAAAGCACAGGATAAGACCCAAGTAAGTTTATTTATCTGAAATAAAAATCAGCCACAATAACAAATATTGTTATTATGCCAAAAAGGTAACACTATTATAATACTGGAAAATATGTCTAGTCAATTCCCATTTCAATGTCGATCCCATATACATTCATGCAAGGACCTAGCACGGTTATTGAGTGCGATCAATAAGCATTTCTCTATTTGCTGGTGTCATCAAGGTTTATATGCTATTGTCCAGAATCTCTTATGGAATTGGTCCTTTTTCCAGTCTGTCTATGCAGGGCTTGCTTCCTTTTGCTTGCACAGAGAACCCCTGACAAGGGTAGGGGATGGCGTGTAACATGCACCCAGAGACACAGAGAGCAGGTAATGAAATCCTAGTAGCCACCGAAGCAGAACATGCTGAGGCTTTGTAATGTAATGGAGAGTTTATCCAAGCGAGACGCTCTGTTGGGCTATCCCCGTCAACTCAATTTAAACTCTTTCTCTGGGAAGGGGAGAGAAGGAGGACACTGCTTTCGGCTTACAGTCTGTGTATGTGTGGCATTTTCTGTAAACACTTTGCTACTTCTAATCATGTCTTCTGTCACTTAAACCATTTAGTGCGATGCTGTAGGTTCTGATCTCTCTACTGTCATGGAATTTGTGAATACACGGGATGTCACAATATAATAACAGACTCTTATCAAGTTGGCAGAACAGATAGATTGCTTTAATTTCCTTGTTTTTATTTTCCTCAGGGTCTAAAAGCTATAAAAATTCCTGTATAAATCAAGAAATCCAAAAGTTTGTGTCGCACTTATGCATCTAATAATAAATGTTTGAAATCAGTGTATGCCACTGTCCAAAGCATTATTTTGGCAATAATACATACTAGCCTTGTGTTAAAAAGGATTATTTAACAGGGTTAAAAAATTCTAAATCATTTCTACGTTCGACGATTCAAAGAAATCTTATTGATGTGGTTGTGATGCGCATTAATTAATTTGCAAATGAGGTCAGGCTGATGACGTCATGGTTTATTATCCCTGACAACACAAATGTTCTGTTTTCCACCAGCCAAGTACATGGTATGAGATGGTATGAGACAGTAACCGCGCACCAGAGCAGCTGTTCACGCGGCACATTGAATACATGTGTGTTTATTTCTTCTGCACACGGCAATGCCCATCCAAGATACACTGTTACAAATGTCTTTCATCGCCCCCACTCTACATAGGGAGCACACAGGTCAAATCAGGAGTGATATGTAACCAAACAATAATAGGTGTGAACAGCGGCATTTTTTTTTGTGTGTGTGTCTGATATGTTGCCGAGAGAGGCAAGAAAATGCATTTAACACAAAAGCTTTATCTTCTATTTTGATGTAATTAGATTTAATACATTTTGTTGCAATGTGTACCCATAAATCTGGTGTCCAGGGACTGAAACTGTTAGTCTGGTAAAATGGCAGCAGTCACACAAATGAGTCCCTTGCTGCAGATGTTGAGTAGTCTGACTGCAAACCCGGACAAGCACAAAGCCAGCTACACAAGTGACATATAACAGCCCAGCAACAGCCCATCCCGTGCTTTATCCATCTATAGGTCTCTGCTCTGTGATCATCCGGCAGACACACGTAACCGCCTAAAATAATGGATTCACAGCTGTTTATTAAAGCCGCACACCGCCTAAATGGCCCACATCCCACTGTGCTTATCCAATTAATTACAGCCACTCGGTAACTTTGGAAAATCATAAGACACCACTCTCACATCTCCTGCAAATTCTGAAGAACAATTTTACTTCAATTTTGGCCCTGGAAATGGCCTCAAATTAGTATCCTGGGGAGGCACTCCTCTGCCTGCTGTTTACTAGCCATGCTTTTAGGGTTCATTTGCTATACATTTGCTTTCATCGGCTTGGAAGTAATTGGGGGCTATTTTCTCACTCCCCTGTTCATGTATTCATTGCAACCTGTGTTGTCCATGTGCTGAGGCTTTTCACACTGCGAGAACCTCTTTGGTGCCATGTTTTGCTTTTATGCTGACCAGGCATGCGCCAACCTTACCAGTCTAATTCTGTGTAAAATCTCTTTAAATTCCTGCTGGGTGAGGAGGTGGCCAGATTTGCAGCAAATTACAGTAGAAAAAAACAAAACAGAAAAGAATTGCTAATGTACTTTAGTATTTTACAGGGCTATCATTCCTATCATTTGTTCTCGTTTGTGGAAGCCTAAGTGGCTTCTAGAACCGAGGAAAATATAGATTTTTTGTGTTATATAATTTATTTCTCCAAATTGTGTACAGAAGCACATACGCATGTTTGCAAGAATCCTAAAGTGTGTTTTCTCTATATGATTGATGCACCCCTCAAAGGCAACCTTGCAGGTAAAATACCCCATATTATCCTTTTATTGGGACCACGTTATGAACAACATGTGATTGGGCCGCGTATGTTTTCACTATATTCTGTGTTTATGAATGCTGCACATTTAAATCAGTCAATGGTAAATAAACCACCTTCAAGCTGTAGGGATTTCACATGCATTTTGACCATCTACATTCTTCTGTATATCATTTTTCTTGATTTATATAGTTTCATTATATTTGCAGCACAATTTATTTTATTGGTGCTTCCCCTTTAAGGCATGCTGCAGACCAATAAAAGGGAGCTGATCGAAGGGCAGAGTTACGCTGTCAAATGATCCCTGTAATTAACACGGGTGCTGTTGCCAACTAACGAGATGTGTCCTTTATAGATGCAAAATGAAATAAGTGTTGGTTGTCAACCCTGGGTTTCCAAAACAGATAAATGTATCTTGTTTGTATCCAATGATGCACTGGAGAGACTCGGCCACTCAAGTGTGATTGGAAAACAGAGAGGGGGAGATGTACCAGATAATAACTTGTATGTCTTAATGGCAATAAATATATTTTGCATGTAACAGGCTCGCTAGACATTATATCAGATTGTATCAACATTCCTATTAATCAAACTCTTGGTTTCCCAGCACTGAGGATCAAAAGGTCCATTGCATTAAAATCCCATGGAGACAGAATTATGCTGTGTGAAATTAAAACCGACACAAGGTTTTCATTTAGATATAAACGATGTTGTTAAATATGGCTCCTTCCGTGCTTGAGAACTTTCAGGCACCACTGCACCATCACAATCTATCAGCGTAATATTGCTATGTTCTAAAGGTTTCTATCTTGTCTTCTGGGTACAGGGTCTCCAGGAGCAGAATGAACATTTCCTAGGATCCTGACATTGCTCAGCAACTTCCTGACAAAATCAGAAGGCACAAGAATGTTCCACGTGCTTCAAGCTGTGGCTCTTCTCCTATCTGGTTGTCTTCTGTCATCAGCGCTGGTATTTCCCAAAGACCTAACACCACTCAGGATCATTGATGCACCAAGTAAGTAAATGTCTTCAAGGGTCTCCATCAGATCTAGAACATATTTTTGCTGTTGATTAGATGATTTTGCAAATACAAATCGGGTAGATGGGTTCTCTTTGGTTCTTTTTCTAGTCTCCTGTGAGGATATAACATAATATGACATATTTAACTCCTCTTGACAATGACATTCCTCACTCGTAATCAACAAACATTTATCTTCCTGCATGTGATCTAGAAGAAAGTAGGACTGTAAGAGTAAAGACTAATCCTGTGATTTTCTACAGGCACCTTGTCTTATCCATGGTTCCGTGGGTTGTCTAGTGATGATGATACTGTCCATCTTGGTCTGGACTTCCAGAAGATGGTTAAGCTTAATCAGACCTTGTTCATTGCAGCAAGGTAATGTTTTATCATAAAATTATGGAAGTCAATAAAATTGTATTTTTAATACAAGCATACATTTAGCTGTGGTAGTACTCTAGCCACTATATTGCAATGACATCACTTCCTGTGTGTGCAAAATATTGGACACTTTCTGCATCTAATACCTGTATGTTTCTGTTAGAGATCACGTGTACGCCATTGATCTGCGAAGAGCAAAAGACACCTTTTCCACCGATAGAGTAAGATAATGTTTTTTGTCTTTCTGATTTACTGATGTGCATTACTTCACAACAGAGCCACTAACAACAGTTGGTTCTGTTTTGACAACTGACCCACAATGCTTTGCACTGCCATTCTGGTGGGCAAATTGTAATATTGTTATCATTGACCAAAAGCTTATGTATCTTTAAGTTAATATCCTGTACTGATCACTCCAGACAAGCAAAGAATTGATTTGCAATGCAGGTGTAAGAAGAAATTAGTCTTTGAGGACAGACGCAGGCCATTGCTGCATATATTTGCACAAATTCATCATAAAGTTAGAGGTTCAGATCACAAAGCTATTCTTGTTTATACAAAAATGTAGATCATGATATCATAGCACAACCTGACAAAAGGAGGACAAAGCAGAGGAATTATGTCAATAGTTTGTTCATAATAAGAAATCCTATTAGCATTCCTGCAGCACAGGACCTGAACACTTTTGTTTAACAAAGTGCATCGCTTGCAATTGAAAACCATGGTAGGGTGTGATGGGGTTGGGAGAGTTTGACAATCCTCTATTCCAGACTCATGCTGTTTTCATTGTTTCAGTACATAACATGGAAGACACAAGACATGGACAACTGTGCAATTAAAGGCAAACAGCGGGTAAGTGACTACTAACTTCATATTCAGACACTGACCCTTTACTCTCTATGTGGCATAAAAATGTGTCTAACGCATTATATTCTGCTTAGCTATTGCACTAAAAGGGTTAACTATTACTTTTCAACCAAAAATCCATTCTCTGCTTTGTATTAGAACACAGGTGGACAAGCTTTCAAATTCGGTGGTGGGGTAGAATGCCACAAAGCGTAGGGCGCAGCTCATGTGTGTTTTCCGCATCTGTTTTTTTATCCATGGCACATGTGTGACTGGGTGTCGAGGAAGCAATCTATTTGTCTCTTCTGGTGATGAATACTGAATGTGCCTGTCTCCAGACAAGAGAAGGATGGATTACTGATGTATCTCACACAATAGATGGAGATGAACTTATCTTCCAGGCAATGGAATAGACAGGGAAAGACAACCAAAACAATCACATTCTCATTTTCGCTTAAGGCCTTTGTTGCTATTAGAAAGTAAAACCTTCTAAATGAGAAATTTCCGGCTGCTGGCCGCGGGACAATAAAATTAACTTGATCGCTAATTAGAATTCGTCTTTAATTAAGAAGAGCATGGTTGTGGAGCTCGGCACCAGGTGACCTGTCCTTTCAAGCTCGATGCTGCTGTGTGATTGTACCCAACGGAGCATGGCTCTTATGACTCTTGCTGAGCTAAGCACCGAAGTCTGCTTTCCCTCTTCATTTCTCAGAGCCTGCTGCTTCTCCCACGCCGTATGCTGGAAAACCGCAACCCTGATTAGAGTTTAGATCTAAAGCAAGCATTTCCCCTACTCTTCTCCCCTGCGAAGTCTACGAAAATCCTGGAAAGGTCCCCAGCTGAATAAATGATTAAAAGTTAACCCATTTGCAGGGTTTATGAAGTCGCACAGTGTAGCATGGTCCTTTGTTTCTGGTGGGATGCCTAAATTATTCAGACTAGATTCTGGGATAAAGAAAGAATTACACATTATTGAGGTCTTCCAATTTGTCTACAATCCACAAAAACATGACGGTATTAAGCAGCCTAACCATCCAGTAACGTTAAAGTGTTGTTGAACTCAAGGAGATTAATTAGGATGCAAAACTTTTGGCATCTCTGGGAACTCGAACCCCTGTAGAGAAACTCGGTATCTCCAAACAACATTTATTATATATTTTGCCTGTGGTTGGCAAAAGCGAGAAATGTCATGTTCATCAGTTGTTAATTGTAATGGGGATGTCATTCATAAAGGAAAATTAAAGCGTGCAAATGATTTTCTGGGGACATATCATTCTGGCAGTATGATGACTCCCACATACAGAGGAGTGAGCAGTACACTATTTAGCCTGAACTGTTTGCTTTTGAAACGTCTGTTTCAAAACACCACATTTTTTTTTATATAAATCTCTCACAACTCGGCAGGGCTGCACTTCCAAAGGCACTGTATATCATTACTGAGTTAAAAGCACTGTGACCCTTTTCAATGGACAGCCGTCCAACTGTGACGCTTTGGGTACACAGAACATGAATTTCTAAAATGTAGCATCCAGTCTGCTCAGAGAGAAAAGTTATTTGTGAAGGTGTAGCAGAAAACAAACAGCCAAGGATTTTCTGTGTGCAGGAAGAGTGTAACTGGGCAAGCAGTAGTCAGTGTGTTATATATGTGATGCCATCAGAGCCATTGTTACCCTGAATCCAAGCCGCTGGTGTGCCATCAGCCTCGTAATAGTGACAAAAGAAATGCGGCTCCTCAGAAAAACAGTTCATTAAAGCCTGTAGATCACTTCTAGAACACTCTGATCTTATTATGGTACTGAAAGTTCAGTGGATTCTTGCATATTCTTGGTTTGGCCCTAAGACCACATTAATAATTTATCTTCAAGCCATTTCCTATAAATTAGACATTATCCTGTTTCCTAAAATAGTGCACCCTGGCCAATTAGCTGGACACCAAAATAGTCTCTTTTATATGATCCTCAGCCAGTCCCTTCTTTACGTAGCATTTTCCATGATGCCCTTGGTAACCCATGCTTTCTCTCTTTGCTTCAATAAGGCTTATTTAACGGAAAACTGTGTTGTCCATCATGATGCTGCTGGAGAACATTATACAAAATTAAGTTTTACTGGCCCACCCATTTAAAGGAAAATTGTTTGTGATGGATGTGTTCACAGCCCTACGTGTGCAGTCTAACAGTGACGTGGAAGAGTAGCCACTTCCATATAGCAATGACACTGTGAGCAGGGTAAAAAAAAATATATTCACGACCCGTGTCAATATCCACACAGAGATCGGATGGAGGACATTAGTTCATAAATTGCGGTATCTTCAGTAGATCAATATGTGGATCTTCAAAAAACTACTGGACCACAACCTTTGGAAGGTCTTGTCATCAGTCCAAATAGCACACAAGACTAACATTATGATTCACTGTTGATGGTCGACTTAACACAATTTCCATAAACTCATCAAAATATATCTATTTTCCCTTTGTTTGTTTTTTTGTTATTCTTCAAATTAATGGGGATTGAGGCATTGAGTAACCTTACTCACCCCGGAGAGAATAAAGATGGTGTTGTTCAATATAAAATGAAATTAGTCTTCCAAGATTTTCTTGTGAAAAGGCTTTCAAAACGTCAATATGATGAAGTGACCTCTGCTGCCTCCAGCATACGCATGAATACAAAGACACAATTGTCTTGGGAAGGAGTCTGATAGATGCCAATGCATCTAAACCTGAATCTAGCCATATCTTCTGTGACGAGATCCTTGTATCACAAGATTTCCCCAAAATACTTTGGTTTGGTCCTGTCTTTCTCAGCTACGAGAAGACATATTTCTCATTCAGTTTTGTAATGGAGCATAGTGTAAAACAAGAATAAGGACATTGGATTTTAAAAGTGAACATAATACCAGATAATTGCGCTTTTGGGCTCTTGCTGTCACTATATTATTTGTACTCTGGCTGTGCTTTGTTGCGGCTTTCTCTCTGACAGCATTTGAACACAGAGACTTAGTTGCTGAGTAACTATATTATAATAAAAGGGATGTTTTTATCCAGTCCTCTGAAAAGTAAAAGCTGATGAAATTTAGAGCTGTGAAAATTTTTTTATTTCTCAAAAACTTACATTCTATAAAGAACTTACTTCTCAGATCTCCAAAATGCCAATATAGAGTATATGACATTACCAATAGTGTAGAAATCACTTTCCTGAATACATTCTCATTAGTGTAGAAATAATAACCCCTTAATAAAACTTAATATATGTCTGTGTGAATATCATTTGTATATAAACCATTGCATGTGTTTATTGTGTTACTAACACGTGTAGCAGTGATGACACCTTTAAAAGAGTCTGATGGTGTGCATAGTACAGCTGGGTACAGTAAAGAGATAATTCTGCTTGGGTGTATTCACTTCAGTTTTGTTGCTGTGAGAGACAAGGTTTTCTAAAATTGAGTAATCAGACACTGAGTCGTGTTGGACGTTCAATTGAAAGTGTTTCAATTCCAAAGAATTTGCCACATACCATAAAGTTCTGTAAGGCTGTACAACCTGACCACTGGCGCTACTGACAACATCTGACAGAATCCACAATCAACTCTATTTTAGATTCAGCGTGACAGGAGACTTGCAACATCTTGTTCAACAATACTAAACTCAACATGAAAAGAATCCATCTTGTTATAAATAGACTAGTAGTTTGACATGCTTATCTTCCATAGGTTAGAAAGTGTTTTAATCACGGCAAACATCCCACGGTGTCTTAACCTTCACAGTCTTTGTCACCCATAGGATGAGTGCTACAATTACATCAAGGTGCTGGTTCCCAAGAATGACCAATCCCTCATTGCGTGTGGTACCAACTCTTTCAATCCTATGTGTCGGATCTACAAGGTACGTAAAGGGCACAGCTCTTTGCTTACATACACATATACACATATGCACAACGAAATAGCTTATGATAGCTAATATTTAGCACGTTCTTTAGGTACAGCTGATAACATTTAATCTAGAGGGCAGTCCTAGAATATGACCAAAAAGGAGCACTATACAGCCACATACCTAGCAGAAGGACTGCATAGAAAGGATCTAGTCAGTATAAATGTAAATAATTATACACACTGATGTCTGTATATTAGCCAATAGTCTCTTGAATTAATTTCCTCAGATTAAAACCTTGGATCAAGAAGAAGAATTTAACGGCCAGGCACGATGTCCCTTTGACGCAAAGCAAGCCAATGTAGCATTGTTTACAGGTAAGAGGATGGCACAATACTGCCCAGGTAAACTCCACAAATAAAAATTACTGGTGCTTACTATTAAAACTGTAGGTGGGGCACGGGTAGTAAATGTATAAAATGTATTGACAGTGGGTGGAGCTATCACCAAGCCACACCCATTGTCCTCCTTTGGTTCCTCTAGTGCCTCTTTAAGACTAAAGGGGCATCTAACTCTAAAGTTGTTTATCCAAAATACTTCAATAGAATCCTTTACACATGTCCCACAAAACATGTGAGTATGTGGTTACTGGACCGTCAGCGTTTCCATTATTGTGTCAGCAGATGAGCTCAAATAAGCTAGACTCATAGGTTTTGCACGCAAAGAAGTTTTTAAGTAATAAAGACGCAGTGTGAATTAATGGAGATTAGTGCTGAGCTGGGCAGCAATCCTTTGTAATCCTTTACTGCACAGTGCTTGGTTTGCAACAGATCCTTTATTTTAACCTATTTTTCAAATTCCGCGTTACATGAGTATTAATGGCGTCAGGATGTGGAATATTCTGTGATACGATATTCTGTGATTTTACCCAGTCTGAGCAAATTTCCTCTTCAATGGATGAGGTGTGCAAATTATTTTGAAGTTGTTTTTTTTTTATTTTAGATTTGTTAGTTCTGGTCTCTTTGGTGAAGCTATATCCATATGCGAATGATTATTATTATTACCAATATGGTGCCATATAGCTCCATCACAAAATGAACAAAGCCAACAAACATTAACAAAAAAAAATAAAAAATAAAACCTGAATATTATGCCAGCTTGCTTGCAGCAGCAGCTTGCTACAGCCTAGTGTACTCTATTTTGCCTTTGCCTTAGGCTGCCCCGAAAGCAATTAATACGAAGAGTGTCCCTTTCAGCTACAAAGATGGATTGTTCCCACAAATCGATCATTATTCTTCTGCAGGGACGGGCTTGCGACCTCCCAGGCCCATTTTTTGTTTTGATTTATTATTTACAAATCTCTAAAATGATTTATTCCAGTATGTAAATGTCCTAATCTGCTAATGAGCTATTATAGCAATCCATTAACCGCCAATACTTTCAATGTGGTTTTACATGCAGAACGCAGATCTTGTAACAACATTTGATTTGTAATGGCTATTATAAGCAAACAGCAGAAATAAAGCAGGGCTGAGGGATTCTTTTTATGGCCCAAGGTATGTTTTTTTACATCTCTGTTTTCTTATTAATTTATTAAAAGTGTATAGCTAAAGCCCATGCATTGCCTTTACCCCATTTTCCATCTGAGAACTGCAATGCCAGCAGATTAGATTTGGCAAACAGATCCCTCGGAGACCTGCAATTTAATAAATATTGGAAACGTTCCAATAGCAACACTGCATTTCGTTCACAGATACTTAAAAGCCTTAGTCTGTGGCCGTGTTTATTTTCCTGAGTGTGTCCATTATAATTCTCGCAGTAGGATGTAGGCACAGGAAATATGAAGATAAATTCCCTGTTCCGGTGTCTCGTTGCTAATGATGTGATTTCACTGCCTTGTTGCCAAAACAAAAAATTCAATTCAATTAAGACAAAAAAAGGAAGCAGACATAATTGCAACTTAACGTCACATATAGAACCTGCAGCATGTTACCAAGTGTGTAAGTGCCAAGCACACAAGCACACAGGGGAAACTTTACTATCTGCGGTACGTGGAGCCCTCCTGCAAGCCAAATGTATATTGTACCTACTACAACAAAGCAAACGTAAGGTACTATACTTGATGGGTATTACTAACTGACCACTGAGAGGTACAACACTCAGAGGCTAAGTGGGCTCTCCATGTGATGAAAAGCCTATGGGCCTGACAGTAATTCTTGGGTATTCTTCTTCTCTAGATGGGAATCTGTACTCTGCGACCATGGCAGATTTCCAGGCCAGCGATGCTGTTATATACCGTAGTCCCGGGGAAAAAAGTCCAGGTTCCGGAGAGAAGAGTCCAGTTCTCAGGACGGTAAAGTACGACTCCAAATGGTTAAGAGGTGAGTCTGGGAAACTAATTGATTGTTCTCTTGTTTTATTAAAGTCCTAACATTAATCAGCATGACATACACAACTATCAGTTTCAAGAAGGTTCAGCATATTTTTAAGATATTTTGATATATTCCACCTTATTTCCTCGGAGTATCACTCGGAGCCTCAGATGCTAAATGCCCCATTACCCATCCAGAGCTTAGCAGTAGCCGTAGGTCAAAAACGGGAAATACAGAAATCAATTTGCACATGTGTGTATTTACACCATTTTTTCATAAATAAAAAGCTTTGGTCTTTTTCACTTGTGATACAGGGGCTGGTGGGCTGTGATAAGAATATTCATTTAGCAGGCCAGATGTCCACTATGAACTAAACATGAACGGATTCTCCTTTAACCATTACAGAACCTCATTTCATCCATGCTGTGGAATTCGGACAATACGTATATTTCTTCTTCCGAGAGATATCAATGGAATATACCACTTTGGGGAAGGTAAGGAACATCCTATAAAGGGTATAACGGAAATACAGCAGAACGCAATGCTAAATTGGCAATAGAATAAACCAAGGAAGGAGATGTTTACCAGCAACACCGTCCCTGCAGACGGTGATACAAAACAAGCCAGGAAGACTGACCAGAAACAAAAAAAGCCATTTGGGTCTAATTCTTCTTTACATTTTTTTGCATTTTTATTTCTAAATTCCAAAACCAAGACTTTTCAAAAACATCTCCTTTTAAATGGGAGATTGTTAGCTAGAGAAATAGTTATACAGGAATCACATATCACCTGCTGGATAGACTGGATTGATCACAAGTTCCTTATCTGTACACCTGTTTTCACCAATAACATTCCAAATTATCATTTCCCACTGCACTGGCAGGTCCTGGGTGACACTGATAAAATATATATTAAAAAAGTGAAAAAAAGCAATTGAGCGGAGGCGGCTATAGTTTATCTGACCATCTTGCTGCGGCCAAAGACCATGCCGGCTCTCTTCACTTCAGGAGTTATGAGAGGAATAAGCAACCTGGGTTTTTTAGAATCAGATTGCATTATCGGCAACCTCCAGGGACTGAAGAATAATTGTTACTTGTTTTATCTGGGATGTTTGTCAGAGGGTGGTAGATCTCTGCTTAACCCTTTGGAGTGCCCAAGAGGTCATCTGTACTTCCTGCCGTCACACATTGGTTGATTAGACGATGGAAGGCCTTTGGTGGCTTCCTTGTAGGGTGTGGTGAATTCATGTAGTGGAATGACCAAAATGGCAGATCAATGACTGCAGAGAATTAATACTCTGTCCTGTTCTGACCCAATCAATCCTGTTTCTAGGTAACTTTCTCTCGAGTAGCCCGCGTGTGTAAGAACGATATGGGAGGTTCCCCTCGGGTTCTGGAGAGGTACTGGACTTCGTTTCTTAAAGCTCGTCTTAACTGCTCGGTGCCCGGAGACTCCTTCTTTTACTTTGATGTTCTCCAGTCTGTTAGCGATATCCTTACCATCAACAACCGTCCAGGTGTAATTGGGGTGTTTGGCACTCAAGCCAACAGGTGAGTCAAGTATGTAGCATACATACAAGCAGGAAGAATTTTACTTCAGCCAAATAAACCTTAATACAGTCTCACATATCTGCCTATTTTCGCTAGAGTTATACTTGTGGATATACATTCCCCAATCAGCTATAATGTTCAAGTTGGAAAGCCAGACAATTACAGCGGGAAATAAGTGCATATGAAACTGCCAATTACCCCAGCACACAAAAAGAATAACCATGGAACAGAGAAAGAAATAAAACACTTGAGCACCTATAAATGTATTAGGTGACCAGTGAGGCCCAGTGGGGGGCGAGCATCTGAAACCGGGTGGTTGAGAAAGTTCACGGGGTGATTTATAGCTGACTTTGGTGCTGAGAGACAAAATGCAATAAAGAAAGGGCAATAAATTAAGAGGAGTTGTAAAGAAAACCCACAGGTAATGGTGTGTGGGGAGGGGGGGCATTATATTACAGGGCAGCACTACTGCGATCCAAGTATCTTCTAAATGAGATATAAATCGTTTTAGATCCCACAGAGAGAATCCAGGCAAAGTAATATTTCTTATCGGTGCCTTAAAATCTGGTCAGGTAGAAATACTGGAGATCGAGTTTAGGAACATCAATGTACATAATCTGATTTTTCCACAAGTTACAGAGGTTTCACGTGATTTTTATCATTATGTTTTATAAAAGAATTTTGATTTTCCCTTGTGCTACACAGTATCACTGGCTCCGGAGTGTGTGCTTTCTACATGGATGATATTGAGAAGGCCTTTAATGGGAAATTCAAGGAGCAAAAGACCACCGAATCTGCCTGGACTCCAATTCCAGAAGACAAAGTACCAAATCCTAGGTAAATTACATCCCTTTACGTTTTAAGGAAAAGCTGTAGACGTTTGAGAAGTTTATTCCTTCTTATTCTCTCCTTCCTTTAGACCTGGCTGCTGTGCAGGTGCTGGAGCAGCATCTTCGTATAAGACATCCAATGATTTCCCAGACGAGACCCTGGCATTCATTAAATCTTATCCTCTGTTGGACGAGGCAGTGCCATCCATCACTGAATCACCTTGGTTCACCAAAACAACCAGCCGGTACAGATCAAAATGCTCTCAATTCTGTGTCTTGATATGAAGTCAGAACGTAGAAAATAAGGCTGTAGTTTACTTTAAATATGAAATTTAGCAGCCTGAAGAAAGAAGTGAAATGTATGGGGATCAGTGAGAAATGATGAGACTGCGTTATATTAGTTAGGCACGTATTTATTTCATTTTTTTATTTTTATTTTCCAGGTTTAAGTTGACCCAGATAGCTGCTGATACCACCGCAGGGCCCGCCGGAAATTACACCATATTGTTTCTAGGCTCAGAAGATGGGAAGGTTTTGAAAGTCCTTTCCAGTACGAAGGAAAACTCAACAGTAGAGACTCTTCTACTGGAGGAAATTAATGTTTACAATCCCACTAAGTGAGTTTGGATTCCACCTGTTTGATGTCATTGTTATAGTTACCATTTAATATTACTGTAATAACGATTAGGTGTCCAGAATCAAGTCCACAAGAGCCTGAAGGCCTGACCATGTGTGGCTTGCCCAGCATTACACATTCACTGGCCTTCCACCAGAAGTGGTAGAGGTTAAGTCTCCATGGGACAGGCAGATTACATGGGCCAAATTGCTTCTGTATGCCAAGAAATGTTTACACTGAGTAAACAGACAGAAGTGTGGAACCTTTACTTGACAATATGTTGTTATAAAAAAGATAAATATGGCTCTTGTGTATGTCATGTTATTGTCATGGCGGTTAACATGTTGTACAATGCAGGCTAACAGCAAAGGTGAAATATCTACTGGAGGACAAATGGCTACATCACCCATTTGTACATAAACCTTTTTACATCCTCACTGAGCTTAAAGTATAATAAAATGCACTGTTGGAATGTTATAGATGTGAGGGTAAATACGAAACAATTAAGGAAACTATTAGTTTTAAGGAAACGGTCCTTGTATTTATTTAAGAGTTCCTTCGGTATTCATGTTTTGGAATGAAAACACGTGTGTTGTTTAATGTAGGTGCAATGTGAAAAAGGAGGACCGAAGGATTCTGGGACTGCAGCTAGACCGTGAAAACCACGCTCTGTTTGTGGCCTTCTCAAGCTGTGTGATCAGAGTACCCCTGAGCCGCTGTGAAACATACGGAACCTGTAGGAGGTTCGTGGGAAACCTAATGTTCCTCACCTGTTTAGAAATAAAGTACCAAAAATCTAACATATTTTTAGAACCGGATGAACACTAAACAGCTTCAGATTAATTTATAAAACATCAGGGTCAAAGGGTTTCCACATTATTTCCACAGTCTTGTGTCTGGTGGAACTGCATTTTTCGAATCAACCAGGTTTTTGCACCTAAAACATTATTTAAATTAGGATTCACACATGACAACGTGTTCACAGATCTGCAGAGTACAGGGTATCATATCAGCACCTTTCTAGTCTTGTGCTGTTGCTTAGCAACATGTAAACCCAATGTGTCCAGAGACATGTCCAGAGAGATCTTAACTTGACCTTTAACAAGTTGATGCTCAAAGAGCTGTCAGAAGAAACACAGCTAATTCCAAGTATTATATATATGCATATGCATTACAATAATGTCACACAACATCCTAACAGCTTCTTGCATTTGGATACAAAATGCAAAAAACAACCTACACTAGTCAAAGGGAAAAGGGGAGGCTGGCAGTTCATCTGCTTTAATGGGAAGTATTTTTCCTTTTTCTTCAAATCTGTGATTCCCTACTAGGTTTGGAATAAGTTTAAAAAAAATCTGTTCTTAGCTAACCTACCCAGCTCAATAATAATCTCATTAATAAACTCACATCACATGCGAGGATCTCGAGAACAAAGCTACTTTTAATGCACAGAGACTCATTCATTCTCCGCATGCTCATTGACGACAAGAGCCGCACACACGGACCCCCCAACGGCATAATACAGCAGCTTGAATACCCCACTACAAAGTCAGCCACATTAAAAGTCAGACAATACATTTTTACACTGGATCAAGGGGACCCAGGTTGCCCACCAACTTTCTAATTGGCGAGAGGGGAGCCAGGAAATTCTAATCAGGCTGCTTTTATGCAACACATCGTACCGTGCCAGATTCAACACAGTCAGGGAGCCTCGGGAACACTGCAAAAAGAAAGAGAAGAAAGCATGGGAGCGTGCTGAGCTATGTGTGCGTGCCAACGGCAGGTCGCAGCAAATCGGCAGGCTTCCATCGGTACTGGGGACACGGCTATGGTGAAGGAAGATGGTTTATTCTTCTGGGACCACAGTGGAATCCTCTTAACGATTGAGGGAAACTAGTTACCATTTTTTATTTTATCAAATACAAATAGCTGCTCTTTCTTACTTGATTATCTGTGCTAAGAGGCCTGTCGATTCTCTGCAGTAACATTAGCGCAAGCGGACTGCTGTAACGTGTACGAAAAGGAACCAGCTTTTTGTCTCACAGACAGAGTGAATGACTGTGGCAAGAATTTTGTTACTATTTCTTTACTTTATAATTTCATGAATTCAGTCCTGTTTTTGTAATATAACATTATCAGGCTTTACTGTTCCTTTACTATCTGTGGCAAACATAAATCACCTTTTCTTATTATGATTCTGTATCTTAATATTTCACAGGAGCTGTCTGGCCTCTAGAGATCCGTATTGTGTGTGGCTGAAATCCGGAAGCTGCATGAGCTACAAAAGAGACATCAGGTAATGTCCCTTCTGTACTAATTAAAATACCCAACATGTGAATAGTATTTCATAGCAATATGAATAATGAAGCTAAATACTTAAAAATTGGTGGAACAGTAACTGCACTCAGTTTGCTAGGTTTAGCATAATTTGTTATAGGGTTACAGGTAGATGCATGTAACCCCTATCCTTTTAGACAGAGGAGGCTTCTGTTGTTGTTAAAACTACCGTGTGCACTTTCTAGGACCGGATATGAGCAGGATGTGGAGCAGTCCAAGCACTGGGGCAGCTGCCAAGGTCAGTAACATCTAGACACCTTTCTTCATTTAGCAGAGAGGACATAGAACAACTTGTAGAACACAGAACGGCCACCATAATCAAAAATAATAATTCAAAAGCGATGTAACCTTTTAGCCATTTTTTACAATGCCTCACAAAGTAATGCCCTGGCTTCTGTTACATTTGTCTGGCTAACCTGTGATTAGCCAGGTGGAATTATGTGGCCATGACAGCCTGGTAAGGACAGGATGTAAGCGATAAAACTGCTTTATTTCTGTCTTTGCCCTAAGTGCCGTGGAGGATGTTTCGTGTGATGTGTCTCATCTGGTGGAGTCGGGTAATTAGACAATCTCCTGAGTAGCTGGGGTCACGCGCTCAATACAGTAGGGGATTGTCTATCATGGTACATTTTGTACGATTACACTGGATTTAACTGGCTTACACAACTCTACAAAGCATACTCCACTACTGGAACCACAATCACGCTTATTATTACTACGTTCAATGAAGAACCCATGCAACATGAGAACTGAAAACAGTTTGTTTCTCTTATGACTCTTATCCTCTTCTAAATTTACATTTACTTATTAAACCATTCTCCCCTTTGTAAATGTTTACCATCACTAATTCATAGCAGCAATAATAAGACATAATGCGGCGGCCAAAATGAGAGATTTAATAATCTAGTTATCGCAGGTTTGGGTACCTCGAAGCTCTGTTGCCTTGAGTTTTCTCACCAGATGAGTAACTAGAAGAAAGGAGCCCATTGTCCCAAAATGATGGAGTTACCTGCTATATCTCCTTTGTGTTAGAAATGTTATAAAAGAATTTCGGTATAATGACCTGACGACTGCCCGCTTCTTTTCATATTTTATAGATGTTGTAACAGCTTCGGGAAGCACAGGAGGTGAAAGTGACTCTGCTTACGGTAAGTTTTGCTCCTTCCCCACCTCTTCCTTCCTATTTCTTTTCCTATCAAAAGGTTCCCAGCTTCTACTTTGAAAAAGGGATTAACTACTCCTTCACTCACACTACTTTATTTGCAGGGATTGGTAACTGGCCAGGCTTACAGGGCAACATAGCAAATTATTATTATTATTGCATTATGTGGTTAATGCTCATTAACCACACAGCGAAAGGACTAGTGCTTGCATATCAGTGGTGGCACTACAATATAAGAATAGTTCAGCTTTTTAGGACCACCGCTGCCCCCCCTCCCAGAGGGGCGATATATACACAAATCTGATCAAAATTCCACATGAAGACTTATTGCTCTAATGTATTTTCTTTAAAATAAATTGAAAACAAATGTTTCTCTTAAAATAATATCGGATACAGTGATATTTGGAGGATGACTTAAAACAGCCTAGTTAATGGACAGATTTGTTTGGTTGACACCGAAACGCTGAACCACCTTATTTTGAGGAATCCAAAAAAGGGTCTCTCATATATCTGATAAATAAATTAATTAGCTAATGCTTACTTACAAGCAGTGGAAGTGATTCGGTATCTTCCACTTACCCATACAAAACCCTGCCCACAATTATTATAACTTTAGCAGAGGGTGTAATCACAGGGATGGACTATTTTAGGACCGCTTTTCTGCCGTGAGCTCCAGATATCTTCTCGCCGACATTGTGTTCCAATATTTATTCTGAAATAATTTAATGAGGTGCCGAAACTTTCAGAAAGTTAACTTTGTGACATTCCCTCTCGTCTTAATTCCCTCTCGACACTAACATTTTCACATTATCTGTTAATGCCCGTCTGTGGAAATTAGTACTTCGGAAGAGTAGGAGAGATATTAAAGTGTCTGATGGTAGTAAGAAAAAAGACACATAATTGGGGTTTCCAGAGCCTTTTCCCATTGATAAAATGTCTATGGTTCACCTATCCGAGGTCCAACTACGCATTTCTGATCCATCTCTGGTTCTGATTCAGTGGTGAGAGCTTGGTCTATTAACCAGTCATCTAAGTGAAGACGTGAAGGCATGGCTTTCTTTTTCATGTAGGATTAGATTATATATTATACTAGTTCTTGTCCTTCGCTAGAGTTTGGATGATTGGTCCATGGCTGACGGTTCTGTAGGCACATGATGGAGGTTGTGTTCCAAAGACGAGCTGTGGAGTCTCAATCTTACCATCCCGGTAGTACACGCTTGAGCATAATCCCTGTGTGTTATGACCATGGCGAAAGAGACAAGGGGATTGTGCTTTGCACACCTGATATCTATGCAGATAGCACAATGAGTAATAATTCAAGGGGTATCTGCATATCTCCGAATGCAAGCACTTCTTGCTCCAACCACTTCCAATAGCCTCACAGAATACTGATATATAGATGAGGATTATCCTTGATAACACTGGCCGGTCTATCATTGTACACAAGGTGTAGTCAGACGTTGTCTTACAATTCACATCTGTGTTGAACGAGACAGCTGTTGTTACCCCTCGTGGCTATATGTGGAACGGTGAAACACAATTATCTGAAGCAAAGATTTGTCACATCTTAACTGTTCCAAGACCCAATGTGCCTCCCAGGTCATGCCAACTCTTCCCTGAGGGTTGTAGTTCTGCCTTCTTTCCATGATTGGCAGGTATTATTAGAAGCATTGTATCGGTTATGAACGACTCAATTCTACAGGAATGAATACATATATATATATACAAACACACACAACACGGCGCCATCAAGGACAGTAAAATTATATTGCCGTTGAAATTCAGCTAAACGGACTCTAAAGTGTATATCCATCCACCCAATTACTCTTACAAAAAGACTTGAAGAATATAATTTATTTTCCCCCCAAAAAATTATTCACAAAACTAAAGAACAAAATCAATAATGTTTTGCCTCGTTGTTATATATAATGATGGCGCTGAGAAGTGCAATTGTGAGCTGTTGGTATTTACTGTTCCACGTCCAGCCTATTGAGGAATATTTATAATATCGTCTTTTCAAGGCTCACTTCCACAGATCAATAGAAGTTATAATTTTACTTGCGGCTCAGAACATTATTGAAATAGAACATTGTCATGTTCCCAGAGTACTAAATGGCAGCTGTTTTTCACTCCAAATACAACAGACATGATATGTCAATACCCTATTTTGTGTTGTGATGACAAAGGAGCTTTCTATTGGTTGCCATCAGCTTTTAATACCCCATGTCACATTGGGATTTTTCCTCATGAAGTTATCTCTCCCGTGTTAATAAGTTGTTGATTGGTGGATAGATAATGCTAGTTCCGTCAAACTTCCAGGAGTTGAAACTTTACATTAAATATCTCCAATACATGTACACAAATTAACAAACAAAAACTACAAGCTACTGGCAGTTTTGTTAAACAAATTTAGCTAGCTAAAAGCTACAATGGCCACGGATATTGTGGAAATTGAGGGGTCCTCAAACATATCAAACTAAATACAAAATGTATATGATACATATAATAATAATCTAAAAAGGTCTTTAGTGACAATGGGTTACGCACTCTGGGGAGATACCTAAGCTCTAGCGATACCTACGATGAAGATGAGATTTGTACCCACCTAACCCACTCCCCCCAATGAACTGTACCTTGACACTGTTGATTCTGTTGCCTGTCTCTGTTTCATGATGTTTTATTTGTCGCTGGTAATTCAGGGAAAGCCCCGCCCAGCAGTGACATCATCATTGAAAGTGTTGCCTCCCTCGGGGAAGTGACTTCAGTGGGGCTTGGCTATACCCCACCAGGTGTGACATCAGACGGTTACTACCAACTTTCTGCCTGGTATACTCTTAAAACCCAGGGTAAGAGAGGCCATTCATTGGTTGAAAGTCCAAGACTCTTGATTTAAATTAACTCCCATTTAGCTTGCTATGTCTAGAGGCGGCTGTGCAGCTATGGATAATCTAGCCTCTGCTCCACTGATCCTCGGCATAACATCTGCTCCCTTCACTCTAAACTAGTGAAGTATTCCCGTGCTGGTGGGGAGACAGCATGGAGTGTGCGTAGTATTCCATTGCACTCATTACATGCGATAATTTTGTTTGTTTTGCAACCTGTTTGTCTTCTTTGTGGGCTGTTTGTGGATGACTACATAAATTGGTTATAAATAACACGTCTACATATATATATATATATATATCACAAACAGACAACTTTTTAGGTCACTGTTATATAACTAGGAACCCCTGAAATGTTTCTATCAGATGACTTTAGGTAAACGCCAGTAGAATCTGAACACCTTAATGAGGCCATTAATGTTAAGAAGCATGACAAGGTAGATTTGAGCACAGCACAGTCATCAGGTTCCTGTTTCTAGAGTGGGACGTTGTTAAAGCCACTAGTAATTTCTAAAGATGGACATTCTTCACCCGGTGACTATGTGCTCAAGAGTATCTCTTGGTAGCAGAAAACTAATGACAGTGCAGCGCCGCAATTTAGCCACCCTGACACTTTCTAGGCATTAATAATCTGTAACAGAAAAAAAAAGACCTTACTTCAGGATAGAAGATACACCTAACAGGCATCTACCTTAAAATGTACAGGTGATTAACTGGAGGAGTTTAGGATCTCACGTTTTTGGAAATCAAGCACGTGCTATTTGTAAATTTACAGTTCTGACGTATAATATAGGATTAATAAGAGACATAAAAAAGTCACCGGATGTCTGTCTCATTGTTTACAAGAGAACCCAGACGATTAAATACCTACAAACAGGACTGGTTAGCAAGTCACTAGAAGTTAGATTAGAATGCTGGAAGCTGCAAAATGACACAGCAGTTAAGGGTCCATGACTGTCAAGGCCGCACTCAAAAGTGAGCATAATAATTAATTGCAAAAGTTTCCACTGTGAATGGTGGTTAAGTGCAGAGCAATAATAGCCAGAGGCAGGGTGGGGGTCCAGTTCATGGTGACCCTGATCTATCTCTAGGTGGATGTAGAAAAATGGCAAGCTTTAGGTGTTTAAGGTCACGGCTAAAGTACATTGCCTGGAAGGGTCTTCTCACAGAGGCACTCATAGGGTTAAAACTGGGAAAAGAGAGGGAGAGATGAAAAGAAAACCAATTTCATTACAGCTCCCAGAGAGGAAATTGTTGAAAGTGCAGGGAAGGATTTCAGAAGCTTTTCTAAAGCCAGGCGTGCAAAGATTAGACGTACCCCGTGAGTGCTGGTTGTAGTGCGCGTGTGTAATTGTAATAGCCTTATATCAGTGTGTGTGATTACTGTACCTGCTGGCCCGTCTTTGAAGCAGGCAGCTCATTACCGTACCGCACCTGCGCACACTCATATTTGATTGGCTTATGCTTTTCATGGCATTAACAGCGCACGGCTCTCAAATGAATGTTTGCCGGTTTGAATTAAGCTGTCTCGGGGCCTGGGGCCCGGCACGCGGTAGGCAGCCTTTTGGGATACAGAAAAGTTGTAATAGCTTAAATCACAATGCCTGGAGAACTACTTGTCAGGCTGAGTGGCAGATTCTTTATACACATAGTGACGGCAAGGCTTTTTAAATATCCCTCTGTGCTATGGCAAAATCAGGCGACCCAACAGTCGACATAAAAAAAGAGATCACCGTGCCTAATATAAAACAAGAACACAAAATGACATCAAAGCTTCCAAAACAAGTAAGTCTACAGGAACACAGAGAGGCAACTGAATGTCTTTCAAGAATATTAGCATATATATATACATAGCTTGTGTAAGGGCTCTAACCCGTAGGCGCCATTCTGCAATGTCCGCTCAGCGAGCTACATGCAACAATAAAGCTTTTTCAGATCTAGTATGCCAAGGTAAATGCCAATTTCCATCCTCGGCTCCGTGTGTTAAGGGAGACAAGCGCTTACAGTAAGGGTTTTGCGCATTTCTACTAGATGACCTTCTAATTGTCTAATGGCAGACCTTTTTGTTTAATTAACGACTACCTACATTTGTGGTTATTAAGCGGAGGTATTAATAGCATATCACGCAGGTTACATGACAGGTCTGCCTTTCACTACCGCACCGGATACTACAGAACGTACAAGTCAAATGACTCATTCTCATAATGGGCTGGAGTTGGATATATGCATACAAATTGGTAAATAGACCATCGCCGCTCTTTGATTACAACTGAATTAAAGACTTAGTGCCTCGGGGCGAAAAATATTATATCGCCTACACACACACAAATAACATGCACGCTTACAAAGCTTTATAATATAGGTTTAGCAAACAAGCCTTAGCAGACACCGTAAAACAGATTTAGCCTGATTTTTAACACAATTGTTAACCCAAAAAATTCCAGGGTTTTGAGAGCCTCACAGTGTAATCAAAGGATTTTCTTACATGTTTTTTATATATATTAGCAGCAGAAATCCGCGTCTGAATTTCCGTCTTCAAGGGTTAAGATTTCAAGGGTCGTTAAAATAGGGACTTAAAATATATATCTATTTTTTATGGTTGTTTCTTAAGTGAGACACCTCTTTGGGGTTGAAAAGTTTTTATGTGGAATTAGATATATAATATATGGTTTGTTTGGCACTATATCTATACACATGCATTCGTTTGTTTGTGTGTTTATTGTTGACTGAATCCTAAGCAGTTCTGCAGCCTCTTTCCTTATATGGTGACATTAATAAAATTGTCATATTATGATATCCTTCATTGGAGATTTCTTGTTTAAGTACAGTTATGCAATCACAGAACTGAATGCAGTTATACGCCAGATATTATATTATACATTATAGGTTTGTATTGAAGAGTTTATGTTTTAGATTAGAGCTAAAAAAAATAAAAAAATCTTTTTTTTTTTTAAAGAGGATCTGTTTAAATGCAATGTTCTTAGTAAGTTCTGTTTGTGCATTCTATTGTCCAGGTGTCCGTCAGGAAGCCGACAGGAAGGAGGCTACCAAGAGTGTCCACTTCACATTTCTCATTGGCTGTGTCTTCGTGGCCTTTGTGGTTGGGGCTATATTCTCTGGGCTCTTTGTCTCTTGCTATTGCAATCACATGTTTCAGAAGAACAAACACATCAGTAAAGATCCTGAATCTAGTCTACAACGCCCCCTGTCTTTGAGAAGCCTGGCAAAGATGAATGGACTCTTAGACAATCAGTCAAAGGAGGGAATGATGGAGGCTACATCTCCAAAGCTGTACACAACACTGTTGCATGGAGAAAAGGAGCAAAAAGCAGAAACAAGCAAAACAGGAGGGAAGGAACATCCAGAACTATCTGGGCTTCCCACGCCTGAATCTACACCGGAGCTACCTTTGAAGAATCTGAAAGCTTTTAAGAACCAATGGGAACGGAATCAGAACTGTAACAATGCAAAAGAAATTCAAGGGAAGAGTCCTGTCTTTCATTTCCCTGTATCAAATTCACAGGTTTTCCAGTTCCCTAGCACTGTGGTGCTCCCAAGCAGTATTCATGGGTATGACCAACCTCTTTCTCCATACGGAGATGAAAAGAAGATACCTAACTCTGAAAGGGCTCTCATTCGGCATTCTCAATGCTATCTTCCAAAAGTGGGTGAGATGACAACACTAGACGAACTACTTAAACATCTACCAGAACCTAGTGGGTCACCAAGGAAAATATCCAGCATGATGGCCCTTAGCCAACATGCGGTCAGCCCTCATTCACCCATGTCATTCGTTAACAGAGTTCAACCAAAAATCCCTGACACAGAAAGTGCACCTTATTACAGCTCCTCCACACTTCCAAGGGACAGTCTACCACGGAGACTGGACATCCCTCCTGACGTGTCACCGCAGTCCTGCATGGAGAAACAGTCGAGATCTCAGAGGCACTCTTTGTCTTCTGGACATAAACTCATGAACCTAGGCCCAGGAGGACCAATGCTTTCCAGACAACACAGCTTGGGACAAGGTAATAGGCAACCACCACCTCCACTTCTAACAAGGATGCATTCTACTGGTACCCCAGTACCGATGGAAGGCCACAGCGTATATCTTTCTCGACAGCACAGCTACACTGAACAAACACCTATGCAGAGAAACATGGTGAAAAGGACTCTATCCCTTAGGCCCGATATGGCATCCAATGCAGTATTTTTGCCATCCTCACCTGTGAAGGATGGAAATCAGTTTAAGTATTAAAACTGCTCCACCAACTTGAGCACACTAGACTATTTCAGATGATGTGAAGCAATGTTTTGCCTTTTTGTTTTGAAATGCTCTCACCTAGACCACAGTATCCAACGATCAAGCCGTGCACTATGTTTGTCCAAGGACTGAGGTAGAGAGAGGATCTGCATGAAGAAGTATACCACTAAAAACCCTATGAACTGCCATGATGCTGACACATGGCAACCAGTGACATTTAGAGATTGGATGACACCACTGGCAAGGTCCTTCTTCCTTATCACGTTTAAACCTCTTCTGAATGTATATGACAAGCTCTCAGTGATATCCAATGAAATGTAGTATTTTCATGTGCCAAGAGGTTACGCAAAGCCCCTTCCATTGATAGGTGGACACTGGGCGAGGATAAGGGAGCTTTGGACTAAAAGAGATGGTGCTGATGGACTTGAATTATCTGTATCCCTGAGCCGAAGATGTCCAGTAATAAGCCACGTGAAGTAAACCATTTCATTGTGGGGTTGAAAAACATGAAAGGATATCTCAAGCGGAATAGATAAGTGTAAATTATTTTATATATACATACTTGTATATATATAGATATATATATTTCACGATATAACTCCATATAAAAGGAGGAGGATGTAACCCTACTGTGTAGGGGCAAGACACTTACTGCTATTAATATTACTAAAATTGTATAGATTTAAAAAAAACAAAATAATTGGAAGACTAGACCGTGACCACCATAGCATCTATCACCTTGATGTATCTCACTGTATCCCAGTGTCCTGTTTCATTAAGGCTATTCTTTGCATTGGGTCATTGACTGTGAATTACTCCAACATTTTGGTTGCGTAAAAAACTGCCAGACTATAAGCACTGTGTGCTTAACCAGGTGGATATAGCATGCCGCGACAGGACTGACCCAAGAGATGCATCTTCTTCAAGGAGCTTATCTAACAGCTGTACCCCAACTGAAACCAGTTAGCCCAGTGGATAGTCTGTGTACATGTGTGCCTTAATTCAGTCTAGTCTTACGAACAGTGTCATTGTTTTAACACAAATGTGTGTTCATCTTTGTCATTGGGTGTTTCTTCAAGGGTGCTTTTTTGTCTGGAGGACTGTACGGAACTTGTATACACCTGCTGGAGATTGCCTTCTATGTGTCTGTTACAGACATATATAAAATTATGGGTGATGTGTGATGTTTTTTGTTTTTTTTTAATTTTACTGTATTGCTGTACTCACGTTGGCTCCTTGGTTTAAAAAAAAGAAAAGAGCTGAGAAAGAGCAGCTACGGACCTATAAAAAATCAGTATATCCAGGATCTGTGCCCAGTGGTAAAGATCATACTAATGAATGATAGCGGAATTTACATCATGGCTTCAAATGAATATAAACTGATTTGTTAGAGGTATATTAAAAAAAAAATAGACTAGTAAACCCTTCGAAAAATAAAAAAAAAAATCTACAAATCTTATTAAAATTGGTAAATATATAGAGGGAGGGGTGTCCATGTACCAACATTTAACTACACCATTGATGTTCTTAGCATATAAATGACAAAACAGTGTTATTTTTCGTTATATATATATATATATATATATATATATATATGTGGGATGGTTTCTACCCACCATCCACATCTCACTTTAGACATATCTTTGGGTAATTAGAAGGGGCTACAGTTTTGTATGCATACATTTCCTAAATAATAACAACTCGTCTGTCCTTTCTCGGCCTGGGTCCACCAACAGCACAGGATGTGAATTTCACAGACACGTTGATTAAACTGACACCAAGTGCTACTGTTTCCCAAAACTGTCTTGTGTGTTACATGCAGCTATAAATCACACTGAAGAATGTTTTTGGACATTGTACTTAAGCCTAGTATGCCAGGGCTGTGGAATGGTTGAGTTCTAGCCAGACAAAATATTGTGTGAAGTATTAGTTCCATGAAGTACAAAACGTATGAAGGCGTCTCTAATAATGTGTTTTAAAGAATTCTTGTATTTAATACGGCTTCCCAACTGTTCAATGTACCATGAGGTCAAGTCATCCCCATCTCGTATGACCCATTGCATTCGCTTGGACCGTGCGCATATTTTGTGGGACGTCACAAGTTCTTGGTTAATTGCCTTTGAGAGGTTAGCCAGTGATTCCTCACTAATTAAAACCTACCCGACTTTTTTGTAAGAAAATAATAATTAAAATGACCCTGAATGTAAAATTTGTAAAACATTTAAAAAAAATAAAAATATATGAAATAAAATAATAATAATGTTTGTATTTGCTTTTTTTATACCAGAGTAAAAAGAAACACAACAGAAAAGGCACAAACGTAATAGCTTTGACTGTAATGCCTGAACTTCTAATGAGAGGTACTGAAAACATGAAAAACCCTTTTTAATTAAAAAAAACCTGTATATAAGGCACATAACATTCATTATAAGTTTTTATAAAGTCATGTTTCCAGTGTTTTAATGTGGGTCTCAGAAACACTGCTTATCAGATCAACTTTATATTCCTGGAAAAATGTGGAACTGTAAACGATACATATGTGGTGTTCTTTAATTTCTAAGTCCAAAAGTAGGACTCCTTAATGGCTCCATACACTTTGTGAGGTTTGACAACCTACATTTGTTAAGTTTAGATTTTACTTTTTTCGAAAATCAAGCCGGTTGGAGGCCTGCTTTTATAACATTAGTTTCTAGTTTTTTTCCAACCTCAAAATTACACAATGCACTTGGATCAAGAATGATTTGGTAGGATCAAAGACAAATTTGGCAGACGATTGAAGCTCACAAGTTGATAACTTCAGCACATTTGTAACACAGAATGCCACATCATCAATTAGCCTTAAGTTCACATTACTTCTAGAACTGGTCCAATCACCTTGAGAATCTGTCCCTTCAACCTGAGAATATTCCACATTCTAACCCTAAGAATCTGGCCATCCACACCCAAAATATGCCCATTCACCTTTCAGAATCTGGCCCTTGACCCACATGATCCATGGTTATTACCTTCCAGAATCTGACAAAAACTCAAAAAATTTAGCCATTTTCAGACAGGATGTCTCCTGTAACTGTAAGCCTGTGCCAAATACTCCTGGATGAACAGGTCCCATTACATCAAAAACACAAATAGCTCCAACTGCTTTTTAACCAAATGCATTGTTCTCACATTCACCCATAACTCAATTATCGCATTTTCCCCGCATCGTCTGTTCTCCAGCAGCCCAAGCGATATTAACGAGGAACAGTTGTTTTGTGAACATATTCATGAAATTAAAACACAATTGGGCAACTTAAAGATGTCCCACTCGGACAAAGATCAAGGGAATGCCTAGTGCCTCTTTACTTCCATATGGTCTCGACCAAGGGCCACAATTGATTTTGCAGTCGGGACGATGATCCAGATGATTTCATGAGGGAAATGCTACAGTTTAATAGAACGTATGACATACTTACATATGCTTGCATACATACACACTCGAGCAGATCAAATTGAGCAAGTCATAAAAATGCAAATTGGACCCCTTCAATTTCAAGTACACTGTTATGTAAACATCATTTAGCTGGTGCAATAAAAACATTAGATTGGTCTCCAAAGATAAGGGTATATAAGATGAGAAGGCGCCGGATGGTTAATAGGAAAACACCACTTGTATAAAAGCCTTAATATTTGGACCAGGAAGCAAGGTGGTTGTAGACAGCTAGAACTGTCCAACAAATCGCAGATTGCCTCTCTCCCCCCATAAACTGGCTAAAGATTATTCTTTGAGAGTAAGACACAGAGATGTATTCACTCGCGACTTGTCCCTATTCGTTCCTGGTATTGTATGGGCACATAGATCCTTCTGTGCATTTAGGGAAAAATGTAGGTATTTTTTTTTTTAAGCGTGAAAGATTTTGTAGATAAAAAGAAAAAAAAAGTTACACGTTCTTAGGTCACTGAAAGCGATTATTTATAATGCATTGAATAATGAAAGCTTTGTTTTTAGAGTTCAATTTAATTTTAAAACGTACTGAAATGGCCAAGAGCTGTGTTTTCGCTGTTCCACACTATAAAATATATCTTTGTTCTGATAATTTTAGTGCTGCTACCAAATTGCATGTTTTTCTTCTTCCATAAAAGCCAGCGGTGAATTAAGAACCCACTTGCGTTACATTATTTTTGTTATACCTCATCGAGGTGGCCAGACTCTGTATCTCATATCTTGCATTTGTATGTCTTATAAAAAAAAAAGAACGGCTGGCTGGTATAAGCTTGTGTTACCCTCCTGGAGGCTCAGGATTAGAGGCCGGAAAGTTGAAATAACATTGTGGCATTTATAGAACAACTTTGCTTAGTAAAATGACACTGGTTGGCATTATCTGGTTCCACCTGCCACCGCTGTGGACTGTGACACACGTTAGTAGTGAACAGGTGTGGGTAGTTGAACACGAACATAAACAACAGTAACACATACAGTGTTGGTGAAAAGGTCTAATCTCGCTAACGTGTGTTGCGCTGATGTAATTAGTTCTGAATGCTGAGATCACTTACTCAAATTTTTATCTTGCAGCCAAATCAGTTCCACTAGGATAACTGAAAACTCTACAGGCAGAAGAATAATGATATATCAACAGAGTCCGACAATAAATCGGGCCGAGTACCTCTGTGACAGGCCTATCAACTGCAACTTGCTATTACAGCCAAAATCCTTCACTGCACATGTAAACCCAGTGACAATTTACAGCATAAAAAGCCTCACATTCTCCCTGGGTTCAAAGTCTCCTTGAAGGAAACCTGTCACTTTCCTAAATCCTCGATATTATATTTCTTTAGACTGTATAGACCTATGTAACAGTGTTTACAGATTAAATACCTAAAGTGTATATAAGAAACCCACCTGATGGGTTTTTTATGTTCATACATTTATTAATCCACATTATTTGTGCCACTGTGAACTGACCTTGAAAAGATCTCTAAAGGTCAAGGAGCACTGTGGGACAAGGAAGCTGTGGAGCAGTCATGTGTTGCTGGGTTGCATAAGAAAACAGAGGAGCATTGACATTACACAAACTGTATGTGCGGCGCACAACATACCACCCTGTCAATCGGTATTTTTTTTCACATCTCTTTGTTCTCCCTCTTAATGTCACAGTTTCCCCTGAGCCAGTTGTCCATGCATTTTTAAATTCCATTATCAGATACGATTTCCTTGAAATTCATCCACCACTTTCATGTGGTCAGAACAGAAACTAATGATCCAGCCTGCACAGATCACACTAAATGCATGGGTATCCTCTAGGTAATTAAAAGTATTAATCATATTTGTACCACTAGCTAAAATAGAAAATGGAAAGAAGCTTAAGACAAGGGATTTAATTTTCCTACTATGATTATGTGGGAAAGCCTTATTATTAAAAATTGCCACGATAACACAAGGCACAGGTGACCCCTCGGTCCACTTTATTTGTCTAAGTGATTTGCATATTATTTCTTATTTATATTTCTTTTTTAATTTACATACAATAAATAATTTGCGGGTCTGTTCTAATTGAAAAAATAATAGAACCCTTTTGTATAATTAAGGCAGTTATTATATATTTGTTGCAATTAGATTTTAATAATAATGTTAATACCATAAAATGGTAAACCTCTTTTACTTGTTTAAGCGTTTGTCATTTTTCCTTAAGTTTACGTTATTAAAATTTGTAGAATTATTTAATATAATTTATATTTGTTTGAATTATTTTACTGTGGCTAATATTTATCTGTTGTTATGAGGTTAATCATTTTATTTAGTTGAAGATGAGCTTTACATTTACGTTACGAGGAGAGCATGCACAATGCAGAGTTAGGAAATGTTTTCATCAAACTTGAATAAAGTCCGTTTATTGAATAAAGCTCTTTTTTTTTTTTTTGCACAGTCACATGCATTGCATCTGCTATAAACTCAATATCTGTAACATTATCTGAAATCTAACATTTCTGGTTGCCAAATGTCCGGAGTTTGTTGGACAGAATAAAATAAACTCTTTTATTCTGCATCTCTTCTAAATAAGCGCATGCAAGAACAAAAAAAATGAATTTCAGAAGCTGCACATTGATCAGGGTGCAAATTATAGGAGGCATAACAAGCTGCCGGCTCAGCATGATTTATCTACGGGGATTAATAAATATTAAATACCTCTTTACGGACCTGCCTGATTTACAGGCATGACTGCTAAGCACTTTCCATACATCATTTATTATTCCTAATGCTGCTGTCCAATTTCCTGCATGCTTAGAACAGCTTGTATCATTTGCATGAAACAGACCCATCCATAATAAGAGCCATTTGGAAAATGTCTTTGATTAAAGAGTGTGCGCTCCTTGTTTATTTGAGGGATGTTTTACGAAATACACAGCCAGATGACGACTGGTACATCCATGGATAACCAGCAGTCGGACTTACGGGTTCAACCTACCCAGGGGTGACACAAAAGAACCCATTAATGTAACAATGGCATTTAGGTGGGCAAGGAGGCCGGTTACATGGCATGAGCCAAGACAGACCTCTGCATGTAATCAGAGCTGGACTCTCTTGACCTAGTAAGTAAAGTCGACAATTTTGGAGGATTTTGAGCCTGTTGGCTAGCATTCTTCTTTGTTTCACCTATACAATGGTTACAATTCATTCTACGGGGAACTCAAGTGGTTCTGAAAAGGGGCTCCAAACAATTCACTCTTCACAATGAAGACCTACCAATTTCAATAATGGGCCTTGCCAGAAACTACCATTTCACTATGGGGCTTCAGGCTGGACAGAGCTCCAAAAACATGCTTCCAAGCAAGAGGAAAACATGAAATGTTATATATCTATGTGTGTATGTATATATATACAAACATACATTATTTTTTTTTATTTCTTTTTAAAGATATAACTTAACATTTTGTAATTTTCACAAAAAAATACTCCACCAATGGTTATGTAAATAAGTAATGGAGAGCAGCGTGAACATGAAGTGGATGTTAAGCGATTCATGAGCTGAAAGGCTTGATGGATAGCGTAATGATGTGATAATAAAATGGCACCTAGATTGAATGACAGATCATGAAGCAGAACCAAGAGATCAAATCTATACAATTATTACAGAGGCTTGGGGGTTTCGTGCAAATGCCAAACACAACGTAGGATTTCCTTGACAAAAATTAGATTAGATCTCAGACTTTTTTCTGCTATTGGTCCATAAAATCTGATATAATTAGCAGATATAATTATCGCAGGCATTTTAATTCAGCCGCATATGGACATCGCAGAGATAAAAAAATGAGAATAGAATGAAAAATTGGATGAACGTTTATGCCTTTTAGACAGGAACAGACAGCCTGAAGGAGCCAACTGGTTCTTATTTGCCGTCGTAATCGTTTGTTCCCAGTGTTTTCAAAGCTCATGAACTATTCGATACCAATCCCAGTTCTGCAAAGGAACGCAACCGAGAGAGTACTCTCGAGAATATTGTGAGTGACATATTTCAGCAACATTTTTAATTGGGAACAAAATTTAAAGAAGGTGAAATTTGTAGTTCAACTTAAAAAAAGATGTAAGCATTTCCATAGCGTTGCCAGAAAAAACCTGAAACGGCTCTACTGCCAGCCTGTATCTAAACGCTGCACTGATTGAGAGCACTTGATAAATTTGGCTCTCAGTATTTTCAAATCAATGTAGTAGCTCCAAGCTGCTTTTTGTAGTGAATCGGGCTGCGATCTTTAAATAACCTTGTGCACGTTGACTGCAGATAAAGTATATTTAACTGATTGCTGAATGTGGAGAGCATTTCTGTAACGGGAGAACCTGACCAATCTTATTACTGTGGACCTTTTCCAAAAGGACTAAGACAATCTTGCCTCTCTGCTGCGAAGTCGTTCGATCTCCTTCTTCGGTATGGGCTCATTTTAGCATCTTCTTTTTCCATGTGTAATCCTGGGAGGACATCTGCTGGACAATGAATGAATGAACAGCAGGCTAATTTCCAAAGTTCTCTGATGAAGGAGCTCAGAAATCATTGCTTACAATGGATTGTTAAATCAGTATGTCTGGTCTTGAAAACCACCCCCACACCAAATCATCAAAGTTGCCCCTAGGATCTCCTTTTTATGGTTGCACTAAAGAACCCTACAGACCCACAGGGATATGTCTGTAGCACTGCTGTATGCCTGTTTAATTCACAGGGTTAACTGGACAAACACCCAGGACGTACAATTTTCAGGGGTCCACTTTACTGTCAAATCGAGAGGAGGACTAAAATATTGAGGGAATTATGAAGTAATTTAAGACAACATTTTAAAGGTTTTGTGACCAATGAAGTCAATCAAGTTTTTTTGTGTGATGATGTTGCACGTAGAGGTGAACCATCAGCTTTAGGTGCATAGCTAAATTAAAAAGGCTATGAGCAATTGGGAATAATATTTGGGGTGCATAATAGTAAGCCTCTCTGTTACGGGTATTCCCAGTATTCCACCTTCATAGGTTAAATATAAGATTTGTTGAATATATTTGTTGATAATAAGCCACCAGGGGTGCTGCGCCCTTTGACTTTTGTATACATGAAAAAACAGCTTTTGTTATTACTGGTATCAGATCAAAAACACATTTTCAAAAACACTGTAGCCCACTGGCTGACACACGTGTAGATCCTCAATGCAGTGAATGACAATGGTCGCCCCCTAGAGGCCAAACACAGAACATCCACATACAGAAAGAGCAGATGGGGCACACTGGCATAGATCAGAAGAAACAGCAATAACCGGTGGTCAGGAGGCAGGCCAAAGTCAAGAACCAAGAAGACACCAAATACGCAAGGTTTAGGCGTTTAGTCCCTTTAATATGCCTCATTAATATGCATGAGATTATGACACCATGGCGCTTCCGCGATTAGCAGAGAATCTAAGATGGGAGAGGTTGAACGAAGCTGATACGAGGATGTCTGACAGGGCGCCTGCAATCGAGACGAGTAGGGGACCGAGAGTGAGGACTGTACCTCCCCTGCTCGCTCAGCCATTTGGACCCCGCTACAATAACAGTACTCCCAAGTTTACAACAGCCATCCTGGAGCTGGTTTCTGTGGAAAATCGCTGATGGAAGGAGCGAATCTTGGCAGGTTCATGAACATCCATGAAAACCCACAAAATCTTCTCCGGACCATATCGTTTCCGACAAATAAAAGAGTGTAGTCTACACTGCTTCTTTCTAGTCTTTCTAGACCTTCAAACATTATAGGATTAGGCGCTCGTATAGTGGTGGAGTATCAGTTCAAAACCATAGGTATATGAAATGCATTATTGATGCGCAATTATTTCCAAAGAAGAAAATAGGGGAGCTAGTTGATTCTTGCTTTAATGTTGAAGTGACCACTATATTTTGGTCCAAAACTTCTAGCAGTTTGTTGAATGTGCAAAGCCAGACATAATCTCCTGGGACTAGTAAAAGCCCTCTTTATTTATTTGCCCCATTCTTTTGTTTTGGTATTTCTTAATTGTTTTCGCAATAGATGTCCAATGATCTTGTAGTACTTGAAATTGCGCTCCAGAACCTAGATCCTCCGTGGTAACCGACTCCTGAGGCCATAAGGAAGCTTCATATATCTTCTGATCCTTACATCCTGTTTAAGTACCAGTTTGTCCAGCAACAGATAGGGTAGTTTAGGTAGGTGTAACAGTAGATGGATGTACAGGAGGCTGAAGCGGACGTGGCCTTCTATCTTGTTCTATGTCCAGTTCTAACCTTCTTTCCTGACCTCTAGCTACAAACGTAGACAAATGGCAATCAAATTCTCTAGATCATGAGGTAGGTCACAATAGGTAAGGGCATTTTCAGTGATTCTTTCAAATCCCTACGAAAGATGGCTCCCGAAGCACTGGCATTCCAATAAGTTTTGTAGGCCAATGTATGGCATTCAATGGGATACTGGGCCACAGTTGACATCCCTTGTTGAATTTCCATTAAATTGGATTCTGCAGATTTATGCAATAAATGTGCCTGTGTCAAGTGGTGAGGCCCAAGGTAAAGCTTCTCCTTTTAATAAATGAATAATAAATGTAAGGTGCATTCATTCAGAAAGCCTCTACACTCTTGTGGATCATCTACATATTTTCCTGGCAAAAGGGATTTCGAGTGCTTTAGCTAAGATATGTAATACAATACTGGATGAAGAAAAATCAAGCAAAGTTCCTTGAGAGACTGCTGGTGACTTGCTGGTGGACACAGTTCTTAGAAGGTCAGCAACATCATCTACCTTCCATTCCAAGGATTGAAGTTGTGATGCGTGTGTAGCCAGGGCCTGAGCTTGTCTATCCTGTCTTGAGGACATTCTTGCCAAATCTGCGGGATCCATATTTGAAGGCCTATGATAGTACAAAGGCACTATCACAGGCAATGATAGACATCACACCTAAAGTGTAAATATCCCTCTAGGCAAATTAGTGGGCAGGTAAAAAATTATAAAATGTCCCTTTAGTATGCCTCATTAATTTCCATGAGATAGCCCTGCGTCCATGCACAGATGGCTGCCGTGACGTCACAGCGCCCACGACGTCCTGACTACTGCGGGAGCGCACTCCTCTATTCATAGATGCTGAATGAAGCGAACTCGAGATTCATCAGACCAGGCAGCGTTCTTCCAGTCTTCCATTGTTCAATTTTGGTCTGTTTGAATTGTAGCCTCCGTTCCCTGTTCTTAGCTGACAGGAGTGGCACCCGGTCTACTCCAACCATGTCACGTTCAAAGTCACTTAAACCCCCTTTCTTCCCCATCGATGCTTGGTTTGAAGTTCAGCAATTTGTCTTGACCACATCTACATGCCTAAATGCAGTGCAATGGGTTGCTGCCATGTGATTGGCTGTTTATCTATTTGTGTTAACAAGCAGTTGAAGAGGTGTACCTAATAAAGTGGCCAGTGAGTGTATATGTTATTAAATAAAATGGGATAATATAATACTTTGACACTTCTGGTATGCGTATTCTCGAATAGAGTTCTAAAATGAGATCAATACATCGACATATACACTGAGTGTGTTGATAAGATGGGTGTCCCAGAAAATCAACATGAGATCCTAGTTTAAAAACAAAACGGAAAAAAATAGAGGCTTCCAAGCCTCTGAGTAAGCAGCTGGACAGAATCAAAAAGTAGGTGCTACCTTGTTTACCAACAAGCTTCCTCCCAAGACTGTTATAGAGCCTAAGACAATATATATTACATACATACATTTTCTATTTTATATAAAACCCTAACGTTGCAATATAAGGGTTAGTTCTGTTTTTCATACCAACAGGACACATTTCTCTTCCTTCTCACATTGCTGCATAAATACCCCAGGTATAATTTGTAAAAACTGCACCAAGCTGCAGTGACCAATACAGGTTTATGCCCCTCTGCTTAGCTGCAACACCAAGTCATCGGGAAAATTTACCCTTGTTCAGCAAGTTGCCGTCTGTTTAATTCATTTTGGCCCCCTGAGGCTTGACTAACCTCCTTCTTAATACACCCCTTCCTATTAAATTGATTCTCACCATGATGTATATCAATAAAAGGCAATTATTCTGTAGTAGCTTTGTACGTGACCAGGCACTCCATTCATTTACACATCTCTGTTGCGAAGCATTAATATTTTGTGCAGCCAATCTCGGCTGAAGGGATTAAACAAGCAGGTCTAAGAGGAGGAGGAGGAGTGGGAGGCATAAGAACCTCTTTCGGGTGTCAGCATTCACTGGTTCCCTTAAATTAACTGCAGATGTATAACCATTGGGTTACTATAGGTACCAGTTGCTAGGGGCAACCAAAACACCAAGAGCAGCCCAAAAGAAAAAATGCAGGTGGGGAGACGTCTAGTCGGAGCACGATACTGACAGATGGAGGGGCAACATCTCCAGTTCTACATCTGAAACAAGGGACTCTGTGAGAGGACTGCAGCTGGTTATTAAAGAGGCTGCAAGAAGGGCATGGGAATACCTAAGTTCTCCATCAACAGGTAAGATAAGCAAGGGCTGGCAGGGAATGCACCACTGTCCTGCCTCACTGCTGCACCCACACAGGGCTGGGGTCTGACTGTCGGCGTGATGAGCTGCCACCTCCAAATTACTCCCCTGCATGTGCAGCTTGAGGCTGGAATGCAGAGCAGGTATGACAAGAGGGAAATGCCCTGAATGTAACAATTTGGGAAAAGAATGAGGTTTTGGCTTTTTTCTTTACTCGTAAACACACAGATGGCATCTGAATAATTTGGTTCTTTCTGTGTCTTCGGCTTTGTGTTTTCAATGCTTTGCTTTGTAGTTAGCGTTACAGGCTACAGTAGGATCATTATGTTGGATGTCACCAGCTTCAAAATTACCCAGTCTTTCCCATGAAAGATATATTAAATATGTACACATATCCACACACACATCCATGGCACATGTAATTAATTCCAGCAATAATCGCCTGTGTATTTGCAGCAGTTACAACGCACGTACAGAATTACAGAGAGCGTGTTCACCGGCTCTCATTAATAGAAGTTAGCAACATTCAACTGGTGGGAGAGCAATGTCAGTTTGGGTATAGAACTCAAAGAGAGGTACAGTAAACAAAAGATGCAAGAAAAGGATAATCTCAAACAAAACACATCAGGTTTCATTATGGTCAGATTAATCTAAACATGAATAGTGCATATTGCATACTTTGTATATTGCGTAGATTAGTGAGATCAAGAGAAACGTCCTCTTAAAGTTAGTGAGTGTAAGGAGAAGAGTAAAAGAAACAAAATCCCAAAGAAAGGGAAAAAACATAAAATAACTCTGGACCATAGTAAAGAGAAAATCCGAAGTTATATTCTATAGGTTTTCATAGCAACTGCTCCCAATTTGTTGCACATTTGTTTTTGTCTATATGACCAGGTACGTTTCAAAATGTGCATACATGTATATGATTATATATATATATATATATATATATGTGTGTATATATATATATATATATATATATATATACATACACAACAACCATAACATTGTGACCACCTGCCTAACATTATGCAGTTCCCCCTTTTTTCCGCCAAAACAGCCCTGACCCGTCGAGGCCTGGACTGCACTAGACTTCTGGAGGTGTGCTGGGTGGTATCTGGCACAATACATTAGCTGCAGATCCTTTAAGTCCTGTTAGTTGCGAGGTGGGGCCCCCACCGATGCGTCCAGGTGTTCTCCAGGTAAGCGACGCACAAGGCCATCCACGTTATACAAAAGAAAACGTGATTTACCAGGCCATGCCACCTTCTTCCATTGCTCTGTGGTTCAGTCCTTATGCTCACATGCCCATTGTAGGTCCTTATCCGCAGTGGACAGGGGTCAGCATGGGCTCCCTAACTTGCACCTTACGCAACAAACTGGCACTTTTCATAGGTACTGAGCACTGCAGAGTGGGAACTTTGAGGACGAAATGTTTACTTGCTGCCTAATACATCCCACCTGCTGACAGGTGCCACAATAACAAGTATACAAGACTACTCTGGCACGTCCCCAACTTAGAGTAGAGTAGAGAATAGACATGCAGTATGCCTGTACAGCGCCGCATGTTACATATAGCCACCCAAAGGAGTACAACCATACTTCTAGACCTCAAAACAGATTAGATTTTCCCTGGATCAAAGTGTTTGCAAGAAAGGCATACAATCAGCTTTGGAACCCTTCATTTGGCAGTGTATTCTACATATTAACCGTAAAAACATTTATTGTGCATAAAGTGTGTATTCCACATATTAACCGTAAAAACATTTATTGTGCATAAAGTGCGTATTCCACATATTAACTGTAAAAACATTTATTGTGCATAAAGTGTTTCCACGTACCTTGAGCACGTCCTGGCGTTGTTTTCAAAGGACGAGTCACAGCATACATTTTGTTTTTAAGATGTCACTTACCTGTTCCAGATCATTTATAAATAAAAACAAAGACAGACCCTTGGAGTACTCCACAAAAAACTTTGGTCCAACTGGAAAACTATCCAGTCATAACAACCCTCTGCATTCTGTTTTTCAAGCATGTTGGAGTACCCAAGTACATTTTTGTTTTCATTTACAGGCAGATCTCATTTCGTAAAAATAAATTAATTTGACATCACACCCATAGATTGTAAAGTTGCAAGAGCAGGACCCTTTTCTCTCAGTAATGTAATAATGTAGGTTAGCCTCATTGGCTCGACTTCTAATTGTGCCTCAAAAAGGGGAGAACCTCTCTCTTGAATCAAAATTGGCCTCTGATTCCTTAGGGGATCAATGAGTGCCAAGTAATCATGTCCTAATAACCTAGTAATTAAAGGCATTTATTAAATGTAATAGTACAAAGTCTGTGGGTAGCGAATTTCATATCTTTATTGCTCTTACTGTAAAGAACTCTTTTCATGGCCTAAAGTGGGAAATTCCTTGTTTCAAGTGTCTATGAAAGGATTTCATCAGAAAGCATCTGGTATCATCCTGATATACATTTGTGTAATTATATCATAACACGTCTGAGACATGCAAGAAAATTCAACAACTAACGTGTTCCATTCCCCGTGTTCATTTTGTAACCAGCTTCTGCACTTTTCCAATGTGTGTTATTGTCGGTTTTAACGTTCAATATGCATGCACAAATACATATATGTACACGTATGGCTGTTTAGGTACAAATTATTTCTCTTTATTGCGAAAATCCTAGCCAAGAAATACACAATCACCACAGACAAAGGGGGCATCCAGCAGACAGTCTCTGCAGTTTCTCTGCCAGGAGTCTCGATTTGACACGCAGGCAGCAGCCAGGTGATTTAAAGACAATAAGTTAGGGAAGGTGGAACTGCTTATGGCAGGGCTTGACAAATTTGTTGTGAATCTAGGCGCCAGGTAAAAAAGTTAGGAGCCAGGATTTTTTTAAACTAACAGTTGGTCAGGAGTGATCTGATCATCATAGCCCACTTACTAAAATCACAGCGTTTGACCTGGAAGCACCCTGGACTTTCAGGTCAGTGCTGTTTTGTTTTTTTTAACTCTTTCGATGCTGATGTTCCATTGGAGCACAGCATTGACTGATATTTAGTCCCCACAAGCTTGTGGGGACAAATGTTAACCCCTGGAATGCCACGAATGTGTCATACACAATTGTGGCATTGAAGGGGTTAACGCTGCACTGTTGCTCTCATGGAGCGATCAGGCAGCAGGGGGGTGTTGGAGCTGGTCTCCACACTCATGGGGAGACCAAAGAACCCTCTCCCCTGTCCCTGAAGCTGCCTCTGGCAGCTGGGACTCAATGGCTGGTCTATAGACCAGCCATTGCAGGGAGGGGAGTCTTTGATGACTGCTGTAGGCTTCCATGCCTACAGGAATCATCAAAGGGCTTGTGGGGGCTCGTTTTTGCTGTTGCAACCAGCACCAGAGTCCCGTACAAAACGGGAATTAACCCCTAAATGCCCCGATCGCGGCATTGAAGGGGTTAACGCTGCACTGTCGCTCTCATGGAGCGATCAGGCAGCAGGGGGGTGTTGGGTCAGGTCCCCACACTTGTGTGGGGGCCCAATCAACACACAACCCCCTTACCTGAAGCTGCCTGTGGCAGCTGAAAACACGATTGCTGGTTTTCCAGCAACCGTGTTTTCAGCCTACAGGATCACTCCGTGGGAGGGATCTCAGGCTCGGGGGCAGGCTCTGTGTGGCTGTGCTGTCTGCCCAGACTCCTGGGCAGACAGCAGCAGCGCCCCCGTGTGGTGACTCAGCCTCTTACATCCACAACCTACAACATCCCCCCGTGTGGTGACTCAACATCTTACATCCACAACCTAGGCGCCAGGACAAAATTCTCTGTCGCCATGGCGACCTGGGATTTGTCGAGCCCTGACTTATGGGCTGCTGAGGATGTCTGGGCCATGGGCAGATATGTTTTCCCCCTTTGCTCTGTGGTGAAGAGGGACCTGCTCTTTGTAGTTATTCATATAGATATAAATGTGGGGCTTACCAGTCAACTTGCAGCACTGCTGATTGTATGATAATCTGACCTCCTTTATAATTCAGGACGAAGTAGAGTTCTTGTGACGGGTCATTTCTGCAGGCTTTCTGTATATGGGAAGAAAGTGTGCATGCTTTAAGTCTACAATAACATTGTCAGGACAGTAATTGGAATGAGGCCCCAAACGTCATCACAGAAAACCTTGTTTTATAAGACAACTTGTCCTAACTGATTATAAGTAGACACCAATTTTACAATTCTCACTGGATTTGTTAAGTAACAATAAAAAAAGTAATAGGCTTTACTCTTAATCATCATCAGGTTTGAGCTGTGGAGGGTGGTTGGTTGTATCCACATAGCCTACAGAACATAAATTGCTCACAATAATAAGGGAGTGGAACATTTAGAAATATAGCCCTATTTGCTAAACAAAGCTGTCCCCATAGACATGAAGCCTTAACAGACTGTGGTATCCTTCAAAATGCATAGTCAAGATTACACAATGTGCGGTCCTACAAGATGAAGAACCTATTCTGCCCTAAGAGAGGATGCTGCCCTTTCGCACAGCGCATTCTTCCCACATTTCAGCCACACTCGGACACACAGAGCGGGACCCCAAAAAGTCAGCCAGGTTTCTAGTGCCTTTGCGCTCCAATTACATGTCAAATGATGGGCTTTTTAATGTCAGAGGTGCATTCTGCTAGTTACATGTATTTTGTGTTGTTGGATGCTGCTTATTATTGTCTGCAGAGAGGAAAGTGTCAGAGGAGTCAGAAAAGTGGCATTTCGGATCATATTTTCATCAGATGAAACGTGATGGAAAAGCCATTAACCTCCTGGTGTCCTCCAAGCATGCTTTGTATGGCCAACAGGAGGGGGGTCTGGCTTGAAATCTGTACCTCAACCAGAATGGGCATCTTAGCTTGCCACATGCTGGTATAATGAGGCCATTGTCCAACTAATTTACAAGAAGAAAGGGAATTAAAAATGCATGAGAACATGATCAAACTCTCCTGAATATTAATTAACATGAGGGATCAAATAAGCTTTAATGTTTTGTATCAAGCTGGAAACACGATATAAATTAAGAAGTGAATTGCTCTGTGACAGCTTATATTCAAGACAACCTTTTCATAAATTAATAATAGTACATAATTTTCCCCTAAATCAGTCTTGAAGGGATGTTGAGTTGAGTGGCCCATAGTGATAAGTGTTTTAGCACTGGAGTTATCACCCACCCTTTGTGTAAATGGTTTTCTTTTGATTTTGGATTCCAAATGGTTTTCTAGATTGTGGCTATGACTTTGCTTGTTTCCGGAGGATGACAATAACAAGCAAGATACTGTTGAGGAACGGTGGGAACATCTCAAGTATACCTGGCTCTTACTTAGTCCAAAGATTGGGTACCCGGATAAGTTATTCCTCCTAGAGTCATTTAGAGCTCTATGATGATGAATAAACAGATACTGTGGGTTTTGGAATAGACGTACCTCTCTTGAAGGCACACTCCATTTCTGCAAGCAAATATTTCAGGACAAACCTAGTAATTCAATGAGCGTAGCGGTGTTTGGAATAGAATACATTTTTATGATCTCTGAGGGCAGAGAAGCTGGCCCTGGATCAGTAAATCCAGATCAGTAAACACACAGACAATTAACTTGGTGAGTGGATGCAGATTACAAAAAAACCCGACTAATTATAAAGAGCCCTTTTAAATGTTTTTGTGCTCACTGACCAAGGAGCAGCTTAAGCCAACAGGTAAGGAGTAGTGTGACTTAGGCCAGGTCTGGTAGCCCCTGTGTTTCATGTGTTCACCACATTGGACTGCAGTCCCAGCACAGAATGTTGCTTTGGTAACTGTGTAGGAAGCCGTTTTGGTTTTGTTTTCACCTTTTCATTGCGTCACAGCTGGTAATTTGTATTCAGTGTCTATATTTTAAGTAAATCATCATCAAACTGTAATGTTTTACTTACTTCTCTGTGAAGAATACCCTGTGTAGGTAGGCATACACTTAGAGATACATCTGCATAAAGAAGATTTTGTCCCAAACCGAGCTGTTAGAAAGAACCACAACTCCGGTGATTCAAATGAATATGGAATTGGTCGATATGCTATGGATCTGATTGAGCCAATGTTCAGCCAGCTTCAGATGATATAGCTGTGTAGAGAATTTGGTTGCGTGTTCTGTAATCGGGTATACATAGGATTATTTCTGAAGAAAACAATGTTGCAACATAATCAAGTTATGCTACATCTCAAGTTATTAGAGGTGCACCAACTCCAAACCCGTTATTCTTCAAGTACAGAAATTGACTGCTCTTTAGGCCGAACTAAACCACAGTCAAGGGTAACAAGCTGCAGGGAGAACTTGTAGATCAGTCAGGAGAAATACAGGGGGGTTTATAAAATGTACATTCACCGAGGGGATCAAAAGTGCATTCGACCAAGACTGAGGATATATGTCTATACATTAAGCATGGAATGAACCCCCTCTGCTGTTCTTATAACATAGCTATGTCATGCAGTTGTCATAGTGTATCCACTACGGCTACAAGCCAGTCTCTGTTAACAACAAAAAGCAATTATTTCCAATTCCTACTCAGCAGCTGTTCCAGGCAAACTTGAGCGCTGTTACACTAACATAAAGTAGGATAATTCAATGCGTTTATGTTTTGGAAGCCAAATCAGAAAATTTGTATGTCTTTAACCCGTTGATGACAATTGCCGGTCCGGGCACGTCACGGAAATTCAAGTCGATAACGACAAATGACGTGCCAGGACCGGCACGTCTTTAAACGGGTGCAGAAAGCGATCTATTTTCGCTTTCTGCACCGAAACGGCGTTGCTGTAATGCCTCGACCTCGGCACATCCCCGGGGCGTCAACATCCGCCATATTTTGTATGGCGGCGGACGGCAGTTTTAAAAGCGTTTAAACTTAAATGGTGTCGCTGGAATGCCTCGATCAGGAGGCATCCAGCGACACCAAACACTTACCTGGGGATGGACTGTGACCGCTCCAGAGAGCGGTCACAGCCGCAGCTGCCGGTGATCTTCGCCATCAGCAACATGGCGGCGGCCCGGGGAAAAAAAACAATAAAGACTAAAAAGTTCGCTAGACGGTCTCCTGACCCTCTAGAGAACTCTGGCTCCACTTGCAGGTTGAATACAGGTACTGCATTCAACCATGCAAGTCAATGGAGCTCAGCTTTCTAATCACAGTGTGATTAGAAAAAATAAATTAAAAATAAAATAAAATTAATAATAATTAGAAAAAAAATAGTAAAAAAACAGTAAAATGTAAAAATAATTTCCCACTGATGTCACTATCAGGGAAACCTTCAAGTTGAAAAAAAATGTAAAAAAAATTTAAAAAAAGGCAAAAAAATATATATAACATTTTTTTTTTGTGAGCAAGTCCTAAAATTAGCATATTATCTTAAAACAATTCTCGCATGGAAAGAGTTAAAATACTGGCATATTAAATGCCCATGGGGTGTCTACTTTTAAAAAATGTATGATTTGATGGGGTAAATTGAATTGGCCAGGTTCAACAAGGTCCCAATTAACACGGGGGGAAGGATGGCCACACATCTAATTTCCAATTAGAAAAATGCACACGTACCAAATGTGGCCTTTTAGTTCCCCCCAAGAATGACAAACCCATGCATGTGGGGTATCACTGTACTCAGGAGATGTTGCTGAACACATATTGGGGTGTCGTGTGACAGCGGCATATACCAGGAGCTGTAAATTCATACATAAAGTAGGTGTGTGTGGGAAAAATACACACACAAAAATACTACTGCAAACTTTGAAAAAATGCTGGTGGTAAAATGTGTGCATGCAAAGAGTTATAATACCAGCATTTAAAATACCCTGGGGTGTCTAGTTTTCAAAAATATATGGTTTTGTTGGGCACACTGAAATGACCCGGCTCAAAGATGTACCAAATAGGGCATGGGCAGTGGATCCCCAAATGCCAAAGTTCAACATTGAAAAATGTGCATGCCCCAAATGTGGCCCTTTTGCCCCCAAACAGCCAGGCAAAATCATTCATGTGAGGTATCGCTGTACTCAGGAGATGTTGCTAAACACATATTGTTTTATGATAGTGACATATACCAGAACCTGTTTATTCATACCGGAAGTAAAATGTGTGTGAAAAAACAAATGCAAAAAAATTACTACCATAAAGTTTGACAAAGGCTGATGGTAGAATAAGTGCTTGGAAAGGGTTAAAATACTAGCATTTGGAATACCCTGGGCTGTCTAGTTTTCAAAAATATATGATTTGATGGGGTAAATTGCATTGGCCGGGTTCAAAGATACCCGAAATGGCACATGGGGGGAAGAATTACCAGATTTGGAAAAAATGGCTTTGAAATATCAAAACGCTACCTGTACTTATTGCTCCATAACATGAAGAAAAAAGCAAAAAAACATAAAAACATTGGGTATTTCTAAACTCAGGACAAATAGTAGAATCTATTTAGCAGGTTTTTTTATTACCTTTTATAGATGAGTAAAAAAAAAAGTAGAAGGGTACAAAAAGTAAAATCAGCCTTTGTCACGAAGGGGTTAAGCAAGCATGGGATAGGCATAAGGCCAAGCTAGATATAGGATAAGGGCAGGTGCTAAAGGAAAGTACTCAGAGGTTGGGCAGACTGGATGGGCCTAATGGTTCTTTCTATGTTTCTATGTAAAATAAAAAAGTCTATAAAGTACATAGGGAGCCTGGAGATCTGGGACAAACCTTAGGGGTCCATATGCCTGGGGGTTTTCAGCTTTGTTCCTATTTCTAGTCTCTCGATAATTTTTCTTTGGTTACGTTAATATCCCCACTGATTCTGTCTGCCCCAGGGATAGATGGTGTTAAATTGGTGACACAGCGCCAGACCCAATTACGGTGGACAAGAAACTTTAGGGCAGCGGGTCTGAAATGGTGCATTCGGGTCAGTAGTGTCACCTACCGGGCATCAATGCGCCAAAATCGTGGGTGAAAATCTCATGGATTAAGAACAGGACGTGACAAGTTTAATGGAAAGACACAAGGCCAGTAACTGAATTGTGTGTTTATGTTTGTTGATTTTTAAGGGTTGCATTATGACAATCTTAAAACAAGTATGAGGTCTTTAAGAACAAAACAATAATGATTACAGACATCTTGAATGATGAGTCAGATTGAATTATATATACTGAAAGGTAAGCGTGAAAAAGAAAAAACTATTGGAAAAGATGTAATCAGACAGAACTGTTAAACTGAATGGCTTGTAATCTTCCTGCAGGCAATAATTTGATGAACTGGCCATAGAGGCAAAAAAGGAAACGTTTAAAATTTTCGCCTGCTTCTCGGGAAATAAAATTAATGGCCTATACATGGAACATATGCTCTTGCTGGTGCCTTAACTTTCACAGAGATTAAATCTCTTGGTTTGCGTTGATTCCACCTGCGTTGCGCTATGAAAGGACATGTGAATGGTTGTGCTTCCTACTGACTTAATGGGTCGACGAATGTACAAACAAACACAGCTACATAACCACTGCTACGTTAGGCTTCGTATCTGGTAAGAAACTCAGCTGGTACAGCAACTGAGTGTTAAAACGTTTTGATTAAGAATCAGACTAAATATGATACTGTAAGAACCATTTTTAAATGTTTGTAGATGGCCTTGTATTAAAAAAGGACACAATGATGCTTAACTGACGTCTGTTGAATTCTAGTTTGCAGTAAGATGACTTGTCTGAGCTGAGCTACAATAACAAGGTCTTCTCAGAAAAGCGTAAGGTGACTGCTCCGCATAGCTATACGTTCTTGTATAATTCTGTCGATGAAACTGGCATCAGGAACAATAAAGCACGGATGTGCAATACTTAATGGTAAAACGCTCTTCCTCCTTTACGTAAATCTATAGTGTGTTTTGTAATTTCAGGCTGAAGAGGGCTGGACTGTTGCCACCAGCAGAATGCTTCTAACAATGACCGGGGAGATTCTCAGCAGCACCCTTTCGGCTTCTGGAAGCGCTCACTCGGTGACCTCCCTGACCTTAGAACAAAAGGCAGCCTTTGTTCTTGTCTTCTTTCTTTTTATATTTCTTGGGCTTCTTATTATACGTTGTTTTCGGATACTCCTCGATCCGTACCGCAGCATGCCGTCTTCCACATGGACAGATTACATGGAGAAAGACACCTTTGACTACCGCTGGGCCTGACCGCTACTGCTTCACAATGACTTGAGGGAGTTTCACACTTTCACTGGTGGCCTTCAAGAAATCAGCTTTGAGGTTTACTTTTGGTGTTTTTTTCTACTATTTAAAGCCTCTCTTGCTCTCTCTGTTGGTTGTTTACATGGGTGGTAATGCTTTGTAACCCCAGCTAACATGTGTACAGGGATTAGAACACTCTACTTTACTTTCCCTTCATTTTATGAAGTTTTACCAATACAGAAGACAAGCCTCATACAACAGCATGGTCCATACAAGACAAAGCTTAAATCAAATTGTAAAAACAAAAATGCTGTCGCTACATCAGTCTCTGTGCGGTGACTGGTCTGGAAGGCTTTTGTCGTGACATCTTCGGAATACACCAGGATTTTATTATACAGTGAAACTTTCACCATCATTTTCAGAATCCTAAAATACCTCAAAAGAGATGTTGGTTCACGCAAGAATATGGACATAATAAAGTATAGCGTCGACCCCTGCGGGGTTCTGTAGCACATGCATTTAGGAAAAGCATTATGGGACCTGTATTTCAACAGCAGGTAGCTTGGTTAGGGGTTACGTCTACAGACTTCAGGCTACTTGTAAGAAAGGACAGGGACAATCAATTACTGCCAATGCGAATTCCCTGATTTCCATTTAGCACGAGAAGCGCCAGCGCATCCAAAGAGCGGGGAGAAACATTTAAAAAGAGTGAATTTTTGTTCCAATGGAAACTGAGCTTCTTGTTACAGATGCTCACTCTATCTTGCGCAAGCACAGGACTGTAAGGGCTTGTCAGGGTTAAACATGTATCCCCAGGGAGCTAGCACAAAACCATGATTGTCCCTGAAAAAAGCAGGAAACATTAACAAAAATAAATGCTAATGGCCGGTTTTAAATGCATCTGCATGAACAAGAATAAGTGGTATTTATTTGCTTAATGTCTCATTAGACTGTTCCTGAACATGACAAAGCTGGTAGATTTTCATTCAAACTTCTTCAGCTCCATGAAGAAGAGCCACACAAGCAGAGCATTTTGCTCTTTAGTTTTGAGACCCCTATATGTACGTCTTGGAGGGTGGTAGATAAGTGGAACAGCTTCCCAGTACGTATGAGACTAATACAGTGAGGGGATTAAACACGGATGGGATAGGAATGTGGCTTCTGAATCTAAGACGAGACCAACGACTGATAAAGGTTTGAATCTTTACAGCAGGATAGACGGACGACTAGATGGACTGACGTGGTCTGATTTGTAGACAGGTTTTATGCTTCCAAGCAGCTATGTACAGAATTATTTTTTTTTTTGTGCGATTGATTTGCTTGTGTCTAGAATTCATTTTACTCCTCCAGGAAAATCCATTCACTGTTTCAATCACTACAAACATTTGCTGTAAACAGCAAATTAAAGTCTCCTCCAAACAGGAAGACTGCCGTGAAAACCTCCCAAGGCTCTGTGTCATAAATTGAGAGCTTTCTTGTGTTTGCAAGGACTGGTCTTTCTGGCATATTCTGTCTGACTTTCTCCGGAACGGTTTTTGATCTCTCTCTCTCTGCTTTAAGCTCTGGCTTTATCTCTTCTCACGGCATTTGTTCCACTGTGCTTTTCCATCATGTCCAAAATTACCACTAACATACAATATATCTGTACAGTTTTTATAGTAGAGTATAGATACTAACAGGTAACTCAGACATTTCTAACCTTCGCCTAAATAGATTCTCTTTTCAGAGCGAAAATGAAAACAATCCCATTAAGTATAAGTGTTTTCTGCGGATAACTGCAGATGATTGTGAAAAGGCCGGTTTATGGGTTTGGATTGTATTTTTATTGTCTCTGTTAAAATTTAAATATATTGTCTGCACAAATCCATTTAAAAATTCTTGAAATTTTCTATGTAAATTATGGCAATTATATGTAACGTATGATTTTATCCACATGCACATGGAACCGTCAGATAACATCCAACTATATACATGCATATAAATATACATATATATTATAAAAATATATATATACACATATACATGTTACCATCTCTTCTACTGTCCCGCCACCTCCATCCCATTAAGTGTACTACTTTAAGCCCCGGCCAACATGCCACCGATTCTGACAGCCATAATAGAATAACAAGAAGTTTCAGACAATTGATGCTAAATTCTTTGCCAAACAAAAAATACATTAAAGAAAGTAGGAAAAAAAAAAATATATATATAAAAAAACAAGTCTACTTACCGTATTTGCTCGATTATAAGACAAGGTTTTTTTCAGAGCAAATGCTCTGAAAAATACCCCTCATCTTATAATCGGGGTCGTCTTATAATCGGACCTCAAATAGGTCTGACTATGAGACAACTAAGATCCAGATCCCCCGCAGCTGCAGGGGACCTGGATCCTCCTGTCTCCCCCCCCACACACTTACCGGTACTTCTGAGTCCCCGGTGTGTAGCTGGGGCAGCGTGTAGATGACAACTTCCGCTGCAGCAGGAAGGAGGCGTGGCTAGCAGCGGGTGTTGACTGCGTCCATCGCGCAGACCTTCCCCGGCTGTCAGAGAGCAGAGTGCCGCACCGGTGCGGGGAACTCTGATCTCTGACAGTCGGGGAAGGTCTGCGCGATGGACGCAGACAACCCCCGCTGCTAGCCACGCCTCCTTCCGGCTGCAGTGTAAGTGCGTGGGATCTACACGCTGCCCCGGCTACATGACAGGGAAGTCAGAAGCACCGGTAAGTTTGGGGGGAGCAGGGGAGTGTTAAATGGGGGGCATAAGGCATTTCTGAAGGCAGAGTGCTCTAAGAAATGCCTTTTTAACCCTCTATACGCCACTCTGCCTCCTGAATGCCTTAAACCTCCCTATATGCCACTCTTCCCCATAATATGCCTTTTAACCCTCTAAATGCCAGAGTGGCATATAGGGGTATAAGGCATTTCTGAAGGCAGAGTGGCACATAGGGGGTCAAAAGGCATAACATGGGACACAGTGGCATATAGGGTTAAAAGGCATATCATGGGGCACAGTGGCATTTAGAGGGTTAAAAGGCATACCATGGGGCACAGTGGCATATAGGGGGTATAAGGCATTTCTGGGACAGATGTGCATAACTGGGGGGCAGGTTGGAAAATAGATGGAAATAAAACCAAAATATTTTTCTCAATCATAGCTTTTATTAAAAAAAAATAGTTTAGATGAATTAACATTTACTGGTAAAACTTTTTTCCTATAGCATCGTCTTATATCCAGGCTTTTTCTTTTTTTTCCTAAATTAATGTTCAGATTTGGGGGATCGTCTTATAATCAGGGTCGTCTTATAATCGAGCAAATACGGTATATATTCTTTTAATATATAAAGTAATTTTTGTAACAGACGTGAACTGCAAATCTTTTGCATTTTTTAAAGATATTTTTATTATTGCATTCTTTAAAAATGCAATGCAGAGTATTATGTAAAGGGATATATCGAGAACCCATCTAAGTTCCCTCTCCTAATTACTAAACATGTTGTATGGCAAGTTATTAAAATGTAAAAAAGTAACAGTATAAGCAGCCAATCAGGAAGAATAGCACAAGCGCATGCTGAAATATGAGTTCTAAGCACAAAAGACTTGTGTTAGCAGAAAAAATTTGGAAAAAAATAACAACAATATTCACTGTTTTTGCACTGTTGAATGTATTTTTTTGGTGATACGCAACCTTTTATTATAGAGTATGCCTGAATAATTATCAAAGATCTGATACAAACAAAAAGAGCACCTAGAATAAGTTGTTTGCCCCAGCATCGGAATGTGGATTTTATTATCTCTGCTCGATAAACTGTATTACGAGAAAGGCTTAATGTCATTACAGCCTTTCCCAGCACAGTCATGGAACATCCATCATATCTCCGGCATAATGACATCGTACGCAGGATTGGGTTTTTACAACAAACACAGAGAATACCGCGTTCAGAACTCTATTTTGTAAAGATATTGAGCCGGGAGAAGGAATGAAAAGACTGCATGACAAGTGCATCAGGTGTTTGTATTTGGAGAATAAACAATTGTATTTATGAAAAAAATCTTATTCTTTCTTCTTTATTAATTCGCCAACAATCTGGAATCAGATAAATGATCTGAAGCTGAAAGCACAATTTCTCCTATTTTTGGCCATTCACCAGTGTAAAACACAATACAGAGGTGATATATGGACAATGCAAGTGCAGATTTACTACATGCCTGCCTTTTCAAGTCTTTATATCATATTTTAAGAGATCTCCCCCCAGCAAAACAGAATAAAAGAAACTCAGCATGCACTGTCAAGACATAACACCTTTCTGCCGTTTGGTGTTAGTGGCCTGGTTTTTGACTATGCAGGAAGTCCATATTTCATTAGTCTTTGGTTTTCTTTGGTTTCAGTTGTTTGGGTTTTGACTGCGCAGGTAAGACGATACTTCTTGGGTCCTTTCACCAGACGCCACATCCGTCAAAGTCACATCGACATCTGTAGAGGGTCTTCATGCCTTCTGCTATTCCAGCACCTTCACTTGGGATGATCCACAAATCGGCCCACTTTCCATTATTATTATTATCTGTAGTCATTCTTCCAAATCAACCTTAACATTCTGGCCTGATTCTGACGAGGTACGGAAACTCCTTATTGTCTTCTACTTAGTCTTCCTCCCTAGGAAAATGAGGCAGACCCTCCAGGCTTTATTTAAATTTCTTAGCTAACTTTCATGTTGACATCAAGTCTCAAAAGAACATCCCAGGACATCTACCCGTAGACCGAAAACAATCACTCTATATCTCACTTAATAATCAGGGTGACGCTCTTGGTTACTCCGGTTCCTTAACTTTTGCCCATCTGAAGTAAAATAACCACCAAAGTGACCACCGTCTTGCTCAGCGAGGCAACAACAGCAATCTGCACACATCGTGAGCTTTGAAATATTGATTCTGATACAAAATGTGCAAATTATTTATTACAATAAAGGATTTACAAACAAGAGGAGAAAAGCACAGAAATCAATAAACATTAAAACAATATGAGGTGGTGGGCAGATGTGACACAATGAAGTTACTCGCATTAAATGCATTAATAATAAAGCAAGTTGCTGGTTTTCGGCTGATGGTCTTTCCGCATCAGCACATTGTACCGTGAAGGAGGAATAAAAATTCACGTTTTTTAAAAAGAGAAAGCGCAGAGGAGGCATTTCTTTACTGGAAAAATCCAACACACCGGAGTTCTGCAGCCAAACCCTGGACGTGATCCATGTACTTTACCCCACCGAGTGCTATCCGAAAACTCCATCCCTTCACTGGCCCACAACTTCTAAACATTGCACTAACTGTGTTTCACTGCAATGATTCGTTTCAGTAACATTAAAAACCTTCATTCTGAAAGACTACATCCAAGGGCAAAATAGCAAACACCTTTATTGAAATACAAAATTTCAACTTGCAAAATGCAAAATATAAAATATAACCACATTAAAAACAGTTATTAAAACAGGTTTTACAAAAATACTTCAGAATGTTTTAATTTTAACAATTTGTCAAAGAACGTAACAACAAGAGTGCATTCAGGAAAACGGGAATCGTTTTTCTGTGCCCAAAGATACCTATCAGGGCAGAAAGCACTTTAGTGAACTCTTTGGCCAACTCCGTCCATTATAATCCATACAGACAACAGGTATACTAAAAAATATAAAAATCACATTCAAACAGCTGCACGCGACGCCAACAAACAACTGAAACCAGCAAAAACCACATGCTTTCATTTAAATAAAGCATTCCAATTTACCTATCTTGGTCCTGCTCCATAACTCTTATAAATGCCCAGATCTGCCTAATCGTGCCCTTTCCCTCGGAAGCATAAGGGGTGGATTAACAGTTTTACTCAGAAGCACTCTGCAGAGTAAGTTGTCAATTAGGTAAGGAACTGTTAAAACTTAGCTAAAGAAATAAATATATGTTCCTTTACAACTCCTTCCCTCTCCCTTTCAAATATCTATAATTGGAGATCATCAGACAAACAAGTAACTTACCAGCAGGAAAATAAAGTATAATACAGGCTTCTGGGTGAGAAGGAAATAAAAGGTTTGACTACTCTTTGTAAAAAAAAAAAAAGTTTTTTCAATGTACAAAAGAGGATGAAAAATCAGAGGGGGGTTAATTGGCACGTACGCTAGCTGTGCCATCAAATAATGAGTTTTGAAAAATTAAATCTCAACTAAGCTAGCACATCACATAGAATGATATGCAATTTAGGGCTTTTTTTTGAAGGTTATATTTGAATCGCTGTGCAACCTATATTGTTATCAATAGTCTGTCTACCATATAACAAAAGCAAAAATATGTTAAAAAATTATTAAAACAAAAAGAAGTTTATAAATTTACTTGAAATGCAATATGCTCAAAAAGACTTGGCACTCGATGGAGCCAAAGTCATGTCTTTTAAATTACAGAAAATGCCAGAAACATGTTACTTTTATCTCCTCTGTGATGGATTTTGCGTAATGTTTTCTGAAAAAAAAATGTAGGCCTTGCAGATTGTTGTATAATTCACTGCAGTCTAGTATTAGCATGTGGTACTGAGGCAACCCATTGAAGAGTTAAAAGATTGCACAACTTTAAATGTACAAATACGCCAGAAGTCTTCCAATTTTGCTAACGTCTGCACTAACGCTGTTTAACATCAAACTTACTGGAATATTGAAAACGGCAAACCACAGGAATTATTTATCAAAAAATAAGAGCGCACATTAAAGGTGGTATCAGGGTGATATCTCTACCAATTACATCTCCTTCGTTTAGTGATTATCTCTGCGGTCTTTGCATACTTTAGAAGTGAAGGCCAACAGGACAGGCACTCATGTAAAGTTCAACATCATCAGCAACTTATTGCATTTGCAACCATTCATCCTTTTCAGGCACATCTTTGGTTTTTAGTGATTGTACACAAAAAAACACAATTCCAACAAAGTAAAAGGGTTAATCCCTTAACATCCAAAGTGCTGCTGCCCATGTACTCTAATACTCAAGTCAAAGCTCCCACCGTGTGCTGCCTGCTGTAATATGCTATATACAAAGCATTGTTACACGCAGTCATCATACAAGGGTGGCCCCCTTTAGGATGTCACCAACTGGTCACACTGCTAACACTCTCCATGGGAATGTCACAGTGATATTCCACAGTTTCAACCTCGGTGACTTCTGTCGTCTCCTGCTCGCTGGAGACGATTACCATGCCATCCTCCTCCATCATCATTAAAGTGCTCCAATTCACATGTTGCACTGCTAAGCTCTCAAGTCTGACCCGATAACCCTCAGCCTCTTGTTCCTTGTCCATAAGCTGCTGCCGGTACTCTTGGGCTCTGCAGTTGGCTTCATGAAGCTTCTGCTGCAGTGCCTTTATGGCTTGGTCACCATTGCTGTCCTATAGGGTGGGATAAACGGAGATACAGCCAGACTGTAGGGTAAGAGCCCTTGGCCACTGCAGTGTGGTATTAGAGGACACAAATGGCCAATGCTACAAAAATATTGCATGTGAAGCAGGTCTCCCTGATGACGTGGTCAGATTTCCAACAACTAACCTTCACACTATTCTTCACCACTACAACTAAACTCCATGACACACCTGTAAGCAACAAAAATATTAAGGCTGCTTTTGACAGACCCATTACATAGCATTACTACCTTAGAAATAAACAAAAGTCTTCTAATGTTAACTGAAATCGCTGCAGAGTAACCCCAGGCTGTACAGGCAGAAAATGATTCCTATTAAGTAACAGACTTGTGCATTCTGATTGGTGAATATTTTAATTTTGTTAAATTTGCTCATTTGTATGAAAGTCTGAAAACAAAGATGGGGTGCAACAAAACAAAGACAAATGTGTAAGCTCTACATTTTGGGTTGAATTTTTTTTTTCTCTCTCATACTCTCACTAACTTTCTATCCTCTCTGACAACCGCTTCCAAGTCTCAGTCTTCTTTGCTGTAGGCCCACTTCTCCAATGCTTCACGTCTTCTCCAATGCTCTTCTTCTACTACTTCTCCACTGATCTATCTCCATTATCCTGGCCTCGTCCCAGTGCTTCTGCAACATTCCTCTGATTGAAGGATTGGGGAAGAAGTTGTCCCCAATGTGAGCACAAAGGCTCCGTCCTGTTGCAAAAGTAGTCGGTAGAGGCGAGGACAATGCAGACAGAACAGTGGAGAAGAAGAGACGAAAATGCAGGAGATGCGGTTGTCAGGTAGGTGGGAGACATTGAGAGCGTGAGAGAGAGCGTGAGTGACAATGAATTCCATTTCCGAATGGAAAAAAAACCCTCTGAATTTCATCCAAACGAACGGGAAGGAAACATTTGTCTGCAAAAATTTGTCAAGAAAGGAAAATAAAAATTCATCCGTGTGCACAAGTCTGTAAAGTATGAGTTTGCCAGCTTGCTTGTCCCTCAAAGAAACTCTCAATATACATGAAAGAAACTCTTAGTGCTCAGAGCTGAATACTGATACTCATCTAAACACTTGTTGCTGGGCACCGTGTGGAAACGTATTATAAAATCCGAAGCAAGCAGAGTGTAGATTTGTGGATGACACCATAGCGTAGGTAAGCAATATGTGTAAGCAGTAAATGTTACTGTGTTATTGACCCCTGCCTCCATGTTATTCAGTGCCCCCACCCCTGCTTAGTATTACACTGCCTGAGCAGTCTCTTTACCTGAGGCTCTGCTGTTACGTCACTAATGGACTCAAGACGATGCTTTTTGGCAGGAGGTATCTGTTCACCAGCCACAGTTTCTTCTAAGACATGATCCTCGGGCACGGCTATAACTACAAGAGGAAGCAAACAAATCAGAGTGAAACCTGAAGCAAATTAAAAAAAACAACTTTACAGAACAGATTTTTCAGATTTCCGTAAATCTTTCCGTAAATTAGTTTACTTTTATATATACGTTCACTTTATTTCCATTTCAAAGCAAGAATATTGGTTTTCTTTGGACGCAGCACAAGGAATGATCTTTACAAATGAATTAAAGTTATTGGTACATTTAGTTTTTTTTTCTGTTCATTAGCAAATCCTCAAATCACCATTAAACAACTCAAATGAACTGTGGACAAACAACACAGAAAATCGAGGACTTCCAGAGTAGGAGAGCCATATGACCCCATACCTTGGTGCCCATTCTGAATGGTCATCAACAGTGGATGGTTGATGTGGCTGGTGGTAAGACCTCCTTGGAGGCCGTCTACTGGAATGGCATCTGCTATGATTGTTATAACTCTTTCAACTCCATTCTCCACATGTTCCTGGATGGACGCCGAAGCTGAAGCAGCCAGACTATCCTGATCGGCACGATCTGAAAGAATACTGAATGTTACACAAGGCTTTTGAATGCACATCATTACAATTTGTCTACATTGTTGGAAGCCATCTCACTGTTGCAGCGATCACAGTTCTACATTATGCATCGTTCACAGTTACTACTCGGCACTGGCTAAACAGTCATAAGAGTTCATCAGCAGGCATTTACAACCTTCACATCCACTAGTTGCCCCATGTTGGTATCAGCTCATTCACTATGCGGTCCCACCGGTCAACATACACTGACTCGCCATCTTATTCCGATACACACTGATCTCCGTTTTTGTCAGCACAGTCATCATAAAGCCCTGAGATTCTCGCACTCTCCCGTACACATTGTGCATTATCTCTGGAAGCAATGTAACATCCTCATACATTAGTTATGCACATAGGCTAAGTTAATACAGGATGTGAAAAAAGAGGACCATCCCAGCTGCATCTTACGACTTCATAATCCTAAATATCATAAGGCAAATCTAAAATGTCCAGTCCATCTCGTAATTATATAGAAATTCTGTTCTTAAACTATTGATATTATTGAAAGCTAAAATAATTAAAGGGTAAATGCAGCTGCCTTTTAACTTCATTAACATTACAGGAGGAAGGGAAATAGAGAGAATGAGGGGATGCGGATATCGGCTGCATGCAAAATAATGCTGCGGTGATAAAAAGTCTAGAGTGGCGATGTGGGTTGAGTATAATTAGCTCACTTCCATTTTCCTGCATGTCATCGCACTGTGCTTAACGCTCTATAATTAGAACACGATGGGTATTCTAAAATGCATGTACCTTATTTTTATCAAGACCACCCGCTCCTAATTGAACTTTTCACTTCTTCACTATGGGCAGAAGTGACATTGTACAGCCCTTCTAGGCAATGGATTGCATTAAAGCAAGAAAAGCCAGAATCCATGTTAAACCACACACTTTCAGTTACTAGTTATTCAGTAAACACGTCCATCATAAAAATAGAGAAATTAAGGCTTCCGCTCCAACAGAGAAAGTTAATCTGCGCTACTCACATGGGGCATTGTTAGAGGCCGAGACAGGAGAGGCGGCTTCTGCTATTGCTGCAAACGTGGCAAGGACTGAATCTGAGTTTGTGAAATGCGTATCAAGACCACTGCTGATTCCTAGAGAATGAAACAGGTGGATACAAACATTATGGTTCCAAACGAAGATAAAATACACATTAACTAACTCAAGTGTATAAGGGACTAATTAGATATTTGCATACTCATTCAGCCTTGTATCTATGAATATTCTTAACTATTCTACAGTTTCATGGCATCTAACCATCAGTTGTGGTTGATGACACTGCAAAGAATAAAGCTACAAAGACTGAAAAGGTAGGGGGGGGTTGGAGATATTTCCCCTCTATTCTCTCTCTATCTCATCGGCTCTGTACAGCAACAAAAAGCACTAGATGGGTCCCTTTATCACAAGATGATAAAGGGACCCATCTAGTGCTTCTCCAGAGAACTGCAGGAGGAAAAGTCTAGAGAAAGCCTAGGTCAGTGTATAAAGCCAGACAAATGTCTACGGTGCCATGCCTTCAAATCCATGAGCTGGAAAACGAGGTTTCTTTCTCCTGTTTTCCCTTCCTTTGCTGCTTCTACTGAAGCAGGCAGCGTACTTAATTACACAGCTTTCACGGGCACTGTGGCGCATGTCAACTCAACTCACACACTCGTTTGCTAATCGCACACATGCACCGATCTGCATATGGTAATACACAATGAAGTTAGGGGCTGTCGTGTCTCAGCAGTGCCCATGACAGCGTGTTCGCATGGCACGGTTCACAGCCCATTATAGTCAGTGGATGATTTCAGAAGTTGTACCTGCTGATGTTTCCACACGTGGTGCAGTCACAAAGTCAGATACACTCGTCAGATCGCTAGATGCCAAAACATATTCGGGTGATGACACAGAGGCTGCGTTTAAGTCGAATGACTCTCCTTGGATATCGCCCTGCATTGCTTCCTAGTGAGGAAAAGGAAAAAAGGCAACTGTGATATATTTGCAGTGTAAATCTAGATGCCATTTTACTTTTTAATGTCATTTCCGCCCCCGAATTAGCTGTTGGATAAACCTTGAAAAATTACAAAGCTCCCCCGAAAAGGGGGATAAAAAGGAGACAGAACATATATTAAATGTCTCCTGCAGTTCATATTATAGGAACCACAGAATCGGACACAAACACATACAGAAAGAGAACATTATTATGGCTACATATTAGCACGGCTGATAGATCCAACTAGTTAGAGAGTCATCCGGGTATATGGGGTAGGTTCCCAGAAGTGTCACAAGTTGGGAACAGTTGATTTGGGATGCACGGTTCACTGTGCTATTAGACCTCCATATGTGGTCCCCCCAAATGTATCTGCCCCTTTCCCCATCCACCAGCAGATACATTCGGTCAAATGAATTTTCCATCACCTGTGCTGAATCTGCATGCAGAGAACGGTCTAGAACCCAGTGCGCTTGTGTAAAGTATTCCTACTGATTTTAACTGAAGCACTTTCCTGCCACCGACTGCCTAGGCTGTCTATTAGTGACCGGAACATACTCCCATACTTAGGCAGCCAATCAGATGCAAGAGATTTCAGATCATAGAGAAACAAGGATGATTCTGCAGCACAGCTATAATTTCTAAGAGTTATATATATATATATATATATACATATATTTTATTTTTTGAAGAATGAATATTAAACTACTTACTGAGGGTTAGGGTTCCTCAGAGTAATTTACTATTATGTATTCTTTTATAGTAAGGGTGTCAAAGACATTAAACTATCCCCTTTAACAAAAGAAGGCCAAATTAGTTATATTCTATTTAATTGAAATACCTGTATAATAATCATCAGCTCGTGGTTATTTTTATCAAGGGCGATATCGAAGGCGCTTTTATCAAATTTGCTGAGTGCATTGACGTCAGAGCCTCCTTTTATTAAAAGGTTTGCCACGTCCATGTGATTATTTTCTGCTGCCCAGTGCAAAGCCGTCATCTTAAGCATATCTCTGGCGTTCACATTTGCACCATTCTGTTTTAAAATAAAGATTAAAAAAATATGATTTCAAAAGCTGATGTGCTAAAATGTCAAAAGCTACATTAGGGTTACAAAAAATAAAGTCCACCAAGTTAAACATTTCTACGATATCCGTAATTGCATTAATGTAGGAGAAGGCAAACAAACCTTCCTCCTTTGGCACAAGCCACTTTTCACCAAAATGAGGAAATAAATCTTGGAATTATACCTGGTCAATCAAATTTTAACTTGAAATGTGTACCCGGTATACCCTTCCTTGGTGAAAAAAGGAAATTCATTTCATTCTTAAAAACCTTCAACTGCTTCATTGGTAGCCCACGCAAGAGTTTTAAGGGCATTACTGTAGAAGATGCCCTTCTCTATCTCCACTTTCCTTCCTACAGTAAAGATATCTCCCCTCAACAACAATTTACCTGAACAAGCAGGTCCACAATATTCAGATGCCCGACTGTGGCTGCCATATGCAGAGGCGTCTTGTCTACCTTGGTCCTGGCATCTAGGCTGATACCTGCTTCCAGAAGCACTTTCACTGTGGCATAGTGACCATTCTGAGCAGCCATATGAAGCGGAGATGTTCCGAGCTAGAGATAAAGACACCAGCAGTTAGAAGGAAACAATTCCCAATATACATTTCAAGTCCTCAGTGTTGGTCTCATAATCGAGGATCATAATCACAGGTTATAGATGTATATGCTGGTGAGGTGACTGTTCCTATGGGCCTAACAGCAGCTCCTGGTGATAAAAACAGTTTCTGGATATGGAGAACCCGCCGCGCACATGCATGGCTTCTGCATATACAGTCTATCGCAATTTAAAAAACACTCCCATCCTTATTACAAGTACCTCTACAGATGCCAAACCAGGGGTTGCTGGAATTCAGTCTCTATAAACCTTTCTAAAGGTCTATCACCAATCCAATTCCCTCTTTAAAAGGGACCTCAAAGGTCTTTTTATGGGGCACGAAATCCTGTATAAATTGGCCCATAAACTACTGTGAGCTTTAGGTCCGTGTTATAGATTAACACACATGATTCTGCAAATATGTCTACTTACCTGTAAAGTTTGTGGCACATCCAAACCCCGCACCCATGTACCAAGCGTTCACGCTTTTGTACATATAAAGCATAATTTACACATGTCAAGCTGGTCTACACAGTGAATGTGTACCTTCTAAAGCGTTCCCCCTACGTACCCAGTCAGTAGTAAAAGGAGCCCTCTTGTGAATTAATAGCCTAACTTCTTCATCCTCTCCATTGCGGGCAGCTTCTAGCAGTCTCTTCCCAAGGTCCAGCTCCATCTGCCTGCGCAGAAAACATTATGATTAATAAGGAACGTTCCAGACGATAACCCTACTGCTAAAAGCGGTTACTAAATAAACTGCGTTTATTACATAAAATCTACACGTGATTAATACAACCTTAATAAATGACTCATTTCTTCTTACAATGCTTTTCAGGTGCTAAACACGGAGCAGAAGGAACTTTGCGTCGGTTTCCATGGAGATTGCTCCACATTTAGTGTTTTGTTGGGATATATGACGTGTAGCGGTGTGATGATGGCACAGTGTGGATAATGTATAAAATGGACACCAGTTCAAGCAGTTTTATTGCCCCCAATTATTCCAGTCAGGGGGAGGCTAGATACCTCAAATTATTCCAGTGAAATTGGGGCTAAATACCCCAAATTATTCCAGTCAGGGTGAGGCTAGTTACCCCAATTATTCCAGTCAGGGTGAGGCTAGATACCCCCAATTAGTCCAGTGAAAATGGGGCTAGATATCCCCAATTATTCCAGTAAGGGTGAGGCTAGTTACCCCAAATTATTCAAGTCAGGGTGAGGCTAGTTACCCCAATTATTCCAGTCAGGGTGAGGCTAGATACCTCCAATTATTCCAGTGAAAATGGGACTAGATATCCCCAATTATTGCAGTCAGGGTGAGGCTAGTTACCCCAATTATTCCAGTCAGGTGAGGCTAGATACCCCCAATTATTCCAGTTAGGGTGAGGCTAGATACCCCCAATTATTCCAGTTAGGGTGAGGCTAGACACCCCCAATTATTCCAGTCAGGGTGAGGCTAGTTACTCCAATTATTCCAGTCAGGGTGAGGGTAGATACCTCCAATTATTCCAGTCAGGGTGAAGCTAGTTACCCCAATTATTCCAGTCAGGGTGAGGCTAGTTACCCCAATTATTCCAGTCAGGGTGAGACTAGATACCCCCAATTATTCCAGTCCGGGTGAGGCTAGATACCCCCAATTATTCCAGTCAGGGTGAGGCCAGATACCCCTATTATTCCAGTCAGGGTGAGGCTAGTTACCCCAATTATTCCAGTCAGGTGAGGCTAGATACCCCCAATTATTCCAGTTAGGGTGAGGCTAGATACCCCCAATTATTCCAGTTAGGGTGAGGCTAGACACCCCCAATTATTCCAGTCAGGGTGAGGCTAGTTACTCCAATTATTCCAGTCAGGGTGAGGGTAGATACCTCCAATTATTCCAGTCAGGGTGAAGCTAGTTACCCCAATTATTCCAGTCAGGGTGAGGCTAGTTACCCCAATTATTCCAGTCAGGGTGAGACTAGATACCCCCAATTATTCCAGTCAGGGTGAGGCTAGATACCCCCAATTATTCCAGTCAGGGTGAGGCCAGATACCCCTATTATTCCAGTCAGGGTGAGGCTAGTTACCCCAATTATTCCAGTCAGGTGAGGCTAGATACCCCCAATTATTCCAGTTAGGGTGAGGCTAGATACCCCCAATTATTCCAGTTAGGGTGAGGCTAGACACCCCCAATTATTCCAGTCAGGGTGAGGCTAGTTACTCCAATTATTCCAGTCAGGGTGAGGGTAGATACCTCCAATTATTCCAGTCAGGGTGAAGCTAGTTACCCCAATTATTCCAGTCAGGGTGAGGGTAGATACCTCCAATTATTCCAGTCAGGGTGAGGCTAGTTACCCCAATTATTCCAGTCAGGGTGAGACTAGATACCCCCAATTATTCCAGTCAGGGTGAGGCTAGATACCCCCAATTATTCCAGTCAGGGTGAGGCTAGATACCCCTATTATTGCAGTCAGGGTGAGGCTAGATACCCCAATTATTCCAGTCAGGGTGAGGCTAGATACCCCCAATTATTCCAGTCAGGGTGAGGCCAGATACCCCTATTATTCCAGTCAGGGTGAGGCTAGTTACCCCAATTATTCCAGTCAGGGTGAGGCTAGGGACCCTCAATTATTCCAGTCAGGGTGAGGCTAGATACCCCAATTATTCCAGTCAGGGTGAGACTAGATACCCCCAATTATTCCAGTCAGGGTGAGGCTAGATACCCCTATTATTGCAGTCAGGGTGAGGCTAGATACCCCAATTATTCCAGTCAGGGTGAGGCTAGATACCCCCAATTATTCCAGTCAGGGTGAGGCTAGTTACCCCAATTATTCCAGTCAGGGTGAGGCCAGATACCCCTATTATTCCAGTCAGGGTGAGGCTAGTTACCCCAATTATTCCAGTCAGGGTGAGGCTAGGGACCCTCAATTATTCCAGTCAGGGTGAGGCTAGATACCCCCAATTATTCCAGTCAGGGTAAGGCTAGTTACTCCAATTATTCCGGTCAAAATGGGGCTACATACCCCCAATTATTCCAGTCAGGGTGAGGCTAGTTACCCCAATTATTCCAGTCAGGGTAATGCTAGTTACCCCAATTATTCCAGTTAGGGTGAGGCTAGACACCCCCAATTATTCCAGTCAGGGTGAGGCTAGTTACTCCAATTATTCCAGTCAGGGTGAGGGTAGATACCTCCAATTATTCCAGTCAGGGTGAAGCTAGTTACCCCAATTATTCCAGTCAGGGTGAGGCTAGTTACCCCAATTATTCCAGTCAGGGTGAGACTAGATACCCCCAATTATTCCAGTCAGGGTGAGGCTAGATACCCCCAATTATTCCAGTCAGGGTGAGGCCAGATACCCCTATTATTCCAGTCAGGGTGAGGCTAGTTACCCCAATTATTCCAGTCAGGTGAGGCTAGATACCCCCAATTATTCCAGTTAGGGTGAGGCTAGATACCCCCAATTATTCCAGTTAGGGTGAGGCTAGACACCCCCAATTATTCCAGTCAGGGTGAGGCTAGTTACTTCAATTATTCCAGTCAGGGTGAGGGTAGATACCTCCAATTATTCCAGTCAGGGTGAAGCTAGTTACCCCAATTATTCCAGTCAGGGTGAGGGTAGATACCTCCAATTATTCCAGTCAGGGTGAGGCTAGTTACCCCAATTATTCCAGTCAGGGTGAGACTAGATACCCCCAATTATTCCAGTCAGGGTGAGGCTAGATACCCCCAATTATTCCAGTCAGGGTGAGGCTAGATACCCCAATTATTCCAGTCAGGGTGAGGCTAGATACCCCAATTATTCCAGTCAGGGTGAGGCTAGATACCCCCAATTATTCCAGTCAGGGTGAGGCCAGATACCCCTATTATTCCAGTCAGGGTGAGGCTAGTTACCCCAATTATTCCAGCCAGGGTGAGGCTAGGGACCCTCAATTATTCCAGTCAGGGTGAGGCTAGATACCCCCAATTATTCCAGTCAGGGTAAGGCTAGTTACTCCAATTATTCCGGTCAAAATGGGGCTACATACCCCCAATTATTCCAGTCAGGGTGAGGCTAGTTACCCCAATTATTCCAGTCAGGGTAATGCTAGTTACCCCAATTATTCCAGTTAGGGTGAGGCTAGACACCCCCAATTATTCCAGTCAGGGTGAGGCTAGTTACTCCAATTATTCCAGTCAGGGTGAGGGTAGATACCTCCAATTATTCCAGTCAGGGTGAAGCTAGTTACCCCAATTATTCCAGTCAGGGTGAGGCTAGTTACCCCAATTATTCCAGTCAGGGTGAGACTAGATACCCCCAATTATTCCAGTCAGGGTGAGGCTAGATACCCCCAATTATTCCAGTCAGGGTGAGGCCAGATACCCCTATTATTCCAGTCAGGGTGAGGCTAGTTACCCCAATTATTCCAGTCAGGTGAGGCTAGATACCCCCAATTATTCCAGTTAGGGTGAGGCTAGATACCCCCAATTATTCCAGTTAGGGTGAGGCTAGACACCCCCAATTATTCCAGTCAGGGTGAGGCTAGTTACTTCAATTATTCCAGTCAGGGTGAGGGTAGATACCTCCAATTATTCCAGTCAGGGTGAAGCTAGTTACCCCAATTATTCCAGTCAGGGTGAGGGTAGATACCTCCAATTATTCCAGTCAGGGTGAGGCTAGTTACCCCAATTATTCCAGTCAGGGTGAGACTAGATACCCCCAATTATTCCAGTCAGGGTGAGGCTAGATACCCCCAATTATTCCAGTCAGGGTGAGGCTAGATACCCCAATTATTCCAGTCAGGGTGAGGCTAGATACCCCAATTATTCCAGTCAGGGTGAGGCTAGATACCCCCAATTATTCCAGTCAGGGTGAGGCCAGATACCCCTATTATTCCAGTCAGGGTGAGGCTAGTTACCCCAATTATTCCAGCCAGGGTGAGGCTAGGGACCCTCAATTATTCCAGTCAGGGTGAGGCTAGATACCCCAATTATTCCAGTCAGGGTGAGACTAGATACCCCCAATTATTCCAGTCAGGGTGAGGCTAGATACCCCTATTATTGCAGTCAGGGTGAGGCTAGATACCCCAATTATTCCAGTCAGGGTGAGGCTAGATACCCCCAATTATTCCAGTCAGGGTGAGGCTAGTTACCCCAATTATTCCAGTCAGGGTGAGGCCAGATACCCCTATTATTCCAGTCAGGGTGAGGCTAGTTACCCCAATTATTCCAGTCAGGGTGAGGCTAGGGACCCTCAATTATTCCAGTCAGGGTGAGGCTAGATACCCCCAATTATTCCAGTCAGGGTAAGGCTAGTTACTCCAATTATTCCGGTCAAAATGGGGCTACATACCCCCAATTATTCCAGTCAGGGTGAGGCTAGTTACCCCAATTATTCCAGTCAGGGTAATGCTAGTTACCCCAATTATTCCAGTCAGGGTGATGCTAGTTACCAGTTAAGGTGAGGGTAGATACCCCAAGTTATTCCAGTCAAAGTGAGGTTATATACCCTCCAATATTCCAGTCAAACTTCCGTTCGCATTGAGTTATAGGAGACAGAGGTACATTTCCTAAGCAGCGCATTCACACTCATTCCCTGTCGGGTTTTGCGCCATTTTCCGTACGTAAACCGGTTACTATTGCCGTGAGATTCACATCACGCTACAGGGAGGCGGATTTAAATGATTATTTATTTACCAAACGTTCCCGTATGGCTACAGACTGGTGCCGCGTCCCACCGGAGAGATAATCACTGTCCTGAACAGCACAGCCTCACTGCCGAGCTATCTGCGCTTGCGCAGTGCCTGTGTGACAACAGGCTGCAAGATTCCCTAGTAACAGGCTTCTGAATCTGAGTAGACAGAAGCCACGTGATTGGTACAAAGACAATGCTAGAAAAATAGTGTTTTTTTTAAAGAAAGACTGAACAAAACATAGCATTTATTTTTGTTTAAAATTAAGTATAATGGAATTACAAAAATACATGTTTCTAAATTTCTGTTAAATGTGCCATACTGTATATCCACCATGCATACCATTTGTCCCTGTTTAGTCTGGCCTGTCCATCTTTGTGACCCATATCCCTTTCTCTCCCCTTTCCTCCCCTGATGCCCCTCTTTACCTTCCTTTATGGCCATAGGCCATTTTAAGAGCTACAGTCTTTTGGCAACCCAGTTTGCTGCATTTGACACTAGATGGCAAGTTCAGCCTCACCAAGGGGTATTATCATGATGATAGACCTCATCATTGGAAGTCTCCCACTTGCTCTCTGGTAGTCTGTCCATTAGAAACTGCGCATGTTCACTCATACCCTGTACGTTGGCTCAAGGCAAAGCAATGATCCAGGACATTGACTTGAATTCTATCAGGGAACTTAGAGCGGCTGTTTGAGAGCGCGCTATGGAGCCGTTGGAAGAAGTAGTGCAAAGTTATCAGGAAGCACAATAAGCAAAGCGAGCCAAGACTATGCTATGAAACGACAAGACAAATGGAGGCGTTAGTGTACTCACTTAGGGTAGGGTTGAATGAGGGAGGGAGAAAGATGTGTGTGTGGATGTGTGTCTGGGTGTGAGGGAGTGTGTGGGTGAATGTGTGTCTGCGTGTGAGGGATTGTGTGGGTGAATGTGTGTCTGCGTGTGAGGTATTGTGTGGGTGAATGTGTGTCTGCGTGTGAGGGATTGTGTGGGTGAATGTGTGTCTGCGTGTGAGGGATTGTGTGGGTGAATGTGTGTCTGGGTGTGAGGGATTGTGTGGGTGAATGTGTGTCTGGGTGTGAGGGAGTGTGTGGGTGAATGTGTGTCTGCGTGTGAGGGAGTGTATGGGTGAATGTGTGTCTGCGTGTAAGGGAGTGTGTGGGTGAATGTGTGTCTGCGTGTGAGGGAGTGTATGGGTGAATGTGTGTCTGCGTGTGAGGGACTGTATGGGTGAATGTGTGTCTGCGTGTGAGGGAGTGTGCGGGTGAATGTGTGATCTCACCTCTCTGTTTTCTCTGTTGTGGCTTTCTCTCTTCCATTACTTTTTCTCTTCTTTTCTTGCCCCACCCCTCTGCTCTTTTTTTCTCTTCCCTTCTTTCCTTTCCTCTTCCTTTTTCCTCTCTTGCCTGTCTTTTATTTCCTCTCGTTCCTCTTTTCTCTTGTCTCACTCCATTCTCTCTTCTCTTCCATCTCTTTCATATCCTTTACTATCTCTTTTTTCCCATCTCTTCTTTTATCTTGTCTCCCTCACTCCTCTCACTCGTCTTTCATTTAATGAACAAACTGCGTAAACATGTATGTTCTCATTTATAAAACTACGCCATGAACACACCCTGACCTCACCCCCTGTAGCAAACCCTTCGAAGATTTGTCAATGGCTTGGCAAAAGGCTTCTGCATTCGGATTCGCACAAATTTCAATCTCTTCCTGCCTTCTCTGACCACTGATTCTGTGTCTCAGAGTCTCTGCCTCCTTCTCCGCAGGTCCGTTCCTCCTTCTCCGATGTACTGCTATTTCATTAATCCACCTGCATTGTTCTTGCCTCTTCTGTGTACTTCTAAAACTATTTGGAGGAATTAGGTAGCGGTTGTTCCTGTGGAGTGTGCCGAGACTCCGCTCTGTTGCAGAAGTACTTGGGAAAGAATAGTGTAGATGGACCAGCACGCAGGAAAGAAGCGGTTCTTAGAGACAGTAGGGAGAAATTTAAAATGAGTGAGAGTAACACCAAATTTTGTTTCAGAATGAAAAATCCCTTCCATTTTCATCCGTACCGAAAGGGCAAGACACAAAATTCATTGTCCAAAAATGAAAAATGTGTCTAAATCATTTTTGGTCCACATGCACAAGTCATAACTCAAGTGGCAGATGCCATTCAGTGCCGGAGTCAATAAAGTTTTTATATGTATATATATATATATATATATATATATCAGATGTGACATTTCCCCTTTCTAAAATAGCCACACCTGGGAACTCTCCGGGTTTGACGCAGAGCTTCTGGGTAAAGCCCTTCTTCCCTGGGTCTCCGGGGCAGTTTCTTCTTTCTCCTGGCAGGGGGCAGTGTTTAGCTATGCGTTGTCCACCCACCCATTTCCTTCCCATTCCTCACCCACTAAAAGACTGTCTGGGAATAGCCCTTTTATTTTTTACAAAGCCCTGGGAAGTTCTGAAGATAGGGAATTAACATTTATTTGTAATCAAATTTCCCCTTTCAAGCCCTGGGGCTAATCTTGTTAACCCTTAGCCAATTGTAAAAAGACCAATATACCATCCTGCTGGTATAAATTATTATAAATTCAGAAATAATCAAGCTAATGAGTCTGTTTTCCTTATTGAAATTGCTAATAAATGTAGAAATCAATATGTAAAATCTGCAATACATTATGAAGGAGTGAGGAGATCTACACTCATACTCATGGACCACAGAAAACTCCCCTATGCACCCACAATGCAACGTGTTTGCTCGAATTTCGTGCCATCACAAACAGCCGTCGAACCTTTATGTGTACAAACATTAAAAAACAGACCAACAATTGCCACGTCATATTTTTTTTCTTATTTTTCTTAATTCCAGGCCAAACAATACAGACAATGTGTTCTCCAGTGTAACATCTCTAGCTTACCGCGATCATGGGTACATTTTACCTTTTTTAGTGAAATGTTCAATTATTATTATTATTATTATGCAAATAAAGTGCTAAAGCGGCTTTAAAAACATAAAATATCAGCTTTAAACATTTTTTAAAAAAAACCTTCAGTGTCTTACAAAACATAAATAAATTAATAAATTAACAATAAAATTTTGCCGGGAGAGTTAAGGCGGCAGATGTGGTTATGGAAAATTCCTCAAATTAGGTCAAAGTCCAAGCTGCCAATACTGGCAATAGGGGCCCTCCAGTAATTGAAGGCGGTGTACTGTGACAGGATGTCTTCTTCGTCTCCAGATTTCTTGTCGAAAGAAGACTTTGACTGTTTCTTTTTAGGGTCTTCAAAGCCCAGGCATTCCAGCTCAGACAGGTCCAACTCTGGGATTGGAAGTTTCCAAAACATAAAGGAGTTGTACTGGCTGCTCGCAGTGTCCAGCATTATCACCTAAAAACAAAGGTATGGGTGAAAACAAATGATCCAAGGCTCTCCAGAGATCCAGCCTCTGATGAGTCTTCTCTGTAGCCCAACCACACCACAGAGGAGATATTTTCCCCATCACCTGGGTAATTCACTGGTCTGCACTTGGACCTATGCTTGACCATGTTCACAGGCTGGATTTTGTGGGGATCCTGTAGGTGTGGTATCAACACACAAAACTGTAATTGGACCACAATAAACATCATTGTATAAAGGTACCTTGGTTGAGAATTCCATTCTAAGTTTATAGTGGAATCTGCCCGAATCTCAGACCTCAATGGTGTCTTCCGTATTCCCTGTTAGACTTTATTAATGAAGCTGAGAACAACCCCTATAACTGCCTTCTTGATCATTCCATTTGAGCATTTGGATTATTGTAGGGGAACGTCTGCCACCGATACTGGGAAGGAATTCGACAATACTGACTGTTCTGTTCAACTGTCTTCTCTAATGTTCTCCAGGCTGTGAGAAAGACGTGTCTCTAACTCCTTCCCAGAGAACATCTTATTAAACTGAGACAGGGCCAAGTGAAAGGAGTAACTGAACATGGGAGGGAGGGCATGAATGCATCATTAGACATGTGCATGAGGGTGAGCGCGGGGGGGACGACTATTAAGAAACCCTGTCTTAGCTGCGCCTCTAGTTATTAAGACTATCCTGGGAGAAAGGGGTTAGTAAGGATACCTTACCCTTCTCCTATCACAACAAAATGTGACAACAATAATAAGGGTAAGGACACTTTTGAAAAACAAATTGAGATGATCTAGAATTTTTGTAAGTAAATTTCTAAATCAAGCAGGGGGAAAAAATCACAAATAACGAAAATGCCAAAAATAAGCATTGCATATTGGCAAGATCGCGTGATAATTTGGTGATTACATATATACATCAGTAATAATTAATACATTTCTAGCTGGGTTCCGAGGAGACGTTCATTGCTGCAGTGAGACAAACTCGCAGCCAATACTGCATGTTAATCGCTCCGTCCGCATGACAGTAATGCCTACTTCTTCTCTGCAGTGCACCACTCCCATCAGAGGCTACGGTCCCTATTTATAATTCCCGGCGTATTCCAATATAATGACACAGTCTGGATCAGAAAAAGACACCTAAAATATATCCTAGCTTGGAGAGCCAAGCATACCTTTATAAGGAGCTTCTCTTCTAGAAGATATTTAAAACATAAAATAATTACTTAAAATATTTTTTATATATATATATACATATATATATAAATATATTTATATATATATATGTATATATCCAACTATATATGTATGTATATATATATATATATATATATATATACATATACACATATGTATATATACACATATGTATATATATATATATATATATATATATATATATATATATATATATATATAAAGGGATGTGGGTAGGTATTTTTATTTTAAGATAAAACAAGCAGTTGGAACAAAATGTTAAATAGAGAGAAACTATTTTGTGATGTTATCTTTACACATTTGGAAAATATATTTATTTTTTAAGATAAATCCAATTGCGCGAGGTAGAGATGGGTGATCAAGAAACAACAGAACTCGCCCCCCACCCCTCCTCCTATTTCCCTAACGTATAATAGCTTCTAAAATCTGACATATGTTTTCCCCCTTTGGGCCTGAAAAAGAAATAAAATGAAATTTACATAATAGTCTGAAAAACTACTTAAAATCTCTATCGTATTGAGTCTCGCCTACAGATTTCTTTCATACACAAATTCCATGCGCTATAATTCTAGAATGGAATTGCAGAATATGCCGGCACCTTACAATGATGTATGTGTCCACACGTCTGCAGAAATATGTACATATATGTTAAAGCTGAGGCTGTGCATTTGCAGGGTGAGGATACTTACGGTGTAAGTGCTGATGCCTCAGAGGTAAGAAGAGATGCTACTGTGAGGCTGCGGTGATACAGTATCGCGCTTGGCTTTGTCTGCCTCTGTGAAGCTACCCCTCCTAGGCTCACACATTTATGCTGACTCTCCCACAGCTGAGGATTCTGGGACAATGAATCAGCCGCATTCTAAGAGACGCAGATTGCCATAAAAAGCCAACTCCCCGTGGAGCGAGATCCATTGCAGTGTAACAAAAGAGCTGGGGTTAGAACGAATAGCGGTGTTGTGCTTTAAATAATATTATGTATTATTTGTTAGCCAGCCCCGTCCCACGTTATTCCAAGCCGGTTACTTTGCTCACTTTGTTGCCGTATCGTTTCGCTTAATTAAAATTTGCAGTTTGTAATTCAAATGCACATTTTCAATGTGAAACTTGGTATCTGAAGTGTGTGTTTGTTTGATAAGGCCCCCCGAAAATGGCTGGTTCCAGAAAAGTAGATTTTGGGCAAACAGCGGCCGCCTGTCCCTTGGCATCTTCAATGCACAGAAAGACATTGTTATTAACAGGTGGAACTTGCAGGATATCACGTCTTCGATAAGGAGGGGGCCTGAATATTTTTTCTCATTGTGTATTTAATTTCATATCATCTCTGCTAGCTTCATTATTGAAAGCAAAGTGGCTTGAAGGTAGTGAGGCATTCTATCCCGTCTGAGACGGCACTTCATAGGGAAAAAAGCTTCCACTGACATCAGAATTCTGATACACTTAGTTTCAGATCTGTCTTGCCTTCTGTTGGGTTTCAGTTATTATGTGTAAGTGTATTCCAAGTTTGCCTTTGAATGTTTGTTAGCCCTTTGCTCTGTGATCGTGCCTTCTCTCCCCTGGATTCTTCGGTTCTATCAGAGGAGAGCTCTTTGCTTTTTTAAGTTTGCTCTGTAAGTTTACTGCTGTGTGTCAGAATTTCAAAAGGCAGTTTCTCACACATGTTTTAATGTTATCAACATGCAGTTACGCAACACATCCTTCTAAAATGGTCCGTTTTACAAAATCTGACGCACTATGAATCCATCAGAACTGTCCTCTGGGTGCTATGGACTAGTCTGAAGAGCTTATAGTCAGTTATTCGATGTCCCCCAGAAGTTTGCTCAGGTCCTATCATACTAAGGGGAGGATACCTAGAAAGTCTCACTTTGGCAGCGGTTTCACATCAATAAATGTAAAAGGAACAATAAACTTTTAACCAGAATTTTCTTGCTGTTCTTTTGCTACTCGCCTCTCGGTATTTGGGTCTTTCCAACCATGAGCGCAACAAGGCAGAGACAAAACAGGCCAAAGACAAGGAAATAAATGCACTTGTTTTTCTCCATATCCCGAAATAGACCTCGGAGTAAAACAATGCTCTCTTCCTTTTCTATGGAAATACTTAAGGCCGGGTAACAATCGACATGGACAAAAAATGAGGTCCCAGATTACCAGTAGCCCAGCCATATTTCCCCACGATGAGAGATTCTGCACCTGATGGTGTCGCTAGCATGTAATCAGATTACTCCGGTGCCACAGATTATCTACCAGGTCCTATTGGAGCATGGAGGGGAGGGCAACATTGTTTCCTTTTTGCCCCGCTTTGATATTTCTATATTAGGCAGATCTGTCTTCAAAGTAGGGCGCATATACCACAGAATTCCACGCCATCAGCCGCATACTCGTACTTCTTCTCGATTTCATGGTGTGATCTGTGTTTTAGGATCTCAATAGAAGACACGTTCTCCCAAGATCTGTTTTTTTTTCTACAGTAGAATTATTAAGAGCAAAAACAGTAAAAAAGAAAATTGTCAACGATGCTTCCAAGCAGGATTTCTTTTCATCTGCTTTCAATTCAACATCTTAAAAACTCAAGTGAGTTTATGAAATCCGTAATACAATTCTGATAGGGAGTTATCCTAAGGAGAATAGATCTGACCTCCTAACGCGGCAGGTAACATGGGAAGTTACTTCCTTGCTTCGCTATTAACCAAGAAGTCTGAAGTTCTCCTGCCAAGTCCCGCTGACCTTATAAGTAGCCATTTTTCCCATGGTTTTGCAGTTGGGATTTCTACGTTTGGCTTGTTGAAAATAGCATGGAAAGCTGATGAATTGCGACACAAAGCGTTACATTTACGTCATCTTTGCTTTGTGTAAATGAAAAAAAAATATTTACCGGTTGTATATGGAAACCAGAGCAGCCCCATTTTTCTTTGTAGGTTAAAGCAAATTTTCACAATAATAATTATAATAACAGTAGTAGTAATAATAATAACCATACAAAATTGGGGGGGGGTCTCCTTTGTATCTATCACTTTGTTTTTTTCTTTTATGATAAATGCCGACACACAAAATTGAATTAGAAAAATTTATATTTCTTTATTGGCTATTGGAGACGATAGTCCAAATAATTCTGTGATACCTTTTAGTGGACTATTCACAGAGTAAGATGGAGTAACATAAGCGTTTAAGATTTACTAATTTTTTTTTTATTTTTTTTTTAACAAAAAATATGTAACGGTTCATTCAGCCTGAACCGACTATGAAAGACTCCAGACTGCATGTAAAAACAGAAGAATTCGAAATATTTTTAATAAACTAAAAAAGAAATTTGTAGATGACTGTAATACCCATGTTGTCCACTGGGGGCACTGTATGGATTGCAGGCTTCTTGTCTTTTTTTTTTTTCAGAACGCTGTTGAAACAAGTCATTTCCTTATCCTTAGTGGAGCCACACCTCGCTGGGGGATTTCAACTTTCACAGCAACTCTCAACTCAGCTCCGGCGCACGGAAAGAATCTCAAAAAACCAAGAAAACTCTGAATTCTCCCCAGGCCTGAGTCTACCCAAGGTAAGAAAACCTTTCGAATTCTTTCGCATTCTCAATTGTTTCCTTTTGATGAAAATCGTAATATATGAAGGGAGGGAAAATTTTCAGCCCCTTGAAAAGCAGAATGTTGGTCTGATTTTCCCCTAAATGGAGATCGGTTGGCAACTTAATCATCGTCTATTTCTGGCACACATTTCTTTACTTTGCTGATAGATTAATATAGTTCGGAGATTTGTGTTTTAACCCCTTCTGTGCTCTGCAATGTGTTGGAACTGAAAGGATTGAACTTGAGAAGGCTTGAACACTATAAGGCACCGAATACAGAGGATGAGCCAGTTCTCTATAGCGATCGGTTTATGGGTTAAATAAAAAATATTTCTATGAAGCCAGCCAGTAGATCTATAATCCCATGAAACCTGATTTTACTTCTTGGAAAAAGGCTGGTATGTCAGCCGCTTCATCTAAAATGTACGAGGAACTGAACTTTTCTACAGCAATACAGAAATCCGTAGATTGTGAGCTCTGTGGACCATGGCTTGTGCTTAACAAATAATCAGTAACGCTGTAATTATATATATAAACATTTAGCACGGTAGTGATTAGGTACCATGGCATAATGTATGTTACTTAACAAACATTATGAGTCAGGTTACAGATCTTGGGATGCATCCACCAAGATAAAAATGTAACAAGAGAATTCTGCAACACTGTGACAAACAGCTTGCAATCTAATCATTGTGCATTATATAATACTCATGGCGCTGAATATCATTACTGTATCTGAAGAGTATCGCAAATGACAAATACAGCAGCTGGTGAGGGCCCTGCCTGTAAACGCATCATATTGAAAGGTGCATCTTAAGTAAAGCCACGGTGGCCACCATCTGGATCACATGTGGCTACCATCCCTGCCGGTCTTATTTGCAGGTATCCTGTCGCAAGCAGTACATTTATAAGTTGGCAACCACCGGAACCACAGGTCTGGAGCAGATCTGTCCAATCAGTGGACCTGATGTGGCCCACAGGAAGTTTTGTGTGGCCCTGTCTCAAGAGCCCAGTGTCTATTTAAATAAGCTCTAAGCCACCATGTGCACCTCCGTGATATACCGCGAGGGGCGAGGAAATCCCTGCATGTCACAATAGATCACGGATGCATGTATGTTCAATAATCTGCTGTACGGTACCAATATATACAAACAAAGATTGTCACAAAAAGTAAAGTCTTTAAAGTGCAAAGTCCGGTGGGAAGCGATATCCTCAGCTAGCTGGATGCCAGCCTAATAGAACCGCAGGAAGCTAATAGAATGCTAGGCGTGTTCTACAGAAGGCATTTAAGAGTCGGGCAGGATTGTTCAGTAAAAGGTAAAGGCCGTACCGTATGTATGTGGCTGTATAACACATCATATAAACCATGTCAGTTTATGTAAGCTAGTCCGTCTGGATTCTTTGGTTAATAAATAATATTTGATATTATCTACACTCGGAGTGCAGGACCTGGATTTTTATTTGCGCTGCTCTTGTGCTCTTTGGAGAACCACCGTGGGTCCCGGGCACTCGTCCCGGGGGGTTTTCGGATTGATGCTCCTCACCAAGGGATTGTAAGAATGAGGAGGGTGGTGTTGAGCAGCCATTTTTTTTGCTACATGTAAAACGCTGCAGGTCCTTCTCCAGAATAAATTAGCTGAAAAAATGTATCGTTCAGGACATGTTTAAGGATACGTTGTACCATCACACTCATACCATGACTTTGTAGCTGCAAGGTTTCCAGTTTTGAAGTCATTTTGAACTTTCCCCCCTGGCACTTACAGACTTAAGACATTCCTGTATTTTCTTCAGACCACTGGCATTACGCAGTCATTTCCATTATGATATATTGGCCACCATGCCCAGTCTGCATCTTGGTGGACAGCCCTCAATATACAAGAGGATTGGCTGCTGCGAACATTTTTTGTTCTGCACATAATTGCATGTCAAGGGTGCTAAAGCCCCTGGGGGCATGTCAAGATTAATGGTGGCCCTAGGACTGGATTACATTCTATACACAGCTTCAAACAAAAAAAAAAACACGCTTTGATGCCCCCAAAACCAAAAAGGCAGGGTAAATGTAGTACTGGTGGAGCTACCATAAAGCCGTGTCTCTAGGAAGTGCCTGACCCCTGTGCCGCCGTCATATATAAGCAGCCACATGGTCAGAGACCTTCACAAATGATACAAATGTATCTCTATATAACATCACTAAAACATTTAGACCCGAGATGTGATCGTTTCCTTCCTCATTTCTTATATATCCCCAGCCGGCCCATGCGGCTCCGTAGTGGTAAACCTGAGAGCATTTTATGTATGGGGGGGCTGTGTCAGGTTGTAAAGCATTAAATAAAGCTAGGTGTGCTATGGGCGTGGCTACCTGTGGTTAGCATAAAAGGTGGGGAGTGGGTGGAGCCAGTGCCCAAACAGGTCCTTGCTGGCCAAACATACACACACCGATTTCTTATAGGCTTCATAGCCTTCGGGATCATTCATCATTATGGGAAGTGCAGACCCCAGCAGCTGGGTTTGACCCCTTGTCGACCTTCCTACTCCAAGCAACTAAGCCCAACAAGGTTTTGGTAGCCCACAATGGCGCACATTTTCCTCCTTTCACATAGCGCCAGCATATTCTGGAGTGCAGTACAACAACGGAAATTACAGTAGACTCTGAGCCTGTTGCAGTAGTCAGACAAAGAGACAGACAGGGTTTAAGGTTATATATAGGATTCCGCTTCCTGTTCTAGATGTGCACTCAAAAGCCAAGCAGATGTTTTCTTAATGTATTCTGCATGGCTGGCTGGTATCCACTGCGTTCTAGCAAAACTGCCAACAAAACCGAAATATGAAAGAAAAAGCTCTCTATACATTCTCAAATAAGCCACTTGTTTTGTTCAAAGAGCCGGAAGCCCAGCTGAAGCTTGCTTTATTCTACTTAACGCCCTCCCGTCATCACCCTTCTGCAGCGAAACACACCCTGGTTTTGTAAGAAGAAGGAGGCTTCTCGATTCATTCCGAAATGGAAACATTTCTTGTGTGGGTAACAGGGAGCCGGTTAAACAAGTGAGCAAAGCTTGAGCAGGATCCATGCGGGAGGAGGATGGGATCCTTGAGGTTGCCAACATACCCAGAGGCTGGTGGGAAAAGTTCTTAACCGCTGGATGACATGGAAACTTTCTCTTAGGAAAGTGAATGAGGGGTTCTACGCGTAGAAACGATACCCAGCGTCCCCTTTACAAGCAGCTGGGATTCATAATTCTTGGGTAACGCGACACGACAATCCCAAGAGAGTGAGAGAGAGAGATATCTTGGCCTAAAACTGGAGGGTCAGCAGCTTGGATGTAATGTAAGGGAGTTTTACTTTACTGAGAAGAAAGTAGATAAGTGGAACAGCCTCCCAGCAGTTGGAGTCTTTACAGCAGGCAAAGCGGGCAGTCTAAACGGGGCCGAATGGGCCTGACCTGCTGACTAAGACATTAGGTCACACAATAGATATGTCTTCTGATTTTATCAAGATCAGGCTTTTTGGGTGAGTTATACTACAAAACACCTTGTCTAAATCTAAAACCCAAAAGACAAGTCTAAATCAAACCTTATACCTCTCTACAACTCTTGCCATCTGTTCTAGAAGTTTGTTCCTTGTATCTACAACCCCAAACGGTTTTTGTTTCACTTTGACTGTTTATAACACTCATTCCAAAATGTACTGTTTGGATATCTCATGGGTGGGCAATTCAAGACATGTTTCACTAGTAAATACAGCCTCCTAAATCCCAGTTTTCCCTGTTGAAGCCAAAACCCCTGCAAGGTGTGTGTTTGCTGACATGCAGTCCATAACATGCATGCGCATGTTTAAAGCTTCTAAGCATGTGCAGCGCTGAACTTTCAGCCTTCCCAGGACTGTTAGCCCGGATCCCCGGTAGGGACCAAGCAGCCAAATCCTGCAATACAGTGAAAAATAACAACCCTCTCAACTACATCCGTGTCCAAGGAGCAGATAGTGTTCATAAGTCCTTCCCGTGACATCATTCCCTCTAGATTGTAAGCTCCTGTGCACGGGGGCCTCCTTACCCGTTGTTTCTGTAGGTCGGTTTGTTATGTTATATATTACTTGTTGTCTTGTTTACCCATTGTACCGCGCTGCGTAATATGACGGCGCTATATTAATAATAATCCTCATGCAGGTAGTGGTTTAGCAGCAGTTTGGAGCTTTCTGTGCTGCACTCTCTTATTTACCGTGGGAGGAACGTGGGTGACTCAGTTCAAACAATGAACTCGCGGCCACTTCTCCTTTATGCTGACTTATTTCCCCATCATCTGCGTACAGGGTCACCTTGGCCTTCCTCGCGGTACCCAGAACTGCACCTTAGCCCACCCTTGACAGTGGGAAATACCTTTAATGGCAAAAAATTTAAATAATGTACTTTTTGACCTGAAATGATTTCAGGGGAAGATTTCTATCCACCCACCCATAAGCAACATGTTTCTTAACCATTACTTATAAAGGCAGGTGGGATAGAAACGGGCTTTAAAAACTAATAAAATATAGTTTAGTATTAAAAATATTGAATAAAAAGTACATGAATAGTGTGGGGGAATAATGGAAATTTCACAGGTGCCTCCGCATCCAATAAAAAGTCATCGTTATCGCGGGAGGTACAGCCGGGTAATGGGAAGGGTGGAGATTACACTCACGCACACACATATATATATACACAGTTCACATACAGTGTATATAGTATAGTATGTAACATTCTGAGTTCTGTTGGTTTCCTAATAATTCTAGTTATGACGACGTCCCCCGGACTGGACTCCTTCGGCACGAAACACGTTAACAGTCCCATATTTGCCAGGTTAACCCCCACATCCGACCAGCCAGTGAATAGGTCCCCAGACGCAGAGTTCCAATGAATTCTACCCTTCCTCTGTTTACTCTCCACTCTGTGAGCTCATCCTTGAATTGTTTTTCTTTTGCATTGTGGGAAGAAACTAAATTAAATAGTCATAATTAAAAAGGAGATGAAAGTTCTGAGACTTTACATCCGAGGTAAAGATTTCAGCTGGATACGGCGTTAACCCTTTACAAGGCACTCTAGACCCAAATGGATTGGGTTAATGGGATATCCTTAAATTATTATTGCATTATAGCCAACAAGCAGTTGTCCAACATGTTGATGAACTACAAATCCTAGGATCCCCTATCCCCAATGAGATGATAAGCTCCTTTTTCCATAAAACATTTTAACTTTCTGTTTCACAAACCTGCCTATTATTATTATTATTATTATAAAATGTGCCTTTCCATGTTTACACTTCTATAACTAAATGCAGCATTAGATGCCTAGTACTGTTAAATGACCAAACCCTTCCCAGAAATAATTATTTAATCATGGAAAATGTTGACTCATTCATCATTTTCTTTTCTGTGGGAACACTTTAGTGTCATGTGATACAAAAGCAGGAACTGATAGGTTGTTACCAGAACAGTGGCTGTACCCATAATTATCTGTACTTGTGTTACAAACTAACAGTTTAATTTCACAATGTCTGTAACCGTCATTCCCAAACTGTGCGCGGATAAAGAACGCTGGGCTTTCTGTCCTGTGACTCTCCTGCTGGCTACCCAGAGTTCCACTTTAGAAGCCAGAATCGCAGATACAGACCCTAAGCCTTCTTGGCTAATAATATGGACACTAAGGCCCAACCTCCGGGCTTTGGTTCTTCTGAGAGGTTTGACATGACTGATGAAGCTTCACATACAATATATGGGCCATTTTCTTAATAGTCCTAGGCTTCTTATCATTGAAAACCTTATTGTTTTTTGTGCGACAAGATAATGGAGACATCCACCAAACAAAAGGAAAAACTTCAGAAAGGTTACGGGGTGTTTCCTCAATACGGATGTCAATATTGATCAAAGGCAAAAAATTTAATAAAAAAAAAACCCCAAATGCCCTTTAAATCTGTGCTTAGATGCAAATATATTGCCGAGTGTTTGATGTCCGTAGGGAGGAGAGAGTAAGCCGCCATCCCTTACTCCACAAGTTGTGGAATTTTAATAATTTCTGAGAAGGATCCGTCCTGTTCAGGCAGACTCCCCCACACCCACTCAATCTAAAACCTGCAAAGTCAATGCATCCAAGTCAAAAGAAAACGTTCTTCGTTAACCTTACAAATTCATTGCTTCGTCAGAAATACCGTTCTCAGTACTGTGGAAAACCCAATCCCTTTTCCACAAATATTTTTTTAAATCATGTAAAATTGTGCCTCGTACATAATTGTTCAGGGAATGCTGAAGTGTCATGTGACACAAAACCAGGCACTGATTGGTTGGAGTCATAGAAGCCTCAAGTGCATGTCAAAAGTTTGTGTTGGTTAAATGTGGTTAAGCGTTCAAAGGGAAGAATGAATGACAGAGCTGCTCAGGCTCATTTGCTTGACATTCTTGAGAAGGTTCTTGTTTGCCTCAGACCAATGGGTGGTAAATTTCCTCTGGGACTTAAAAGGGTTAAAACAAGGTGGATGTGCGTTTTCTGGCCTTGGGAAAAATGCTGAGCCGAGTATGAGCTGTCATCTGGGTACACAGCAGGAGTCTGTTGATACATGTATCGGGGTTAGCGAAGCAGAGCAAGCTCAGGCAGGAGACATGACAGAGATGAGCATTGCACAGGATGATGTCAGCGAGGTGCTTTTCAGATCTCCACGGCCTTAAGGTGTTGGCTCATAATGTGCTTCCGAGACAGGCCCAGGCCAGCGTCTTAAACTTCATTTACAGACAACGCGTGTGGAGCAGCTTCTTAAAGACACAGACTTGAAGGAAAAGCAAATGTTTGGGGTCAGCCCCTACTGGACTTTTACGTTGTGTGTCCATTCGCTCTGGGATGGGTTATGTTAAGTGAGACACACAAGGATACCATAGGAATAGTGTGAAGAAAGAGAGAGTGACGCCTTCCAACGTCATTGACCTGATGGAGATGCCCATCCCTAAAAACCTGCTGGTGACTTTTCTTCCAAGGCAACTGAAGTCCAGGCCAAGCTAGTCCGTCGCTAAGACAAAAACGCCCAAGGGCAGGACTCAGACTGGGCCTGTAAGCTTACGATCCGTCTGTATCACACAGTTTGCATTTTCTATAATACAATGGTTTCCCACCCTTGCCATAATCTGCATATACCAGACAAGGCTGCGAGCTCTTAGATACCACGAAATGCACACAGAAGGCTGAGTCATGAGGCCAGTGGAAGCACATGGACCTCTTAGGGCTAATAGGATGTTGTGACACAAAGTAACAGCGGAAGTGGTTGGATTAACAGATATTTCTGTGTAAACAGCTATCTGCCTAATGCACAGCTCATCTATGCCTCCCAAGGGTCCCTATTTAGTCCGCCCAGTCTCTCTTTAGTCCTCAAACCCCCTGTTGCCCCTCTTTTCTAGGAGTCGGAATGTTTGCTGGGTATGAGGGTATCACAGGGTTCTACAGCCCTAAAAGCCCTTATAAAGTGGATATAAACTGTAGGAGTTGGCTTAAGAAAAAGGCAGCAATAGGACACAAAGCCACATAAAAAGTCTGGGTAAAGCCCCTGCGGCACCACTAAAATAAAATGTTTGAAATGTTGGGAGGTATAAATTTTGGGCTTTATTCACTAAAGCAGGAGGACCAACATTTTGTGGAGTGATCAAGGTGGTGGCAGATTTCATGATATGACCAAGCTGTCAGCTGGTTATTCGCCGTCAGTCACATGTAGTCTCGGTTCTATCACACGTCACACGTGGGCTCCGTCGGTTGGATTACTACGGCAGCTCTCAGCCTCATGACACGACATCCTTGAACTAAGTGCGTCTTCTTCCTCTAAAGATTGAGTGGGGGGTTCCTATGAACAACCACATGCCAGACAAGCTCCTTCCTCCTTGTCATCTAACACCTTCTCAGTCTCCAGTGCGTGGGAATGATGGTTACAGTAACACAGCTCCTTCTTCATTTGATTGCAAATGTTGAATTTGAAAAAAAACATCATTTTGCATTTTTAAAGGGCACTTATATCTCATAAAACCCTAAAGCCGTACATCGCTGCATTAAAATACGTACAGAGAAGTTTGTGATCACTTTTTGAAGAGCAGCGTTTATATATGTAAAGTCACATAAGCTTTCAGGACCTCAGAGGTCCCTTCATCAAATGCAATGCCCACTAACCATGATTGCCGGCTCATGATCCCGTGCTGGCCTCTCTTGCTGGAAAGTACGACCTAGATATATTTAGAATGGATTGCAATTGTGGGTCTTTTGTTCTTTTCCAGACAACCTTGTGTTTATAAAGGGAAGTCGCTTGTTGTTACTCGGCTTTTGTTGGCCTCTTATGGTTAAATCGCTCCTTTCTGTCAGATAGAAACACTCACGGGTCACATATGGGCCTGCAGGTCTGTAAAACACGCTTCCAACTGTTAACATGCCGGATTCCAAAACCAAAAATAATTTCAAATTAAGGGAGAAATGTAACATTTCTTAAAGAGACACTTCTCCCCCGGCGTCCTCTCCTCCGTTAATGTTATATTACAGGTCCGGGTTGAGACTGTACTGAAGCATTGAGTGACAGAAAGGAGAAAATGATTTCTAATCCGTTGCATGGATTATCACGCAGATATCTATCTAAGCATTCTTAAAATACCGCAGCGTGCCTTTAAGAACATATCTTCCATGTAGAACACTTGGGGTTTTCATCACGGTTAATTTACTCTAATCTATGTCCTTCAAAACACATACCTTGGCGGAGATAACCCTGACCTGGAAGCTGGCGGTTCCGGGTGCTACCCTGATTATCCCCGGTGACCTTTAGATACGTTTTACCAAAAGGCATACAAAGTACACAAAGAATCCACTTCCCCTTCTCGCGATTCCTCCACCGGCTCCGAAAAACGAGGCTACAAATATTTAGAAATGTTTGTAGTCAAAAGGAGACCAAAAAACCCATCTTTTACCCCCATATTTAGGTTCTGGTGTTATATGGAAAGAGTTTGAAGCAGTGATATTGTTACATGTCATCATCATCATCATTTTTCATGGGATCTCTTCACTGAGGGCCAAGATTCATTGACAATGATTGCCACCATCCATGTCCTCAAGGAGTCCAAAGCAACGTTGTTAGAAGGTGCACAGAGGATTATGAACGAGCACTCAGAGCTCCTCCACTCATCTTAACCTTGAGGTTGGAAACGTCCCCGTTCAGTCTTCTTACCTTTAGTGTCCAACCAAGATCCAAGCAGCATCAAGCTGTACAAAATGGGGACACGCGCCAATAACCCGGCACATACGTGTTACGAGCAGAAGGCAGGAAAATGAAAACACTTGTGTGGTAATGAAAGATGGAAATTACGTAATTTCAACGGCGGTTGCTGTCACTCGGTTACAAGGGGTGAGGCAAAAGGAAGTAGTTTTTGGAAAAAAAGAGTGTAATTGGCGTATAATATGCCTCGTTTGGAAGAGACAAGGCGGCTCAGGAGATAAACTCTTACATTCAATAAAGAATTCAGCAAATACTGCGCAATATCCAGATAAAAGCCGTGCCAGACAGGACATCGCACTGATACGCCGGCCATCTGTCTGCATATGCGGGGACGGGCTAGTCGTACGTTTTCCTGCATTGTTGAAACATATATGTCGGGGGGGGGGGGGTTGCATTCCATTGCGGATCACAGGAGCTCCTGAATACCTTTACAAGTATTATATAACACAACAAAACCTATGCTTTCTTGTTCTGGTCGGAAAATATGTTTAAGATCCCAAACACCTGCTTCGGCCTGCGGTCTTTCGACATCAGTAGTAGAGATTTATGTCAGTATAAACTCAGCCTCTTTATTAAAGGAATCTGGGATCATAGAAGTCCGACAATTTTCCCATCCTGTAATCGGATCTAAGCTGTGGCCAGAAAACGTACGGTGTAATACATGGAATATTTCCCCAGCAGAGGTGGCGGAGTCATCCAGTCCTATATATCCTAAAGAAGGGCTCATAAATATTCCGTAGGTTTCTTTATTTCTGGTTAATGCACTTTCCTTTAACATCATATGACTCTATAAAGAGATAAAGCTATAGCTTGTCTCCGTCTTCCGTGTGACTTTGAAGAAGTCCTCTCGGCCGCGCTCGTAAACGACGCCATTGTCGCCCGAACAGTAGCGGACAGTTCGGGAGACGGCAGCTCGTAATCGGCTAACATGAATGCACAAAAGACACAATTGTACGTATCGGGTTATTCCCAGCGAGCGTCTGCATGTGAAGCGGACCCGGCGGGAGGATCAGCTGAAATACGGGCAGATAAAATAGGGGTTTGTTCTTAAATCGGCAAAAGATCTTGTACCGAGTTCGCTAAAAAAGAAAAGGATGCTTTGGGATTGATTTATATTATGTATATGTGATAAGAGCAGGAGCGAGAGAGAGGAAGCAGCCTTTCCACAACCTTCCCAAAAATAAATTACAGTTCTATACACTAAATAAACCCATGATGTAGTTTTACAGATTAAAATAAGCAATATATATGTATTAAACAAACAGTTTATGTCTAATCCGAGGAGCAGCCGCCTTAAATTGCTGGTGTAATCCGCAACAATCAGTAACGTAACAATCTCCAAGATTATTCCTCCCCGATGAGCTATCTCTCTAGCCTGTTGTTAAGTTGCTGAGGGGAGGGGAGAAATAAAGGATAATAATTAGATAATGCTGCCTCTGCCACAGGCTGCCTCATAAAATGCAGAATTTGAAGGCAGATAAGAACCCTTTGGCCCGTCTTGTCTGCTCCTTTTCCCCAACGTATTATTCCTGATCCCAACCTTTAAAAAATACATCTCCAAAATAATTACACATTTTCACAACCAAAAGGCAGGCGTTATCGGCAGTTTTTCAGTATTTTATGATACAAGCTGTGATGGCAGAAGGAGAAGGGCAGGGGATGAGGGCAGACGTGAGAGAAGAACATGTGAAGGCTGTGAAGGCCTGCATCCGAACTTCGAGAAGCCAATCAGAACCCGGCTGAGAATTCCGCACCGTCTCTCTACATCACAGGTTACCCGCTTTCACCACAATGGAGCCCCCCCCCCCAACAGGAACCGGTCATGATTTGACGTATATATTTGAACTTCTCCCAGGCTGCTATGTGATGTTTACGTTGTTACAGCTCCTTTAACCGCTGCGCTAGTGCATATTAGCAGAGACGATAATAATAATATAACATGCGCGGCATGTGGCGGTCCGGACACAGCGTTCGGCTGCCCCACGGCTATCCTTAAACCGTCAGCAGAGCCAGATTATGAGTGGAATGTCCCGAAAACAAAAGGCAACATGAGGCAGGCAATGGCATTATACCCGAAATGTGATATAACAGTGTTAATACCCCCCAGGCAATATCACCCTGTGATACCAAGGGTATTACCAGCCCCGCCGCAGGTAAAATAATGCAATGTTTAGATAAATGTACATTTTCAAATTCACTGACATCATTCCAAGTCTCTTCATTTATGGCTGTATTGGAAACTGCCCCCCGAAATCCAAATGTACCCCTGTGGCTACTCGATATGTCAGGAGATGTTTATCACCCAGCTGCCTGCTAACGGTGTGATGTGAGATTTGCTGCTGTAGAGCTTTCACACAGAGGTCAGTAAATAAACAACATTCAGTTTCCAGATCTCTCTATAATTCCATTCCAAACACTCTTTTGTGCTTAAAATTCAATTTGATCTTTTCTAATCATAATAATAGCATTTGTGGAATCGCTGCCCACCTCGGTGGGGCCACCTCAGCTGCCCCCAGAAGCTCAATAGATAGGACCTCACTAGGGTTTGAGCTGCTAAGGGTGTGCTGAGTTCCTGAACTCACTATATTGAACCCACAGGTCCTACTTTTAAGATTTTATCTAAAAATAGCACCTTGGGGACACATGCCAGGTTTAACAGTAGTGTGGATTTGTCTGGAGGGAGGAGGACTCACGGTTTCTTTTTCCTCCCCGATTTCCTTGAAGCCTGGCAGGCAGAAGCGTTGGGTGACTGTGATGTCTGCTGCTTCTAGGGCAGTTCCTTTACTTATTGTCTCTTATTTTTCCTAATATCAATTCCTTGACTTCCGATCCTTTGTGGGAACCTTGGATATCTAGAAACAATAGAGAAACAAAACTGCTAAGAGCAGGAACTCTGGATTATGGAGCCCCGTTTTCAATAAATACGAGGCAAAAAAGCAATTTTTGTACCATAATTAAAAAAAATCAAATGATTGTGACCAATATTGTATATCATTTAATGTATTTAGTTTCAGAAAATATCTATTTTTTGTTGCAGGAACATCTTCAGGAGCTGAGACCGGGAAAGCAAACCATTGTCTACCTCATGGAGTGAAAGCGACCAAGGTGGTCAGCGTGATTTACAGGGTTCTCAGAGGCTGTGAAGACGCAGGGGACTTCAGGCAACGAACCAAACTGGAAGTCTCTGACAATATGAGCGATTTCTGGCACAAGTTGGGCTGCTGCGTGGTGGAAAAGCCACAGCCGGTAAGTAACACCACTAGTGGCCGAGGAGTCCGGAAGGATCAGGAACTTCTGCGGTTATTCGGCAAGGAGCTCAATCTGGCCAATTTGTTTGTTGCTTTAGATTTAATAGTTTGCTCGGGATTGCTTACGTTTTGGAGAACCTCTGTCTCGGTGACCATATGTTTTGACTGACATGGTCTCCACTAACACCCAATGCCGCTTACTGTCCAAACAGATGTTAGATCGGTGGAGACTTCTCAAGCAGACCTCCTGCATCTTTACAAGTGAGACGTATCCATATTTTAGGGGGAATTGTTCAGACGTTGCAGCAATACTCTTTATATTTTTTTTCTTTAACATCAGCCTATTACCCACTTATTTAGGGCTATGGCTACTCGGACTTTTTATGTGACTTGGTGCCCCGTTGCTTTCCCATCCAGTATGAAACCTAAAGGCATTTCTCAGAGCTCTTTTTGCTTGGAACGCGTAGGAATTATAAATATTCCGATGCAGTTTGCACTGCAAATATTTACCCAGGACCATGAATAATTATTTCTAAAAATTCCTGAAGCAAAATAAATGGGAGATGTGTGTTTTCCGTGGAGGAGGGTAAGTGCAGGGACACTTGTGAGGTTGTGCTGGGACTGAAGGGATGGTCTGTGTCTTCCGCATTCCCGACGCGCTGCCGCCTGCCCCCTTCTCATCACATTCACTTTCGCTGCCTCCTTGGCTCTCCAAAGCGCACCGGCGATTAACCCTCTCAGGACTTTAATGAGGCTTTTAATAAGAATCCCCATGAAGACAAATAATTACATTACACTTTAAGCACAGGTCGCTTGTGTGCTACACCGCGGTATAATGCGGTATTTTATGCTGTTACAATAAACCTTCATAGTGGCCAGCAGTCCTGATTGTCACCGAGACAGTCCCGATCACGTTGTATATGCCACTTTGACTGGTTGCCCAGATACGTAGCCTGAATTTAGGGTTAAACTTATTGCGTTCCCACCTGGGGTGACATCATAACCCAATATGAAGTGCGAGTCAAGCCATGGGGACAAACAGGAGGTGGAATAAAAGAGCCCATGAAATACGTGGAGCATATTTACAGACCGGGTGAGCCCCATACAAGCTCAGCTGGTCCCTTTCCCAAACTCTACAATGTACCTGGGGCCACCATGCAGTGTGCAGAGACTACGGCACGACCCCTGGTGGCCACAACTGGAATTTCAGGTTTCTCTCATGAATAAGAGCAGCCTGTAAACAATTCAATGGCCACTTTCCAAACCGCACCAGCGAGTACATCATGGCGGTGCCAGGATTACTGAGAAAAAGAAACCTTCACGGAATGTAGATTGGCTGAGCATTATGAGAGTTTGTGTTAAGAGCAACAGGAGGGGCACAGGCTGTCGTACGGGCTCCGCTGTATCCAGGTCTCAGAAATAAGATAAAGTTATATTAAAGGAGAAGAGACATTTTAACACTTCCCTGTATCTGCAATCATCTGGGGAGTTTTCTGATCCTTAAACTCTTTTTCTTTTTTTTCCTGCCCCCTCTGCCCGCAGTTAACCTTTACTGTACGCAGCATATGTTCCTCGCCAATCAAACTATGGAAGGGTTAAACTACACCCGCACTCAATGATTAACCACCTTCAGGCCACAAAGGGTTAATGTTTAAAGAGTCTGAGGGTCAGATAATTTATAATTTAGAATGTTCCAAGATATGTTCAGGCAAAATGTATAGAACATACATAACCCAATTACTTATAAATAGTTCAAACAATATTGTGGAAAATGTCTAATAACTGCAATATTATGCAATAAATGTGTTATTTTTAACAGAGTTAATAGCTACAGTAAAACAGGTGCCTGTGGGCCAAGGGCCCCTTTGTAAAAACCATGATCATCGTATTCACAAAAAGTCATAAATTCCGCAGGCAACTGACTTCAAACTATAAAATCCAGACATATACTGGCAGTGGTAGAAACGTGGAACAGCCACCCAGAATAACTTATTTATTCAAAGGCCTGTTTATAGCAGTTCAAAGGACAGATTGTAAATCTTTTCTGAGTGCTGTACGTTTAAGTGTATGAATAGTGTGTATTCTCCGTGTCCCGTTGACCTTCAACACCAAGCAAAACTGAGCCGACCCTGTACAATGTATATTTAACACGAGATATTTCTCGAATGTCAAGTTCCATACCACACGTTTACATGGGACGGACAGGAAAAATGAGGGGGACGGACAGGAAAAATGAGGGAACGGGTCAACTGGCGGCCGCTGGCCAATGGAGCCGAAAGGGACCAAGCTGCCCAGATCCATTTCCAAGGAAAGGGCATCAGCCCATGTGTTCTTTTACCAGATCATTGCTGGGTCACAGTTCATTTGGGCGTTGGGGTTTTTTTCCCCTTAGTACAGGCCAATCTACGCCACGGGGTCTTTGGCTGCCACAGGAGGTCTCTACAATGCATGATCTTCTGAAGTGCAGTATTGTGGTATGACATCATATCATGGCGCTCTGGACACCACAAGGCACAAGGCAAGGAACAGGAGCCCCCTCCGCATGGCAGGGGAGGTCCCAAGGGCCACTGTCCTGGGTACCCCCCGCAGATACACCACTGGTGGTAGATTGAGCTGTATGACTCTAAGTAGGCAGATAAGGGCACTCCAGGAGTTACTCATCAACCTAACGTTATAAACTGATATGAGGCACCTTGGGTGGGTTACACCTGTCACCGTGAGAGCTTTATGATTATCAGGACAGCGGAAAAATATGTCAGCCAAGGTTGGGGGGAAAGCATTTTGGGCAGTACTCACAGCTGACTGTGCAGAACCTTCAGTAGTGTTCACCGAGTCCTGCTTCTTCCAGGGTTTTTTCTCCCCAGATGTTTTGATCAGTAATCACAGTCCGCCCATTACATATCGGTATTGGTCAAATCTGAAAAACTGGAAAAATCGAGAAAATAAAATTTAATAAAAATATATCAGAAATAAAGGTTAAAATGTTTTATACAGATACAAAGTTCTATAATCTGTAAATCTGTAAATCTTAAAATCTGTATTTTAAGACTTGTAAATTTGTATTTGTAGGATTGTAATTTGGCGAACGTAAGGAAACATTTCACTAATCCCGTATCTTTTTATTTTAATGCAGAAGAAAAGGCGAAGGAGGATCGATCGCAGCATGATAGGGGAGCCAATGAACTTTGTACATTTGACACACATCGGTTCTGGAGACATGGGGGCTAGCGATGGACGCATGGTATTCAATATACTGAAGTGCTGTAATGCTTACAGGATAAAGACATAAATAACGACTGCAGGAGCTAAATATATATATATATATATATACATATATATATACACCATAGAGGAAAGATAAGAGAGGGGGGGCAGGATAGACAAAGTACAGGGGAAAGAATATTTCAAGGGTGGAGAAACATCAGGGCCGGAGGACATAGACTAAAATGATAGGCTTAAAATGTGGTGTTAGAAAATACTTCTTCAATGAGAAAGTGGAACAGCCTTCCAGGAGAAGCGGTAAAACAGTGAGGGAATTGGATAGTCATAAAGATATCTTGAATATGAGCTAAAGCCAGGACCAAGCAAGATGTGATGTCTTAAAACACGAGTATTTAAAGTATGTCTACAAAAAATTACAATAAAAAATGTGTAGTTTTCCCCCACCTTGATGTATATTTACAGTTTTACCAAAATAAGGATTTACGGAGCAGTCTTGGCAGCACTTTTGAAGGGTACTTGTATAAAGCAGTCAGTATACGGTACTTAAAAACACCTAAAACATTGTCTACAATAACTGATTTACTGCAAACCCACCTTTATGCTGCTTAAAGCCTCGAGCTTCTGCGGATATTCTTCTCTCCAAAATAGATGTTCAGGAAATCACGGATAAATGTATATATATTTCATGCCTGAATAAAAAAATAAATGAAAGAAATGTAAAAAACAATGATTTAACCCAGAAAGTACAGCCTAACTTTAAGGGCGTTCACCAGTGTCATTTCCTTGTCTATGCAGTAAAATGAGGCTTTGTGTTCACAGGCCGGGGCCGTCCAAGAACAGATGAGATCCAAGTGTGGACGTGACAGACAATGGAGCAACTCTAGGGTTTTGTAGCTATTTGGACTGTAAGTCACTAAAGCTGAACTCCAAAACTGGGTACGGCTGTTTTGGTTCCATGGGTGGTAGCCTGAAGAAGTGACCATGGAGTAAGGTGTAGAGTCCTTAGAGGTCCCTTCTTCAGGTGTTACTCTGAGATTCCATCGGCCCACTAAGAGCTGTCACAAACATTTTGAAACTAAGTTTGAGATATGGGATAAAACCTCCTGAATCAGCCGACAAAGACCAATAATACAAACCCTCCATTTAAATGCTCCAAAAAAAAATATTCTACTCTCCAGTAATTACATTTTTTCCCCCCTTTGATATTTCTCAAAATGTATTTACAGATTATTCAATATTACATACAAAAAATATGAAAAAATTTACATTTTCCTATGGTCTACTCACAAGCATTCGATTCATGTAAAAAAAATTAATCCTTTTTTTTTATATCATTTAATTTTTTTATTTTTTTTTTTACAGAAAAAGAACTTGTGTGAAAAGAGCCATCATGAACACAGAGGAATAAAGCACAGTGGTTAAAGTCACTGGATAAATTATTCTAACTTCCAAACTGAATTATTTTTTTCTTTCTGGAAATAATTTTGGGAATTAAGAAAAAAAAATATATCCGGTGAATGTGCAATATTTTTGTAGTAACATTTTGAATATGTGACGACTTCTTCCAAAGTGATTTCCACTGTATGTTTGGTGTAAAAATGACAGAGATTATTTATCTACGTGTTTAAATATCTGCTGTAATAAGTCATGCCAGACATTGGAGGAGCACTTCGTAAACTGCTATTTTCTTAAATTACATATTTCTAGCAAAATAGGTATACCGTGTTTCGAAAGGCAATCGGCCGCTCCCATACGTATATATAAATCATTTCGCAATAATATATATTTTAGGAAACAGGGATTGTATGCCAACATTCCAACATTAAGAAAAAAAAAAGAAATGAAACAAAAATCATGCAGTAAAGCATCAAATTCGACTGGGTAAAATTTTTTTAACTTCCAAAAGTGAGAAAAAAATAATTATTAATAATTACGAAAGTTCTGTTTTTGCGTTTTATGAACTAAATGCATGTGCCTATTGAATATTCCACTGCACTTACTAAGAAGAAGTTTGGAGAAATCTTAAAAAAAATCAAGTTTTGTGTATTAACAATTTTGATTTCACATGGTTTCATATCATGGCTTAAAAGAAAAATAAATTCCACCTATTCCCCCCAAAAATCGCAGAAAACACCTACAATGTATATAGAAGAAGGATATCCTAATCAATAAAAATTACAAAAAAAACCTTTATAATAGCAAAAATGGAGTCAACGAGCGTACACCATTTGTTAAAAGATAAAAACCCTCTCAAACACCCTGAATTAAATAAATAGTAAAATTTACTTTACTTTTTTTGTGGATAAATAAGTGCTAGATTTAAAATTGCACATCTTGTTCCACACAGCAAAATAAATACAAATATATCTTTAAATCTATACTAAAAGCTATGCATTAAAAAATCTTTCTTTCACTGAACACTCCAATGATGGCAGTAAGGTCAAGACAATCAATGCAAAAAAAAATTATTACGTCCTTATCAACAATGAATATAATAAAGCTAAAGAAAATCTATTCTCATCATAAAGCAACAACAAAATAAAGAAGATCCTCTAACCTGAGATGTACTAGAATTCTAAATCTACAATTATATATAAACATTTTCAGAGCAACAAAAAAAATGACAATTTTTAAACTAATTATATAATTTTGGCTGGGCATCCTATCTCTTATGAATGATGCTCAAAACCCAAAAGTCAGAATTAATTTAGAAATCTGTAACAAAATATCTATTATTTTTTTCAAAATTAAATTCAGTTAGATACAAATAAAATAAAACATAAAATAATTATGCTATTAAGATTATTGTGGCTTCATTAAAAATATATATTCATTTAGACGAGAAAAATGTGCGGTTATGCACAACCACATCAGCTTTACTTGGCTAAAAAAAAAGAACTTTATTTTTAAATATTTTATTTTTATTTGAAATAATAGATAAAATATCATACATTTGCTATTCTGTATAAATGGCGGAATTAGTAATTCCTATCTAAAGAGCCCTATAATAAATAAAAAAAATCATTGAGGACGTTACCACTTCCTAAAACTATAAGACGTTGTACTTTTTGATTGCATGATTTTAATTGCAGTAGGAGAACATTAAGAAGGGCTGCAAAACCTTATCCTGTCCTGAAGGAGTGCCGCGCAAATGCTTTCATCACTTTTATTTGTGTTTGGTTTTTTTTAACACTGTACTAATTTGTACCTGAAAATGTTAGTTTTGGGGTTGCTTTTGTACGTGGTCTGTATCTCATTTTAAAAGCCTGCCATTTTCACAATTCATTTCAGTATTTGTATAATGAAGCTAGAAATTTACGTCGGAAATTACTACGATTGGGTAAAATTAATTTAAGAAGAAACAAAAATCATAAAACTTTTTGGCTTCTAAAAACATCTTAAATATAACAATGTAAATAAAATCAAAGTTAAAAAAAATCCTCAAGAATTTAGTTAATTAACAGTAAGACGATTCAATTTTGTTATTGTATAAAAAAACGGAATTTCTTGGAGAATTGCCCCAATTAGTGAAAGGAATATTAAAATCCCGTTATATGATATCATTTTGAATAGCGGTGTTTCTGGTAATTTGTGATATAAACTTCTAGCTTTTGTGGTGGATTTTGCAGCGGGTCTGTAAACATGCAGTTTGATAGAATAGCTGGTCTGTTCGAAATATTTTCTATACGTTTTCTAAAAGTTTAGGTGCCACCTGCTTTAGCGTAAGTTAGACTTCCTTTGCTATGTTAATCAGATCTACAGGAACAGAGTCAAAACTGATTGATGTCCGTGTAAAGTGAAATATTTATCATTTCTGCTGTAAAGAATCCTCAACGTGGGAAGAGATAATGCAATTCTAATGTAAAAAAATTTAAAAAGTTCTAAAAAAGCAAATTTCACTTGGTTAATGAACAAAAATGAGTAAAGACTTTTAAAGAAGATGTGGTGTGCTTTCTTTAGCGTCTGTGAACGATGTTCTTCTTGGTTTATGTTTCCAAGACCCAGTGGTAGTAGGTGTTCCTTTTTTATAAATGCATTCTTGGTCGTCTTTGATTCTTGTTGAATCTAGAAGATTTCTCTAATCATTAGCCCATCACAGACCACCTCGCTCCATAGTCGTTGGTCTTGTCTTAGATTCAGGACATGCCTATCCCGTGCATGTTTAAATCCCCTTACTGTATTACCCTCTACCACTTCTGCTGGGAAGCTGTACCAATTTACCACCACCCTCTCAGTAAAATAATACACCCCTACATTACTTTTTAGCCTCCGACCAAACAAGACCCTCGGTATGTCCAGATTCCACCCGGTTAGCCTGCTCTCTGTATATGTTCAGGTTTCATGTCTGGTTTATTCCAATAGATTACGTATTTCTGTACACCATTCATTCCAGAAATCATATAGCTTGGCCCTCTCTGATGTGTACCCTGCGGGGTGAATGCTCCTCAGGGTGAAAAACACTACCCTACTTGTATAACATGAACGTGAAGCCGTCATTAAAACTCTTCTAACACCCAATCTTACTCTCCAAATTCAGCGGCAACAGCTGGAACGGCTTGTTGTTATTATGTCTCCAAATGGGGCCAATGGAAGCCTTCACTTGGAGACCCAACGAGAGATGCTTTAGGCCACCGAACATTTCCCAGATGCCTTGTTCTGTACACATGTCCAACTCCACTTTAACAAAGTGTATGATTTTATTTCACATTTTCAATATATGAAATACTATTTCTTTAAATTTAAACAACTTTTCCAGGCTACAAATATTCCAGCACAATTATTCACCCGTGCGCAAGCACATTAACGCGTCTGTCTTTAGCGAGGCAGCATTGCTCCTGCGTGAGAACGTTGTGCAGGGGATCCCCAGAAAACTCTATAAGGCAGAGTACATCGACACACGACAAACACAATAATACTGTACAAACTACATATATTCAGCTCTCACACGCATAGAACATGGTTTGTGATGACATATTGTGGATTTTGGTGCAAACTTTTCACCTCACACGCCCCCCCCCCCCGACATTATCAGTCACATGACCCGACTGATTTTACAAAATACAGACAACTTACATAAAATTACCTTTTTAACAGAAAGCTATAAACGCCCCTGAGGATGTCGGGGGTCAGAACAAAAAACGATTTTTCTGTTGTTTTCTGCTATTCAGAACACAAACACAGAAATACATATTTTTCTAAACACAATTCCGTAATGTCAGTAAAGGTTCTGGTCACTCCATATTTACAAATACACAATCCGGCTTCTGTTTCTCTTATTGGTTCGTTTCTTGGTCTAACCTGGAAGATAATCAATTTAAAGTTCAATATCCCAAAAGCCTGCCTGGGGAAATAAACTATTTATTGGCAGAATTATTGTTATAAATAAATACAAATCACTTTATTTTTTTCTCCTCTTAACCCACAGGATACTTACTGTTTTATACAGACAGGGATGTGAATTTGATCCAGTGAAATAATCTGAGACAGGTCGTTCAGGCTATTGATAAATTTTACTTTTTTGCTGAATTTGGAGCTGAAATAAAAATAAAACAAATAAAGATAAAAAATAAATATGTTTTTATTCTTGCACATACTCTGCTCTCTATGGTTCCCCACAAAAAAAACCTTCTGTTTGTCTATAATTTTGGTAATAAAAAATTGGCCACTTTTATTATTATATGATTTTACCTGATGAATGGACGAACAATGGCCAGCAGGGCTTTCACATACCAGGTGGGATGGACAATTAACACAGATTTCAGATTTTTCTTCAATCTAAAAAACAGATTAAGCAGAGAAACGGTCAATGGCCATTTCACCAAGTAAACAAGGAAGTCAAAATATTTGGGAATCTAATGATATACTTTGGAAAAATTATGTAAAACAAATGTAATAATCTTTTGAGAAGAAATAAATAGCATTGCTTAGGTTTTAAAAGGCTTGAAATTTTGGAATGATGGGGATTGAAAATGGTTGTTTTATTTTAATTTGGTGATTACAGTTTGTTCACTCGTTTACAATGCAAGATTATTATTTGTTGCCAAGAATAGCTTTTTTTCTAACTGTAAATGTTAAAATAATTACATTTCCTGTTTAATGAATATACGAAGGAAAGACTTTAGGTTTTTTTGTGTTATTTACCGCCTGCCTGTGGCCTGGTAACAGCGTTTAATCCACCCAATGGTGGGGATTTTGCTGCGAGGTGTTGCACCGTTCAGATAAACCAACACATAGTCCTCAGCAACCATTAGGTCTAGCATTCCGATTATGTACCTGCATTAAAAAAATGTTTAGCGTACACAACGAACACGGGGTTTGGGGAGAGGTGTGTGTTTTTGAAACAGAAGAGGGTTTACCTGAATAAATTGTCCATCACATACTGGTAGTTTGGGGTATTGTTCTCTGGTAAGTAACAAGAAGCAAATGTGATGATTGCGTTTAAGCCATCTCCATAATAACCTGGAGGAAAAGAACATTTAAAGATATTTATTATAGCCCCATCAGCAATGGAACTGTTGCAAACTGGATATGTGGGGGAAGCAGTTTGCCTGCCCACATGCTTTGCTGAGCACTTCCTGTACATTATAGAAAATTGTAGAAAAATAATTTGCAATGGTAAAAACTGACACGTTGTGGAGATAGGGGGTAACTTCCATTACTGTTAAAGTGTATTTTTAACATAAATAAAACAAGGATACCAGTTTGAACCATATCCTGTTACCTCCATGTGAGATCACTCGCTTATACAGCTCAATCGCTGTCATATCTACTTTGTGTTGTCCAATCAGAAATATTCTCCATTTCCGGCCCTCTTTATCTTCGATGTCACTAATACGGCTTTCGGTATACGCCATGTCCTCTGCTGCCTTTACCTTTGGCAGGTCATCTGTATAAGCAAAACCATTTAAAATACATTTTTAAATAAGAGGTCACCTTCTCAAGAAGTAATGGCCCTAGAAGCATTTACATTGCACAATTATTCCTCCCCACCATTTTTTAAAAACCGATGCCTCCAGAAACTGCATATATTCCGGTTCGATGTCTTTATGGGCAGATAAAAATCACAAGGGGGGGGATTAATCATGCAAAATGGACTCCAAGAGTCAGATGGGGATTTAATAAATCAACATCAAATGAAAACATAACATACCTTCCCACTCAAACTCGTTGCTGTTTTCTGGAAAGTCCAATAATTCACTGCTGTTTGGGGTTTCCAGATCATCTATGTCAAAGTCAAAATCATCATCTGTGGTCTGATCAAGGATGTGGCCAGAGACGATGGAGTCTTCACTATTCTCCAAGTTAAAACTGAGAGACGGGGCCGAGAGGCGCTTTTTCAAGTGACGGTTGCCGCATAATTCCAGTGTGTTTGGAGGACAGACTAGAAATGAGGAAAGAGACTAAATTAATGAATGTAGCCTAATATAACGAGAGACATAACAGCAAGACTGGCCATTCCATTGGTGGACCAAGATATCCCTTATTCAGTTGTTCACACTGTCGACCGTCTTACGTATTAGGCCCTCAGTGTTGACTACCAAGATACACAGATCTACAATGACACCTTACTGCACCATTTGCTCATTTATGGTCCACCAGACTGGTCATGATCTCCACAAATGACCACAGGCAGCACCTTTTTCAACACAGACATGGACTGATCCACCTGTGCCCATCACAGGGGCTCCATAAAATGCACACTGTTGGCGGAATTTGACGACCAGTAAAGCAAAATGGAAATTAATGTGGTCTGGCTCTGACCTCTGTCTACTACGGATTCATTCTCTTCTTTGGAATCCATGGCTTCTTCCGTGGTTTCCTCTGGGAGGGGCCTATTGAACATTTTAAGGGAAAACAGGGATTAATTCAAAGAAAACCACAAACGGACGCAGGTTTTCAGGTACATTGAGCCCACATTGTGGGGGCACTTCAGAAACATAAGGACCTTTCGATGCCAACCACCAAGCTTTCCACTTGACTTGGTCACTAATCCCATCATAACACCCCGTGTGCGCAATGGATTCACACCCTGGAGTGAATACCTGGGAAACTCTTCATCCTGCCATTCTTCTTTTAGTTCCATGTCATCAATCCGTGGCTGTATTTTGCCCACCAAAACTGGGACTTGGTGTCCAATGCCTTTAGGAAAGCTGCAGAAAAACAAAGGATGCCCAACATTAATGCCACAACTCATACTTTGATCAGTTGGATCTTGTGTCTTGGGGCAAAGCAGTATCAAGCTATTCTCTGAGGCCAAAATGTGGGCAAAGTGTGACCGACAAGCCATTGTTGGACTAAATTTCCCATCATCCACAAACAAGCTCCTGTCTGGCAGAGATAATCTACCCAAAGGAGTCATTCTTTGATAGGTCATGTGACAGTACTGTAACTATAGATTGGACATGTAGAACATATTGCTGGTTACAGGGTTAACTTGTGTGACACGTATGACCTGCAGTCATCGTAATCATTTGCCTGCTGTGTTTCATGTAACTGTAAAATGACAAATATAGTAAACGGCAAAAGAGGAGATGAACAATTCACTAAACATCAGACAACTTTATATAGAATTCCTTAATTACAGAGATGTGACCTCATCCGGTGTCTCTCTCCAGCAGCTAACATGCTATGTATCCACAAAACCACCCCATGGGTACAAACCTTGGTTTATAAGCAGTGCTGTTCATTCTAGTGCTCTTTATCCATGCAGCGTTCCCTCAAAGGTGTAAAGCATAGTTTGCTTTTAGTGCCTAGTGTGATCTTACTGGTTTCTATGCTGGCTTGCTCACCTTAGAGGGAACACTACCATGGGTTATTGTGTGTCGGGGTGCAGCACCTTCAATCACATTTACAATAAAGCGGACATGGGGGCAACACATATAGATGTTCTAACTAAAGCAGGGCATGGGACTTCTTCTGACCTTGGCAAGCAATGTCTCTGGTGCCCTCTCCCCGGCATTCCTTGCTTGCTAGCAAAGAAGACAGCACCATGGTGGCGCCCCTATCTCCTTAGCCCTAGGGAAGCGCTTCGTTTCCCTTTATATGGCAGGGCCAGTCCTGGTTTTAACTCATTGAGTAATGAAGATATGGATGATGTAGTTGAAAAGCTATGATGAAATTTACCACAACCACTTAAAAGGGTTTTTATTAAGAAAATTAAACGGAAAAAAGATTAAAGGAAAAGAAAACCTGGACCAGCAGAAATAGCATTTCAATGTCTGCAACTTTAAGAATGAAAAATGACTCTCATTCTGTTAATGGACAGACACAGTTTCCCCGTCCATTTTTTGAATGAGGATTTCTTAGCCGTCATGGTGTTATTATTGATGATTTGGTATGAAATGGTTAATATTTTTAATGGGTGCCTTCAGATCATGTAGTCCCCACATACTCTGAAGGGTCTGACGGCTTATTGAGCGGCTGTCGGATGGGGTGCACAATGGAAACGCTTCGCGCTTTAAGGGAAACACAGAGCATTTTTAGGCATAACCTTCTCGGGTTCCCAGCAGGAATACCCTTCTCATATATCTGCAATAAAAGGGTTAAGCGAGTTTTAATTGGTTAACTAGGGATTTAAACAGGCTTCCTGGGGGCCAAATTGCAACACAAGGAACCCCACTTACAACTCATAGTATCTCCCATTACATGCTCCCCCAAATTTAGCCCTATAACCCCAATTCCACCACCTAGAAGTTAATGGATCACTTTGGATCGGGGTTCCCCATCGGCGCATGCTTCTCACTGGCTTCTTATCTTTTGTCAGTAAAAAAGATGGACACCTACGCAACTCACATAATGAAATTACATTACACGGTCATTAAACGCCTATGGAGAATACACTCAACTATTCACAACAAAGCAAAAAAAAAACAAACAAAAAAAACAAAACAGTTAACTCTTTGACCACCAGAAGGGCAATTCTCATGACATGTCTGCAGCATGGTAGGGGTTAATGTTTCAGTGATCAATAACCAATTATTTTTAATAATATCCAAACAGCTACGTATATACGATGACTGCAAGGAGCTCCCATAGTTACCAGAAAGCCAAAAAGACCAAGATCTCAAGCTGAAGATAATTTTCACTTTTTAACCCTTTCGGAAACATCATAGAAATATATAGATCCCACCATGGAAAGAGTAACTTGGGTAAGAGTAATACCCGAGTGATAACCCGATCAAAGGGGCATCTAATGATTTTGATTAAGGGTATTTGCCCTGGGGCCACGAGGTATGGTGTGGTGGGGTGGCTAGCATGGCACACAAAACTGGAAGCTGGCATTCAGTGTTAACAGGCAGTCCAAACACAGCCCAAAGGGCCAAGCATGTATGTACAGGACACAACAGCCTGACATGTTAGCATGCGCGCGGACATATTATGCTGCCCCAGGGCCCTGCCCGTTGGTAACCTACCCCTGGAGTTTAATAGGAGGCAATGTACTTACAGAAAGCTGTGAAGTCCGATGTGAGCAAGTATTAGGAGCTGTACGTCTGGGTGATAGTCAGGGCTGACATCAGCGGTGTAGCTGGGAGGTAAGGCAGGGCCGGTGATTTCAGGCACTCCCAAATATCATGCTCCTTACTAACACCCAAATCTCTCTCGCTGCATTGCACTCAAGCCGACCATTTACAAGGTGTTTTATGGTGACATTAACTCAAATTGTAACCTATAAGCAATGATTCTATGCATCACTTTTACATGGATACATATTAATCACGTTAATTAATATTTGTGTGTAACAGTCCCCATACCTTGGCAAAATAAAGGCAATCACATGTTTAGGAAGTGCTCAAAAGACATGTGGGCTGGGTAATTACTTCCCCCTGGTTACTGGAAGGCATGTTTAATATTTTTATTTATGCACGTATTTGGGACCACCTTATATCTTAGTGGTCTGCATATAAACTGACATCTGGTACATGCTACACTATTACACACATTACATATTTTTACCTACTAGAAATATATATTTTTAAATCTTTCCTCTAGGGGGTTAATCAGATCAACACAAAACCTGTTTCTGTGGTAACAGGCTATCAATGCTTGGTTTTGTGTCACATGATAGATAAGTGTTCCCAGCAAAAATATGAGGCAACAAAGAGAAGGGACTGGCTATTCAGCAGTAGTAGGAATGACACGTGTTATGCTTCATTTAGTTCTGAAAGTGTTAAATCAGCGGGTAGGTTGAACGGCACCTTTAATGCACTTTCCATAATGTTTACAGAGGGCATTTCTCAGCCTTCTGTCTCGATGTGTAGCTTACGTGTCTATATGCCTGCCTGGCCCAAATAATGACATCTGGTCATCAGAGGTCAGAAGCAACTGGGCTTCCAAATGGGGCCCCTGGGCTGTCGAGTAACATGGGCCACATTTCATGGTTGGGAGCACATGAGTGGATCCTCTACTTTTTTATGAAAGAGAATAGAAGTGCCTTAACGGCAGCATCACATACCCCATCTGCACCCCCCTAGACTCCTTCCATGCCCGGCCAGTGCAGGTTTTGGCATCTCCAGGAACGTTTGTGGCTAGGGGCATCTGGGTTGTAAATCTGGCACCCTGTGAAGTCGTAGTTTGTACCTTGGTGGCCGCTTCTACTGTGGTCTTCAGATTGAAGTTCAGCAGCCTGGGACGGCTTATTGCTCATAAGTTTTGAAACAGCAGACTCATGAGCCATCTGTGTCTGTGTCTGTACCACCTTCGCTGGGCTCCAAACTAGTATATCCCACTACAATATGAATTTTGCTTTAAAGTCATAAGGAAAAGACAAAATTTTTCTGCGTTGTATGTGGTATCAGTGGGACTAACAGAGCAACCAATAACCCTCAGTTATAGGGCTGACTTCACTAAGCTGCACGTTCCAACCCAAACCCGATGAATCTATGGAAAGCTTCCGTGACTTGGTCCAGGTATCTTTCGTACTGCACAATGAATGCCACTAGATGACATTTATAGCCGACAAGGGCAGTATGCATAATCCTTAGGAAAGTATAATCAAATTATATAAGGGGGTGAATTCTGCAAACCTCCACCCTACCTGTGTCGTTAAGCGTTGGGTGTATCTACACCCCGGTATCCAAATATTCCCCCATCACCCCAAATACCTATAAATGTATCCATCAAAGTGACCAATACTCAGAGTTCATTGCTTTGTGTTCTAGTACAATGTCTGGGTAGCTTTAACTCTTAGTGCTCTGGACGGGGCATCAAGCATTGCTTTTCATACAATACCTGCAGGGAGCTTCACAACCCCCAGAGGGCATCCAAGATCCCAATCCCCGTAACACTATTATTATTAATATAGATTTTTTCGACCATGTCTCATTGTCTGCACCTCTAAGACGTCCAAGGACTGTTTATAATACACCCATATTGAAAAGAAACTGTCCCACAACCATCTGTAGAGGTAAATACCCAAAACATTTACCTGGGCTGCATGCTCTTGCCCTCATTTTCTTCGAGATAAGTCCCCATCTTTATCAGAAGATGTTTTATGAAGGAACGTCTAACCAAGGTGGCATCTAAACAAAGTCTCCTTACCTCCCCGGCTGGGAAAATATTGCAGATACACACCTATCACAAACTGGTTTTTCCACCTCCGCCATCTGTATCCATGCGGTTTCAAAATCAGCTGAGACTTCTCCGGTGGAGAAATAATCCTCCATGAGCTTTTACTATCGATAGCCACTTCTAGGTGGTTAATATAGAAACAAAAAGGAACCTAGCTCCGTGTTACAGCGCCTTCAACCGCAACAAAACCTTTCCCAAAAACATTCTGCTCCCTATAGTCTAATAGATTTTTAGTTCAAGTTGATTCATTTTATTGGGTCATCATAGAAAAAGATGTGAGGTCACATAACCTTCTAGGACCTCAGAGGTCTCAATCAAGGTCCAAAATCTCTTGGACTAATAGAACTTTTTTTACCTCCCCCCCTTAGTAAAGTCTAAATAGATTATATCTACAGCCCCTTCTGCATCGTAGAGGACAGAGTTCTGCTCTTCACAAAACCATTAAATCGATTAATACTAAAGGTTCTATTTGCATCCAGAATTATTCCTCTGAATAATTAACGCACTATCGGTGTCAGACTTACAGGTCTGGGGTTTTCAGTTTGCGATCACACGATGGGGACATAGTAGCATTTTTCCCATCCTGCAGCACTGTGCATATAATGTATTTATATAATACTATTTAAAATATAAAAAATGTGACTCAATGAGCTCTTGTGTAATAAGTGAAAGCCACCAGTGCCTGATGCCATCACATTTATCAAATCGCACCTCTGTATGTTAACGTACTAAAGAAAACATGACCTAGCTCGGATTTTTCGACAATAATGGGATCCACAAGACGTTCTCACAGCCCATTTGAACCTTTGTATGTTAAATGTGATCCATTCTGAAATTATGGACCGATAAACCAGTTTTAAGAAAAGAAAAGAAGGGTAATAAGCGTTTATTTTTAACAGGGCACGGACACTTGCAGTGAGTATACCCTCAACATTAAGCCTTAGTTTCGAGTGATAATTAAAATAACTCAAGCCATTCTATATTTAAAAAGAAAACTTGTAAAAAAAGTACTAATTTCCCATGAAAACCACGGTAGTATAAAATTTTGATAATTAGAAATTCTAGATAATTTTTTCTGTTTTTACAATTTACATTTTTTTTTCTTGCTAAATTGTCTATGGGATCATCTTAGTTTAATTACTCCGGAGATTTCTTTCTTTGCATGCATAATAAATAATATCATGAGTATTAATTTATTTAATATACATGGTATAATTAGTAGCCTACATCGGCTGCCATAGATAAAAGGAAGTTCCATTTGCTAAGGACTACAATTCCTATAATCCTCACATAGCCTCTTAACTGAGCAATTTAAAAATTGTAATCCATGGCAGAAGGAGAACAAACGTTTTGGTATCTATTCTGAAACGCATGCTGGGAGCGATACTGTTAATTTTACCAAAGATTCCACCCTGAGGTATTACAGAAAACTGTTGAAAAAGCCCCCTCCTCTTATTATGATATTCAGTTCCTTCATATCCAGGCATTGTTGGCACCAAGTCACTTGGACCCTCCGGATGATTTGACTTCAGAATCTACCGCAGTGATCCGGCTGAATCTTTCCAGTATTGCTTCTGCTGTAAATTTAGGAAGTCCTCTGTCCAAGGGGCACCCTTCTACAAGACTGTTCATAGGTGTTGGCGGGAAGGAGTTCTCCTCTTCTGCTCCATCATCTGATTGTTTCTTGAAACCAGAATTCGATCCTTTGCCCCTGAAGTCCTCTCCAACGTCAACATCAGGGGTGTCCGAACAGTCTCCAGGTTCCCCGGTGAAGTCATTGTCATCCAAGCCTTCCTCGGTCGCTTGTTCTCCAAAGCCAAAACGGGCTTTTGGCTTTTCGGTATCTTGAATTGACTGCATGAGTTGAGATGCTCTGTTCCCGAAGTCTCTCTTCCTGAGAAAATCTTTGAGAATCGGCAGGACTTTTTTCCGAGATGCGACGGTGTTGCCTTGGTGGTAATAGACAATGGTCTTACAAGGATCAGATGGAATTAGGGATAGTTTAAGAGAGGGGTTTGCGGCTTCCTCCAAAGCTGTACATACCTAATAAACAAAAATGTTTGAAAATATAAATACAGCAAATGAGAAATATAACTGTCCTGCACCAAAACAAGCTGCAAAAGAACAAGTCTTCCTGGAAAGTGTCTCCGCTGGGGAGCGACCTCTTCTAATTTGAACAGTTTAGCCTTCTCTCAGTTAAATAGAGAAACCTATACTTGGGTGACCCAAACAAATGGCTCAGCCTAGCTCTTTAAGAGTGAAGGAGTACAAGCTGTGGCTATCTGGACTCGAACCTTTCCTCTTGGTCTTCCCGAGGTCAGGGTCTGGCTCAGTCCGCCTCGGGTCATGTTGCTCCTGTCCCCACAGAAATCAGGTAGTCAAAGTACTTGGTTGGGGAAAAAGTATGAGAACCTCTGGTATGGAAACAGAATTTGTTGGCAGGTGAGGACCATTCGGCCCATCGTTCCTGCGTACTAACCTATTCTGTGCCAAAGGCTTTTGAGCACTACACAGCAGAACCCCGAAGACACTCACGATCATCACCACAGCCTCCAGACGCGCCCTCCCTCTAGTAATGGAGCATAAACACGGGCAAAGGTTCAAGGAGGAGGCTGGGCCAGTATATCCACATAATGGCTAAACCTCGGCCTGCCAGAACACCCAGAAATGGTGCAATTAGTAAATTGCTGTTCCCATTTCAACGGTAAATTGGGTCCCGAAATACAAGCGTTTTTATAATGACCGGACTGAAAAAAGGATCGACTCCTCACCTGGACTCCGCCGAATCACTCACTCGAGGCAGTTGACAAGCGAGTTCTCCAGCAGGCGGCTGTGGGACGTTTATCGAGTTTTGCCCTGGAATGACTGAGCTCTGCCTCACGAAGGCTCACATTTCACAACTAACTGCAAAACTTTAGCCCTTGACCTAGTTAATAAATGACAGAATCACCTGGCACAGGAGGCCTCGAGGGATGTGAAACGCCTCCTTCTGAACGAGTATTCTCACTGAAAACTAACTTGTATGCTGCTACATATGGTTTTTTTTTCCCTTTAAAAAAGGGGGGAAAAAACAAAACAAAAAGTAAACCAGACTCTAGGCTGGCATCGGCTGGTTTGATTTTGGGGACTGTGTGATGTCACACCGTTCATTTTTTTTTAATCAAAATGCTAATCTTTGTAGAAACGTTTAGCCCCTGGGCCGTGGATCGTCTATGCTTTTCACAGCCAGCCATGGATCATAAATGCTTCCAGGAGGCGGCAGCATATTGTTTGAGTCAATAACTTAAGTTCCAATGCCGACCGGTTCCTGCGGAAGGCTAATAAAGTATCACTACTTAGGCAGGAAAGTAAATATGTAGTAAAATGTCTGTCCCATAAGCGACATGCCACTCATGAGAACAAGGTGGAAGAGATTAACTAGAATTCACAGGGGTCCACGTATGAGACACGTGCCCACCCTTATGAGCAGGATTGTTTGGTGGGACATTCAATTCACAGTTATAGTAGAGGTTGAAGCTTTTCTGGATCTCCATATTTCCAGGACAGACTGAGAACAACCACAAAGTCGTTATGAAAAGAATCTTTTTTTTTTTTAATCAAGGTTGACCCCTGGTTTGGTCACTTGCCGTATGTACGCCTATCCGTGTAGAGCCATCCCACATTATCACATGAAATAGATGAAGCTCATTGATATGCAGTGAAAAGGCGTGAGCGGGGACCCTTATTATTTCCCGACACGCATGAAGAATGGTACAATGCAATAATACAAATATTTGGGCTACCTACCGACGCTCGGAGCTCTTCCCGCTGACTGTACACGGCTATCTGTCTTGTGGGTTCATTGTCACTATTGAAAGTTATAGCCATGGCTATTAAAACATTGTAACCGTGCCTCTGGCAAAAGGCTCGTAGGTCAGATTCCAGGTTGGCCCTGTGCACAAAATCCTGAGGACAGAAGGAAAAAAAAAGCACAGGAACTTGGTTACGTGGCTGGGTTTTACGCCACACGGATTACAGCTTCTAAAATATAAAGGCAAAGGAAGATACATCTGAACGAAAAGCGTATCTGGAGTTTTCAGAAAGCCTTTGCTACAACTCTCTGTGTCACATGACTCCAGACTAGAATGAAACATTAAGATGAAAAATATACGAATGGGGAGAAAATAATTATTAAAGAGCATAACCGCTCAAAATGTGTAATTTATCCAAATCATTTCAATATTGCAGGACAAGCTGCCCACATCACTTGGCTGGCTGAAGTTTAAAACGTGTCTTACCTCCAGGCTAATGTAGATGGAGCTGATGGCGAGGAGGAGGTCACGGCTCGTTATGGCTTTCATGTCCTTTCTCAGCATCTGTTCTGTGGTGAGACCTGAGCAAGGAATCGTGAGTCAATGTCAAAAATAATAAACAGGAAGGCCCCACCAAATCTTCTATTTATTGTTACCACCTTAGTCTGGGACTGTTTATATCGAGTTTTTTATCCTGTGTTGCATTATTCACAGTTGAGTTGTCATTTTATTAAAGGCTAGGGGAAGCTTTTTTTTTTTTATCCACTGCGTCACTGTGAGCAGGAAGTTGGCGTGTACCAAAACAGGAAGCTGGCACCGCAACACAAAATGGCTTCCTCCAGCTAACTGAAAAAATAACTGTTCAGACGGATGCTGCTGTTCCTTGCGCAGAAGACACAGACCAAAATGGTCACGCTCATTGCATGCTGGTGCCCTACACATGCATTTAAAATGCTTATAAAATGTTTTACCTGACACGTCAAACTTGGCTTTCTGTAGTGAATCAAACACTTCAGTCCTTAATGGAAGACCGGGGAACATGGATTCCAGCGTTGTGACAAGTTCACTGTCTTTTGGGGTCACTTTACCAGCCACAGGTGTCATGTTAACGCAATCAAGAACAATCGTACCTCGATAAGAAAGGAAAGCATTTCACGTTATGTGTTCAAAACAATCTCAATATTAAAATTAAGGGTTCTGGTTTGAAATACTGAGCAGCCAATGCGGGTTACGTAGGGCAGAAATACCATCTACTATTGGCTGCCGCTGGTTTACCCATGTACAGTGCCTTTGAGTGCTTGAGGGTTCTTTACAGTAAGAGCGGTGAGACTATGGAACTCTCTGCCAGAGGAAGGGGTAATGGTAAACTCAATAAAAGAGTTCAAAAGGAGCCTGGACGTGTTTCTTGAAAGCAATAATATTACAAGTTATGGATATTAGATTAATAGGGACAGAATGTTGATCCAGGGATTTATTCTGATTGCCATATTTGGAGTCGGGAAGGAATTTCCCCCTGGTATGGGGCAATTGGCATCTGTTTCATAAGGGTTTTTTGCCTTCCTCTGGATCAACACAGTAGGGACACAATATGTATATAGGTTGAACTTGATGGACTTTGGTCATTTTTCAACCTTATGAACTATGTTCTCACCACGTAACAAGGATGCCAGCTGTCTGTCCAAGATATTTGGGGCGGCCCGGATGATCTTTTCTGCTATCAGGGTCGTGCAGGACCCCACCAGTTCAGAGGTTACCTCGCAATTCATGGAAGCGCTTCTCTCCAGAGCACGGTGATCGATAACCTCTGTCACTACATCCTCCATGAAAGAGTCAGCACTACCGGATCACACGCAAGAACACGGTCAGAATTTATGACAAGCAATGAGAAAAACTATTAAAACGTACAGCAAAAAATAACCACCATATCCCTTACACAGTACACGATCACTGCACATATGTGTCTCCATGGGGTCACGCTAGGAATAGGTGTGGGGTTACAACGGTAACTCACCTGGGTAAAACATTGTGATCCACCAGGGTGAGCATAAGCTGACCAGACTCATACAGACTTGGAATGTCGATCTCATCCCTAAAGGTCAGGATCTCCTGTGAAATTCCGTTCTCCTTCAGAAAGAAGGTGCTCTCTGTCCTCAGAGGGAAGTCTTCCCGGGGGATATTGAGAACCGGAATGTGCACCAGGTTTTTGCTTGCTGAGGTCTAAAAGGAAAAACAGAAATGGGTGAGAATGTAAATCCTCCCATTCGGGTGCCGGGAAGGCAAGATGTTTGCATGGTTTCGGGTTCATCAGGCTCGGGAGGGAAGACACCCGGGTGGCAGGACAAAGCAGCTGGTGGCCTTTCCCAGGGGGAGCATACTATCAGAACAAACCTTCGCTAGAAAGTAAGCCAGGGTCATCGCAGACACCATTGAGTCCAAATCACAGGCTTCATTGCCCAGAACTATGTGGAAGTCCAGGGATTCGTGCTTCTCCTGTAAAGCAATAAAGAAAAACATTAAATATTTTTTACTAAGCCCTTACTGTCACACGGGACGGTATGTCTTCCAGAGGCATCTATCTGCTTACTAAAAACCTAATCACAGAGTCTAAAAGCACGAAAGCGTCCCCACAGAGAAATAAAAGAGCCAGTCTACGAGTATTCGGGATCCTCGCGTGAATCAAACCAGTTGGGGATTTGGCCAGACACCGAGTTGCGGGTTGCTCGGGTTTCCAGCATATCAGACCCGCAGGTCTGCAACCACGGCCCGCTTGCTGCAAAGTTTACTTTTGTGACCGCGAGCAATCCGAATAATCTTGTAAATAAAAATGCCATCCCTACTCATACTTACTAATTGGGTTTTCGCAGTAAAGGGTCTACCTTTCGCTGGACGGAAAGCAACATTTTTGAAAATCTGTGTAAGGAGACGGATAGTAAAAAAAAAAAGAAAGAAAGGGGTAATATATCGTGCAAGAGCGGCTAAGTAACTCTTGGCAAGGTTCCAGTCTCACTTTCTCAACTACACGGATGCATTTATTATACGGAAAGGTATAGGTCTACTCCATGTCAGGGCTATCAGCTTAAACACGCGTAATTACCCAAATATTATCTGCTATATATGGTGTGGGACAAATACACGAAGCACTTAGATATAGGTCCCCTCAATAAAACTCTAACCGCAGCCATCAAAGCGGCTCCATTACCTATACAAACAGACGCCATAAAGCAAACTGCGATAACATATCTCATCGGGGGCCAGACGTGACATTAACCCCTCTGCGTATTACATACGTTGTATATATATCAAGCACTAGAAATTATACCGGGATAAAGCGTTTAGAGTGGTCCGTAGCAACCAATAGAAGGCTCCCACTCGTTGGGAGTATTTCATTGGTTGCTATGGTGATAAGACTGCTTTTAAACTTAGCTCCAGAATGTAAAAAAAAAAAAAAAAAAAAAAAAAAAAAAAAAAAAAAGGTTGCGAAAAATGGAAACGACTGTTTTTTGGAAATCACTAAAAACCCACTTGCGTTCCTCGGATACCGTGAAGGCGCCGGGCCAACGGCAAGCAAGTTTGGCTATAATTTGCTTACACTTGCCCTGGAAAGTAACTCATTTATGGAAAGCGGCTCGGAGACGAAGTGCTTTCCGAGGGAACGCACAAAAACACCATATGCTTGCAGTTAATAAATCGCACGGGTCATTTGTTTAGGGAAAAACAATATTTGCGTGGAATCTTAAAAGCAGAAGACGTGCTACGTTATTACATTTGTTCTGAAAACAAAGGCCTGTGTAACGAGATGAATGCTGCCAGGTTCCCCGCACAGCCGAGAGACATCGCGCTCCGTGGAAACGGGGCATTACATTCCGAGGGGCGCGGGTTTTACCGGCTAATCGGGGGGCACCGTATTTTTGGCAGGCTCTGGGATTGGTTACGAAGACCCCCGACGAGTTACTACATGAATAGGCTATAAATAAAGGCTGAACGCCTCGGACAGAGCAGAAATAACTCAATGATGGAACAAAACGATCGCACGGGAGACCTCGGGCACGCGGGAGCGCTGCGGGGTCTGATATGTATATATATATATATATATATATAAAAGGATAAATATAAGTTTAAACCGTAACGTTTCTGGTTTGTACCTATAACTGCACTCATGAAGCCGCATTGCCCCTACTCTCCCCAGCACCGGGGATGTGAGCCTCGCGCTGCGTCTCGCCCGGACGCATTGAAGCGCATCGACATGCGGCCGACTCCTGCGTTATACAGAGCGCTGCTGCCCACGATGACGGCTCCTCCGCGGTGGGGCGCTGAATGAAACTCCCCAAAAAGGAGGGCGCCGCGTGACCCTCATCTTAACGGGGTTTGAGGAGCACAGGGGGTCCCTGGTGACTTTATTTATCATCATCCTCTCACACCCTTCTGATACAAAGGCCGCTTGCCGACTGTTTGAAGGGCTGAGGGTAGAGCCGTGGCACTTGGCCATGGAACGGTTAAGCAGGTCTGATCCCCCCGGGGTCTGGGGGCTTCTCGTCGGTCCCACTTTTTCGCCGAGCGACCTCATTTCTCCCTGCATCACGTTTTCTGTATTTCCGAAGGATCCGAGCTGCCGGAAGCAGAGTTAATTCATGCCGCCGCGCGGAGGGGCTTATTCACAGCGTGCAGCGCGGATTCCGAGAGCCCGGGAAGCGAATTGGTTGCCCACGTTTCTGGTTTAGCGAGCCTTGGCTTCTGGCCGTGGGAGGCCGACATCTCTCTGTGTGTCGGGCCGCGTCGTCCGTTAGATAAAACCTTTCAAGCACAAATTAAATATAGCTCTGTGTCCGTCAGCAGGGCCGTCCGCACGTCCCACCCGGAAGAAATGCTCGGGATTAGAGGCGAGGACCCTGGGGAGGCAAAACACGACTCGCGATTTAACCCTAGAAGTGCTACACAACGGCCCGCGTTCTGACCGATGCGCAAAATAAAGACACAATACGAGGTAGACCTACCGGACGCCCCGAGGTTCCGAACGAAAGAATTTATGTATTTAAAAATAGCGCGGAGCCCAATAAACCCCGAGAGCCAGAGATGAGAGGGTCCCCGGCGAGTATAAATGTGACCCGCGCATGCTGCATGCTCGTCCCACACATACAGAATCTCTGCGGCAGAATAAGGAAGCCATTGTGAAGGGCCACGTGCTGCGGGGGAAACTGGCCATCCGAGCCGCGTCCGCTGTGCTGAAACGGCTTATTAAGGAGAGGGATACTGAGAATATGTGGCCCCTGGTGCCACGGAGACTGTCCCCGGGGAGAATCCGTCCACCCAGCCACGCTCCGCGTATAAACACGATACTAACACGTTGGGGTTTTCAGCAATATTTCACCGGCAATGTGATTAGAAAGACGGCAGTGTTCTCATCTGCCTGCCGGCGGAGGCGTTTAAATACTGGCACGGTGGTATTGGTTTTAGCCCCTTTCAGTGATTGTGTAAATCAGTTTTACAGTATTAGAGTAGTGTGACAATGGAATGGCCTTCCAGCAGGGGTGGCCGGCACAGTTATGAGAGTGTTTTCCCGTTACTTGCTGATATTTTGTATGCAGAATGAAACATTATTTTGCTATTACCGATACATTTTTGCACAGTTTCTTGTTCTGGACTGACGATATTTTTGCCTCTGATTTTTATACACGGCTGGTCGGGTTAAACGTTTAATCACGGAGAAAACATGGAATTTGGGAATGCACAAAATTATTCTTTCATCCCCAAATAATACCGCAACCCACTCCTACCAGGCATTCCCTCTATACTGGAGCTGCCATGGAATGCGGGGGGATGCATTTTACCAAGTAACCCCCCACCGGAGCGCCTGCTTTCCTCCGGGACACGCAGTGACACTCACCCTACACAACCACAAGTACAATATCACAGGAGATACAGAGAATGCAATCACCGCCCACCCTCCTGGGCACACCGGGGAGGATACGTGTACCCCGTTTACAAACGAATGGGTCAAAGTATAGAGCAAGCAAGTTAAAGGTGAACACTTCTGCACCCTTTAAGATGTGCTTGGCAGAGTGTCAGCTCTGCAGGTCAGAAGAATACAAATAGTTCAGACAAGAAATGGAAGGGTAGAGTGTCAGCTCTGCAGGTCAGAAGAACACAAGGCATTCAGACAAATAATGGAGGGGCAGAGTGTCAGCTCTGCAGGTCAGAAGAATACAAGACGTTCAGACAACTAATGGAGGAGTGGAGTGTCAGCTCTGCAGGTCAGAAGCATACAAGACGTTCAGACAAGTAATGGAGGAGTGGAGTGTCAGCTCTGCAGGTCAGAAGCATACAAGACGTTAATGGAGGGGTAATTCATACAGTGTGCATGCATAGGGGGCACGTTACCTGTAAGGCAGCCTTACAGCCCTGCAGAAAGTGCTCCATGCTGCCAGCTCCCTGAGCCTCTGACACCAACAGCTCAGTGCCCCTTCACTAATCCAGGGCTGACGCGCAGGCAGCCCCAGTGCATGCCGGGACTTGTAGTTCCTTTCAGCCCAGCACTACAAGGACACACCCCGGGGGGGGGGGATTTAACTCCTGTTGTGCCAGCAGAGGGATGGAACACTCAAGAGGAAAAATATACTAAGATGCCCAATATTGCTTAATTATTCTGCTCAGCAGCAACGTTTCTAAAAACGTTTAGAAAATATCATCATGTGAACATCATGTGTCTGTTCATCGTACCCAGCATCTGAGATCCAAACCCCTGATGCGCCCTCTCTCCTCCACTGTGCCCCTCTCCTCCCCTGAGGCCCCCTCTCTCCTCCCCGTGCCCCCTCTCTCCTCCCCTCTGCCCCCTCTCTCCTCCCCTCTGCCCCTTTCTCCTCCCCATGTGCCCCTCTCCTCCCCTGTGCCCCTCTCTTCCTCTGATGCCCCCTCTCTCCTCCCTGTGCCCCTCTCTCCTCCCTGTGCCCCTCTCTCTCCTCCCTGTGCCCCTCTCTCCTCCCTGTGCCCCTCTCTCTCCTCCCTGTGCCCCTCTCTCCACCCCTGATGCCTCTAGATTGTAAGCTCGTTTGAGCCGGACCCTCCTCACCTGTTGTTTCTGTAAGTCAATTTGTTATGTTACATACACATGTCCTGTCTACCCATTGTACAGCGCTACAGAATTTGATGGTGCTATATAAAACGATGCATAATAATAATAATAATAATAATAATGCCCCTGTTTTCTCAGCATGCTGTACAAAATAAAATACATTATTCTTCTTCTAAATAATATAAGTTAATATTTAACATGAAATCAGTAGCATCCATCTCCAGCTCAATATTTTTTACCTTAAAAATGAATTGATATGATTTAGAAGAAGAATAATGGGGCATATTTGCCCCGTTTCATTTATAAAGCTGTTTCTATACACATTATCGGGGCTTTTAGGGCTGCAGAACCCTGTGATACCCTCATACCCAGCAAACATTCTGAGCTCCTAGAAAAGAGGGGCATCAGGGGAGGAAAGAGGGGCGATGTGTCCACTTTAATAAACTGCCCATGCAATGACACCTCCACCCCAGTAGAGGTCAACAAACTTAAAGAGCAGCGATTGTATCTGATCAGAGGTAAACTCTTAAAAAAACAGATCGTCCCAGATCTTTGTTGAACGCAACCTAGAAAAAAAAGAAGAAGAAAAAAAACTTTGTGGAAAATATAAACAAGCTCCAGGTCCAGGGGCCGGTGGGCGTGCGGAGATCTGGGTGCTCGCCGGGAGCCAGGGCCATGGGAATGTGGCTGTAAGGTGGCCCCTGAAAAAAGAGATTGTGGAGCCCGGGAATATTGAGAAGAAGGAGCCCTCCCTGGCCTCGGAATCCAGCGCAGGTACCGTCTGCTTGGAACGTGATCTTTTGTGCCGTCTGTGCCGGTGCTTTACCCGGATGAGTGGGTTTTTCACTGGTGTTTGTCTTTGAAAGGGTTAACAGGCTGTGGGCTCGATAACACGGGATCCTTTAAAACATACTGAAGATGCTGTCATGTGAGAAGCGCGTCGGATAGAGAACTGGGCTTTGTCAGATCAGGCGGGTCCGTCCTGACAGATTTTGAAATTGTCTCCGCTTTAAGCGTCGTTGCCGTGCGTCCGTCCCGTGGCACGGCTTACATGGTGAAATAACGTGGCGCCGTTACATGCAAATCGTCGCTATCCTCGAGGTAAACATAGTAAAAATATTACATACACGTCGGTTTGCTTAAAGAAACATAGAATTTGACGGCAGATAAGAACCATTCGGCCAACGATGTGGCTAGGAGATGTGCTGTCTGCGCATGTCTGCGCCCTCCGACCTCCCAGGACGGGGGTCCAGATTAATCCCCTCTCGACGGCGGTAGATGGGCCGGTAAAATGTATACATTTGCTAGGGATTTTATAGATAATTTTTGGATGAGAGGCTTTTTTTGTTGTTGTTGGGCTTTGAAACGAAGCCCATGAGCCGTGAGCCCCTACTCGTAACACCATGTATCAAACATACGCCTCCAAATGTGTCACTGCAACATAGTTCCACCCTTCTAGGGTTAGAAACAATGTTACCTCTCTGATGTTTAAATAGATGAACATTTTATATACTTTTACAAAGGCAGCGTTTATTAGTGCAGGCTTCAAGATAATGCCATAACGTCACACCGCGCTCTACCCATATTACATAGCGGCGGTATGATGTCATAATGTTTCATTACTAAATTGTTCTTGCAGCACATAAGCTCACAGGGGAAGTTACAATTTCAACAGCCTGGTAATCTCGTTATTATTTACGTTGTGTCACGTATATATGATGCGCATCATATAAATTTGACGAACCAAAGCAAATAAGTGACAAATTGATGCGCTTCTTGGGGCGGTTGTCATAGAAACCGGTGGAATCTTTTGGTCGATGAACAATGCATAGGAAGTAGGCAGGTCTCTGCGAAGGCATCCGATTAAAAGCTATTTTCATTGGTTTAAATATTTTGTTATCCGAATTTCATCAAATGGCAGCGCAGCAGGGAGGCTCAGCCCAAAAAACAGGGGAATGGAAATACGCCGGGCGCGTTTCGCGTGGCATCTAACGCGGCAATCACAGGCCTGCTTTATTCTTGATAAAAATAGGGCAATGTATGACTCACGCCCGACGCGGGTGAAATGTTTGAACGTCTATTGCTTAATATGTGGAGAAAGACTAGCTCGATACACAGCTGTTCCTGGCCAGGAACACGCAAACTCAGTGACTCATCCAATAATAATATTACTTTGAAGCTGATAGGCTTATGGTGATACTCGGTACCAGTGTGCTGCACGACACAAGCAAGGCTAGATGGGGACTCCGATAAGTCCTACACCAGAATAATGAAAAAAAAAAAAATGAAAAAAAATAAATATATATATATAATATAATATAATCTACACAATATTGCTTAAAATCTCTGTTGACTAATATGATGGGTTCAGTGATGGATCTGATAGAAAATGACAGGTTGCTATAGTAACAATAGTCAGAATTAAAACAAAGGTGTAGAAATTAGTAAAAAAAAAAAAAAAATCATTTTTGTGCCCACAAAATACAATTTTCTTTTTCTTTTTTTTTTTAGGTTCAACAAAAAAATATTCTACTAAAAAGTATTCTAGAAGGCCGCTGGTAGTTGGCTAATTCCAGGACGAAGAAGAGCCTCTTGTGAAAGCTTTTCTGATTGCACATCTTTAAAAATTAATGGCTCAACGCGGAAGACACTAAAGCCAAGTAAACAACTTTTAGGAAAGCACATTATTTTTTCTAGCTTTCTTTTTTTCATTAAATAATACCTGGAGTTCTGCTCTTTTTCATGTAATTTCTTGGGGGTTAAATATTTATTTAACCTGCAATTAGTTTTTGAAATATTTTTTTTTTGTACCCAACTTTAGAGAAATAAGGGCCTTTTTTAAATAAAAGCCATCGATTTATACAATTTGTTTCCCTGCAAAACTGTTTTTGGACCAAGGAGAGTGCTGATTTATTGAGATATTCTATTTAATTATATATTTTAAAATATTATCAGAAAACTTTTTGAATAGTATTTGAATGCATATATTTTTTTGGGTCGACAAAAAACTACCTTTCTGACTCTTTTAGAAGAAATAAGTCTATTTTTTTTCCTTTTATACGCATTACTTTATATTGAGGCGGTGTAGCATGGAGTCCACTGCTAATGATTCCAAAACGGACCAAAGAGTTGAAACCACTATTGAAGGCACCATGGCGGACAATCATGAATTGAAGAGTCACGAAAATAAAAGCGGTGAAAGTGCTGAGATCCAGGATGCAGAAATGGAAAGGTTGGAAAAGAAGGAAAGGGACTCGGATTTAGGTATTAATGAAGATATTTCTAATCAGAGCGAGCCCTCTGCTCTTAGCAGCACACAGAGTACCTCTGAAGCAGACAGAGGAGCAGAAGAGAATACCTCCGAGTCTGCGCCAGACTTCAGCAGGGTTACAGAGCAGTCTGTGTCTGCCGAGACGGAGCAGCCAGAGAGCAATCGTCCTTCAGAAGATGGCCCTCAAGGGGAAAACCCATCCTTACAGAACCTGCTGTGCTCTAGTAGCAGTATTAGCCCCTGCGAGGAGGCATCAGAGGCTGCCGCATCCAAGCCCCCGGGGGACGAGGCTGGATCCGATTACTACTTTGTCAAGTGGATAAACTGGAAAGGGGAGAGGACGCCAATTATTACTCAGAGTGAAAATGGACCATGTCCTCTTCTGGCCATCATGAACATTCTCTTCTTGCGATGGAAGGTATCGTGTTACAGCTTAAACAGCATCATTTTTTATTTTTTTTTTGAGTAAGGTTTTGGAACACTGTGGACTGTGTCTGGTTGATCATCGTGGGAACATGTAGTCCTCAACAGACTTCGTTCCCATGATGTTCTGATGATGATTGGCCAGTCACACTGGTATTTCCATAGCTGCTGCTGTAGTTCTGTAACTGTTAGTACGCTACATACACCAACATTAGAAGAGATATGTTGAGGTTAATGCATGCCGAACATGATTTCGAGTCCGTTCCAAATCCAGATGACTTTATAATACAATTTGAGTCTCGCAGAATGGCCTGGAAGAACAGGTTTTGTGTGTACAGACATAACATACGCTGCACACATGCTTTACAAACTGTTTTTTACAATGCTGCTCACACACCGATAAATGACTCTGTCTCATAACGTATTATTGTGCAGCTCAATACTATATATTATTAATGCACTCCTAAGTGCGCATTACAGTTAATGTACTTTACTGCCCCAGCAGCCTGGTCTGTGAGTCCAATCAATAAACCAATTGTCTCATCCTTGTAGGTCAAGCTGGCCCCCCAGAAAGAGGTGATCACCTCGGAGGAGCTGATGGCCCATCTTGGTAAGAGCTTTAGATGGTTGGTCTTGTTTTCCTTGGATCTAGGAAGGGGTAACAGGGAACCCTCCTCCCCCGTTATAGAGGGTGCTTATTAATGGCGTAATAATTGTGACATCCTCCGTTGAGCGTGATGGGGGATCCAACCCAACATGGGGTCTTTCGCTGTTTAATTCCATTCCATTTCTATGGGTTTAGCAAGTGCTGTAGTGACAATAAGGGTTGTCTCTACCACAGATAAGAGTAGCTAAAGCCACACCATTCCAAGGTTAGTTCAATGTAAAATTGTGTTTTTCCTGCGACTTGATACATTTAATTAAATAAATGATTATTAATAACATTTGTGAATATTTTTTCCCCCTTTATTCCTGCAGGAGATTGCATTTTATCTATTCAACCACAAGAAAATTCTGAAGCCCTGCAGCTGAACTTCCAGCAGGTCAGACGTTGATGGGGTTATGGTTCTGCCTATGGCTACCAACACTCTTTACAGTATAAACATCTTCAACTCAACCCAAAACACAAACCGAGCGAACCCGACCTGCTGAACCACATAACCCAGCCAGGGGGTGTTTTTGTCTAAATACAGATTTATTTTGTGAATACAATCTGATTTTAAAAAAAATCTTTGATTCAAAATATATGAAATATACAGAAAATCAGAAAATAGCTTTTGTGCTGTTTAAAGGAAAGGGGGTTCTGGACACGCTGAAAGTGCTACTTTTGTTTTTTTAATGCATGTTTTCTCTCTCTCAGAACGTTAATGATGCAATGACCGTTCTTCCCAAACTCTCCACCGGGCTGGATGTTAACGTGCGGTTTACCGGGGTTCAGGACTTTGAATACACTCCCGAGTGTATAGTGTTTGACCTTCTAAATATGCCTTTGTATCACGGATGGCTGGTGGATCCTCAGGTAGTTATTGTTTGGGGGGGAGGTTTAGATTTTTTTAAGGGAGTGTATTTGGTTAGGTCGGGGTCAGGGGTCAGTGGATTAGTATTTAGGTTGTCTCTTGTGTGGGGAATGGTTGGATTAGGGAGATGTTTTTCAGGTGGAGGCGGCAGGGTTTGGCGAGGGACTGGATGTGAGGGATGAGGGAGAGAGCAGAATCGAGGGTGACAACAAAGCACCAAACTCGGTCAGTTGGTAGGATAGTAGAGTTGTGAACAGTAATAGAGATGTTAAGAATGTTGAACATCCTGCAGCTCACGGGCTTCAGGAGCAGACTTGCTGCTGTGGTCCCTGTGAAATATGTAGACCCTTGCTTGGTGTCCCAATTTCTTTGACTTACAGAATACCCTACTGACTTTTACTTTGTAACAGCGCGTCCTGAAATGCAGCTCTTCAACAAATCACATAATACGGAGAGTGAATAATTCTTCACTTGGCGTCATTCGGCCATTTGTTCTAGAACTGTGTGTGGTCAGCGTGACCTTGCAGGTGGATTCTTTATTTTTAACTGTTTTGTGATCTGGTGCATTGCAGAGTGAGGAGGCTGTCAAGGCCATAGGAAAACTGAGTTACAACCAACTGGTGGAGAAAATCATTACATGCAAGCATTCGAATGACCCCAACCTGGTCACTGAGGGTAAGATGAACTTGCTATGACTTCCAACAAGTTCTATCCCCATCTTTTAAATACCAGCGCCCATGGTGTGATCATGCGACCATTAGTAACTATAGATCTAATTAATAGACAACATTCTGATTCTAATAGCTGTATTACAATAAGATGCACTGATGGAATTCCTTGGACAACCTCCTGGTTGTCTTTCATAGGCCTCATCGCAGAACAGTACCTGGAATCTACTGCCGCGCAACTGACCTACCACGGACTGTGTGAGTTAATGGGTGCCGTGAAAGAAGAAGAACTAAGCGTCTTTTTCCGAAACAACCACTTCAGCACACTTATAAAGCACAAGGTGAGGTCCACAGGGCAGACTTGGTACAGACTCGGTAGACCAGGTCAGAGAGGATCCTGACGCCATCATGCGTAAGCTTGGGAGCAGGGCTCTTTTTCTCTAATGTATCTGTTTCTGCTTAAATTGTTGGCACTATATAAATAAAACATAATAATAATAATAATAGTATTATTATGCCATGTAATAAGACAATTTTATGGACAAAGATGGAAAGCTAGAATATTAACTGGTCCCACAGGGTGTGCCTTGTAGTAATAGTTGTATCAGAAGGAACTTGGCTTTATATCTTGTAGAGATATAAAATATTTAATGAATTGTCTATGGGGTTTTTTTTTTTGGAAGATTTAATCCGGTTCTTCTTGAAATTGTGCATTACGAAACGTTGTCTTTGTAGGGCCATCTGTATCTTCTGGTCACCGACCAAGGGTTTCTTCAAGAGGAGAGGGTGATCTGGGAAAGTCTGCACAATGTGGAAGGAGACAGCTGTTTTTGTGACTCTAATTTCCATCTGATCCCACGTTTGGAAAAAGAGGCTTCCTTCAGCAACCCCCAGCAGCTGCAGCAGAGGCAGGTCGATCAGGTAAAGGGTTAATATTGATGAATGCCCAAGGAATCCAGCTTCAGACCAGTGCCATCATAAATATAGAAGGTCGAGTTTAGGATGTTTAAAGCTTCATTGATAAAGACATTATCCAGACAAAAAAAAAACAAAAAAAACCTTCTAACCATTGAACTTCGTCTTCAGAAGCAATGCCATGAGGTGAGAACAACTATTGGTCTTTGACAGAGAGGAACAGATCTCATGATTAGCTGTAATAAGTGTCATAAGCAAATGAAACGTTGTGTTACAAAAACTCTTGTTGCTCCTGTCTCTAAATCACCCAGCGATCCATTGTGTTTAGTTGGACTCGGAGTCTCCTGAGCTTTGCACAAGAGGTGTAGTCGTCCAAATCTGACCTTTTCTGTTCCAGGATTACATGATTGCATTGTCTTTGCAACAACAGCAGCAAGGTCCACTGGCCATGAGTGATCTGGAGCTGGCTCAGCAGCTGCAGCAAGAGGAATACCAGCAGCAGCAGCAACAGCAGCCCCCACCACCCCAGCAGGAGCACCCACAGCCTCCTCAGCAGGTAACACCGACAGCTTTATCAACTGCCATCATGTCGGTTCGCCAATAAGCCCATACTCAGGTAGTATCTCCTGAGCAGGGTGATATGTTTAAGCGCCACCTTGCCATAAGGCCACCGTACATTAACGATGAGCAGCTTCACATTGTACTGAGAGAGTTTTGTGATTCCAGAGATGCAGACATCATCTGTAAGAAACACACAGGTTATCGGAAAAGTCAACGTAAAGCTACAGCCCAGATAAACCCAACGGTGATCGAGAACCCTGTGCTTAATCTGGCTTTTCTTACAAATCATTTACCAAGTTACATAAAATTGTTCTCATTAATGTCTCTAATCTCCCTCCCGTGCGGACGTGACCCTGAGTAGGTTGCGTAGGTAAGAGGAAAACAGGAGAAACTTCAGGTTAACGAGTGCATAGCCTTGAAATGTGAGAAATACTATATGATTCATGGGACGTTGTAAGGCTTCTTTTTTTTTCTTTTTATTTGTTTTTTTTGAGTATAAAATATAACATAAAAAAGGAAATACAGTACAATATTTGGACAAATAACAGACAAGCTACAGTTAAAAAAAAGACTAACAAAATTAATACAACAATTATAGTGGATTCCGTGATTCCATAGATTAAATATACTGAATATGTAAGTGTGGCTTCTTTTACCACTTGACGCACCTTAGTGTTTTCCTGCTGGTGTGGGAAACCGGATTTAGGCATGTTTTTCTGCTTTACAGAGAGATGATCATGTTATAGGCACGTATTCTGACCATATTCAAAGCTATGTTTTAGCAGATAAAAGGTCTTCTGTGTAGCTCTGTGTGGCTTCAACTGATTCTTAACAGAAAAAGATCATAGAGAGGGTTTAAACGCTGAACAAAGTCTCATTGTCTTAGTGAGGCCAACAGAGCATCTCTATGATTTTGTATGGTGTTTACTTTTAGAGACCGCAAAACCCAAAGTCCTCCGTGATCTAGGAGGCGGCAGAACAAAAAAGTGTTTATCTGTTAGTTCTTGCTTTAAAATCCTATCGGGAAAGCTTTATTTATTTATATTTTTTTTTATGTAAAATTTGGTCCTTTCTAGAGATCTTCCAGTATGAAGAGGGTGGAAAGTGGTTTCTTTACTGGGGACCCTTATATGCGAAGTTGGAATATTTAATTTATCTAATGTATACGTCTTGGTTTTTGTTTCCAGCCCAGAGCACAGGCCTCGGGTCGTGCCTCCGGAGAGCGCAGATCACGACAGAAGCAGGAGTCCGACTGCACTTTGCTATAGCCTGAATCGTGCGACGAGAGAAGGCAACTTCTAGAGGTTTGCGACAAGCGACCCTGAGAAAACCACTTCGCCCCAGAAGTTTGCTACGTCCCTAGGAAGAGGTCGTCCGGGCTGCTCCAATTCTGACCGCAGCTCTTATATGTGTGTCTTTTATCCCTTTTCTTAACACCTAAGGAAATTAACTGTTCTTTTCCCTGTTTTTCTCAACATGACCTAAAATTCCAAGCAAAGACGCATCTCTTACTCTCTGTAATGCACTGTACTTTTTTCCCAAAAGGGCTTTACTGAAAACCTTAAAAAGATACGATTATGAGCAGACCTTAACAAGGTTCCAAAAAGAGTCAATATGAATATAGTGTTATCCAAGCACCCCGTGTTATAAGTGGTACATTCCTCAGCGGTTTGTGTGTCACAATGTTAATCAGGGAACACATGGGGTGATTTAACTCTGTGGGCTGGACCATTTATAGAGGGGTCAGGACGGCTAGTCAATCAATGATGCCAGTCAGTCCTAACTTGCCGAGCCAGATTACACAATAAAATAAACTGAAACTCACAAAATTCCCCTTTTCAGAGGGAGAAGGAGCATGAATTTATTGTATTACTTTTGTACCCCATCCTTTTTACCAATACAGTTCATACCTTTTTAAATAAATGTAATTTGACAAATGGGAATTTGCAAACTAGCACTTAATGGATATTGTGTAACAGACCAAATAAAAAAAAATATAATTTTTGACCCTTTCAGAGCTAAAGCGAGCCCTGTAAATCGTCCATCTATTTGGCATTTAGAAAGTTTGTGAAATTATATGGTTGAAAGAATCTGACATAATTGTTAAAATGTATAAAAAAAAAACAAAAGTTAATAGGGAGGAAAAAAGTTTATTTTCACTATATGGTTCTGGGCTTTGAATTCTCTTCACCCGTCTCTCTTATAAAACATTCCCGGGTTACTTAAGCCAATTGGATTTAGACATTTGAAAATGGATGAAAGGGTCCGTAACAAACTGAAACTAACCAATAAAATCTTGGTAATGCTTAACATATACCGGGCCAACGCATGCACTTTTTTCTATGCGCAAACATAGAAAACTAAGAGTCATGGGTCTCAAGGTTTGTGAGAGTAGTCAATGGTGGGCCAAGATCTAAGGAGGGGATCACATGCGGCCAGCAGAAATCTGGATCAGGCGCAAGGTGAGGTCAAACCAGGTGATCAGACGGCCAGACTCAAGCAAACAAGAGACCCCAGGGATAAAAAATAAAGCGACAGAATCAGGAATGGACCCAAAGCGGGTCGGAGGAACACGCTGGGTCAGCAACTGGTCTCGGGCTGCAGAGAGCAGAGCAGTATAGAGCTCACAGGCAACGGGACACCTGAACTCCTATTGTTGAGAGTCTTTATCCATGGCGAGTTAAGGGAAATGCTCAGTAACGGGTTTCCAATTTCCAACAGGGGACGTTTTGTGACATGAAGAGAAGTAAAGACACGCGAGTGTTACAGGTCTCAGCTTGGATCGGTCCCGCATCTGCTGTGTTTTTAGGGTAAAAAAAAAGTCCATAACAACGTTTTAACCCAGTGCCGCCAGGGTCCGGTCTTCAAGGGAATGTGAAGACTTAAGAAGATACAGAACTTATGCATTTCAAGAGCAAACATAAAATTGGGCTAAGAGATTTCTTTCATGGCATTAATTCGTTATAGGATATGACCACAAGGTGGCAGGGGCTTTCCCCAGACTATTGATGTGACTTTGTGCCCCATTGCTGGGTATTTGTGTAGCTGAGTGGGGCATTTAGAAGAATATTGGGGTTTATCTACACAAGTTAAAGGGAATTCAGATGGAAAAGTGAATCGGTGTACAGGCTTATCCCACATTAACGTACACAATGGGGTCCAGAGCATGTGTGTAAGATGTACTTAAAAAGAAGCACCACCTTTTTTCACTTATCAATGTATGTCCCGCAGGGCAATCGCCAGCTCATTTCCACCCCAAATCCCGAAACTCTCAAAAGATGTGCAAAAGACACAAGATGCTGCTACGTGTCCGTTCTGGCAAAGTGCGTGTGAACAAGGGCATGGCGGTGCTGCAGCTATGTCCATAAAGTGAAGGTCCTTAAATTGGGGTATGCCTATATCCTGTAGTGTATAATGTCATATGATATTTGCTTACATTCCAGACATCCCAATACGATGATTATTGTATCGCTAAAAGGAAGCCATCCACGAGTGTGTTTGACTGTACGAATGGCCCTCAGTACTATCATCAATATCAGCTTGAATGTGAGACAACCTTGTCGTAAGGCCCTACAAAGCTGGAGTTCCGCACAATAAGCTCCTCTGGGTCTCCGGGTCGATGTTCTGATACGCCCCACTCCCCGCCTATGTCCCCCTTAAACAGAGACGTCATCTGGATCGCCCACTGACAGCGGTACTCTAAGCCAGGGGAGCTCCTGGTAGCCGCAGCCATATAGTTCCCAGGTATGACAATAACCGTATGACTATTGATCGTCATCTGCTTAAACGCTTAACCACCAGAATCGGAGGGCAGACAGCTGTCTTCGCTGAACCTGAAATTAAGCAGGGTTGTTCTAGATAAGATCCGATAAACCTGGAACTGACCGGAGTCATCAGGGTTTGTAAGCGGGATCGGCCCTGGTGATATTGGCCAAGTCAGTCCCCAAGGGACATGTCAAATGGTGTCACCGTAGGTTCTAGATGCACCACAATCTGTGACAACACACGGGATGGATTTGAGATTTAGGAAGGTAAACAACAATTCTATCGGAAGAAGGGAGGTCCGAAAGCTCATGTAACTTTACTTCTTCTTCTATGCTGACGCAATAAAAAGAATTACGTTTAGCTAAAGACTCGATTTTCTCTTATGGCTTCTACGGCTTTATCTATTTTTCTTATGAAGTTAAACTAGATCTCAGTTCTGGTTTTGGATGGATTTGGCTCGCTTGTCGAGTCCCAGAAATTCGAGTTGCATCGCAGGAAATCTCGTATTCTCCATCCGGTGAGGTGACCGGGGCTTTCACATATCTCTGTTACTATAATGTATTACTAAAAATGGCAGACAGTCCCTTAAGCTGGAAGTCATGCTATTGGCAGACAGTCCCTGGGCTGTGCAGTGATAGGAGGGGTCTCTGCTGAGTGCGAGCTGTTGGTCTCAGGTTAGTTGCCTCTTGAGGGTATGTTGGGGGTGTGGTGTATGGGTTATACCCTCTGTTCAGACCCTGGAGGTCACGTGACTGGTATCAAAGACCCTAACTCTTTCACTGCCTGAGGAGTATGCGAGGCATTGCAAAAACCATTGTAAAGATAAGGGGGAGTTGGCGAGACCTCCTGTAATATTCCATGGGGGGCTCAGTAGTGGGCTTTGGTCCTGGGTATGATATCTGTATTGTTTGTCAATAAAGATATTGTAGATTGTTTGTTTTTGGGGTGTTGTGACTTCCTCTAATTCTACCGATTGTATAACAATCTTCACTATATAATTTGTCATTTTTTATGTGTAACCCACATAGTTTTAGGATCAGGATAATAAATTATAATGATAAATGAGACGGAGAGCAGCTGTCTATCTCAGGATCCATTATGCTGTACCACTACAGCTGGGCGCAAGTTCCATGCTCCCACCACCATTCTGTTAACATTCTAGCTGTTCCATATATTAGATGGGACGACGCAGTTCAATGCAGGCTGTGACAGTTTCATTTTTGGATTTCATATACGAATTATACTCTGAAAAGTTATATTTTGCAGGAAAACTGTGTTTGACCTCTGAAAATAATATATTTTGGTTAATAATTATTATTTATTGCTTTATATAGAGCCATCATATTCTGAAGCGCTGTACTCTGATTGGGCGTGACACGTGCGAGTCCACAATGTATAGGTTTAGGGTTACTTTGCTATATTTGTACTCTGTACAGGCGGAGGAGCAGTGCATTCTGGGAGCAGCACTCACAGCACTGAGGGAGCCTCCCTGGGATCTACAGGGACTGGGTAAGTTTAACTATATAAATGCCATGGTTGTCCTTAACCCCTTAAAGCAAACAATGCTATCACTGTATTAGCCTCTACCACTTCTGCTAGGAGACTGTTCCACTTACCTACCACCAAAGCTTCATTACATTACTTTTAATCTATCTTAATGTATGTGTTTATTGACATGGTAGGTAAAGATGTCTTCTACACCACCCCATAACTTCTCCTGGGTGGAACCTGGGTTACTGGCGGGAATGGCGTTGCCGCGGCTCCCTGCCCACTATGAATATCTGCACGAGGTTGGCATACGGCACCTGGTAACCCTGACCGAGCGCAAACCACCCTACCATGACACTTGCCCAGGCATCAACCTCCATCGCATTCGTATCGTAGACTTCTGTCCGCCCAGCCTGGAGCAGATCAAGAGCTTCCTGAAGATTGTGGACGATGCGAAAGCTAAAGGAGAGGTATGTGGGGGGCATAGTACTCGACACTTATGTGTTGTCTTTATTATTGATTTACATAGCGCTCTCATATTCCACAGCGCTGTACAATGGGTAAAATCCCAAAATTGTGGTTAACCGCCTGCCTCTCTTTCCAGGGAGTTGCTGTGCATTGCCTGCACGGGTTCGGGAGGACCGGCACCATGCTAGCTTGCTATCTAGTAAAAGCCCGTGAAATCACCGGAGTCGATGCCATAAACGAGATCAGAAAGCTCCGGCGGGGGTCCATAGAGACCACAGAGCAGGAGAAATCCGTCATACAGTTTCACCACCACATCAAATGAAGACGAAACGGAAAAGGACATTCAGAACCCGATGCGATTCAAAATGTACAAATCCAAGTTAATTGTTTCATGCGTTCTAATAAGATTTGATCTGTATTTTGTATTTTGTTTGTGTGTTTCGCAGCGGTTTTGTGTAACTTCATACTGTTAATGTGGTGTAACCATATTACATAGCGTTACATTGTATTTCACACACTGTGGGGCTTCCTACACCATGCGCCCCTGTCCTTGGTGCCCATAGCTCCCTCACCCATAAAGACAGGGGGTCCTAACCTTCTTCTACCACTGATCCCCCTATGATCCTTTCTTTGGGCCACTATAATGTATTAGAGGCTCTTGTGTAGAATGTATTAGAGAATCAGTCTGTTTGTCTCTGTATAATCTTAGATTTATAAGATACAGCTTGTTACTCTAGAAAATCCCCCCTCCTGACTGCTTAGCCGGGGATTTCTTTGTTCACGGCTGGTCTGAGATTACTTGTCTCTGGATGTTGGCCAGCCAGCCAGCCGGGAATATATCTATCTGAGCAGAAGAAGTTGGATAAATCAGCTCTGCAAAATGTTTAAAAGACCAAGGAGGTAGTTTTGTTGATGTTCCTTTAGTGCCAAACTATTATTACTAAAGTTAATGGAAACTGCTAATTTTCTGGGAGAAGAAGAAGTCTCTATCCTCCTCCCTCCTTTCTTCGCTTTTTTGAAAAGTGTACATAGAGTGGTTTGCTGTGTCCTGAACTTCTACAGCTTCCGATTGGCTAATTCAAATAACGGAATCTTGGGTGGCCAATGAGAGCCTCTTGCTTCCAGAGTTGATGGTTTGTGGGTTCCAGTTGGTTTGTTTAAATCACAGAATATAACTGATGCCATAAAATAATAAATTCTGCCTCTCTCAATAATGTGAAAATACTGTTTTGTTTTTTTACTTAAAATATACATTTTATATTATTCTGTCGTAAACGTATTGTGGTCTTATATTTGGTCGAAAGCCCCAGGAATCTTGGTTTACTTTTGGGGACCAAAAATTTTTGGCAAAATTAATTTGGACGTCATATCTCGGTCATATTGGAACTGGGTGCGTGATGGGGATTTAACATAATAGCTTCATTCGTTAATAATTAGCAGTTGTTGATTGGGTTAACGGGGCTCCCTAAGTCCTGGACATATGAGTGCTGGGGGGAAATGTGTGTGCGTGTGGAATGAGTAAACTTGGACATGCGCGTGTGAAGCATTTGGTAGACTTTGTGTTGTGCGGCAGGGATCAGTCACTTTTGTTGATGTAAAGTTTATGGTTTAGGTGAACTTCATCAGGATCTACATTGATGATCACAGCGGAGTAGGCACAGGTCCGTGGGGGGGCACACAGGGGGATCGGTTATCCTTAACAAGGAGGACTACTATGCCGAATATCCCACCAACTTGATGACGTTAACACCAGTAAACTACCCAACATCCAGAAAGATGCCGGAAAACCTCCCGGTAGACCGATTACAACCGTATGTTATAAAGCAAAGATCTATAGATGTTCTGAACAAACTAAAAGGACTTTCAGCGGGATGAGGATTGTATTCTGGTAACTGGCGCCGTAGAATCTCTCCATAAAACAGAATTTGGGTTTCCAGGTAACTAAAGACTTCCTATACCAACATTCGTCCCGCGTTCATTGCAGACGGTATTAGTGTTATTAGCTTATTATGGCTGATTAGGAAAATGGGTATTTCTCGCAACACCACAAATGGTCTGCTATTCTACGTGGGTATTACAGGTATATTCATGATATTCTAAGAAGGGGCATATGGAGGATGTAGAGGAGTTTCTTCTCTATATCTACTCCAACAATCGCAGCCTCCCATTAAAGGGCGAATACATCAGAGAAGAACTAAACTTCCGTGATTTAGAAATATTCATCGTTATTAAGACCATCCTTTTTTTAAAGCCGGTGGAAGTAAATGGTTACATGTCTTTGCAGAGTTGCCATTTTCCAACATGGCGGTGTAATATGCCAAAGAGCCGGTTCCAGAGGCTGAGGCGTAATCGCTCAGAGGATTATAACGCCCGAGCGGCCATTGTTAAACAGCGGTTTTCATGGACGTGCTACGCGGCAGCTACGCTAGACACCAGTATAGATTTTATGGGGAAAGTTGACAGGTCGGACTTATTAAAATATACAGAAAAACCTAATTCTCAACAAGAGGCAAATGTTCTGGCCATTTTTTACTTCAATACCAAACATAGGGAAATCTGTGATATATTCACTAAGCACTGGTACCTCCTTTTAAGAGATCCTGTGTTCAGTTCAAATCTCACAGATCAACCCAAATTGGGGTTTAGCGGTGCCCCTGAACTTAGTAGTAATCTGACAACAACCGCTCCCACGCCAAATGATCATTCACATAAAGGCTGCTTCTATTCAGGGCCTCTTCAGGTGTGGCAGCTGCTTCGCCTATAGACAATCTATTCATACATAACAACGACTTTCAGATCGTGCACCGCAGCATGGCGTTATAAAATAAGGGATCTTCTGACCATTTACCTCCCGCAGCGCCGGTGCGGACTGCAGTATGTGGGTAGAACCACAAGATGTCTGAAAACCCATAAAGGGGAATATGTAGGTATATATGTAAGTATTTGTAGGCATATATGTAGGTATATATCAGGAGAAGAATTAAAAACCACGTCACCCTCTGGCCTCATTTATTCAAGTTCTAATTATTTGAAGCAGTTCAATACCATGATTCTTACTTCCATGTAGGACCTTTTCTAATCTGACATCATTGAAGGTGATATGGACCATATTATTCCTGCAGTCCTGTCCTGTACCCACCTCGGCACTTCATCATAGCCATAGTATGAAGGGATAGAATCAGGTATTCGCTTTATCTGTATGAATCTTTATATCGGGTTCTACTGAACGTCATTTTCTGGTCCAGGGGACCACCATTAACCCTCCCAGTGCCAAAAGTCTTGGGCAGTCACGCATGCCTTCCTTTACGAATGGATGCATCACATTCTCAAAGAACGCTATTCTGCATTTCCTGATCAGAAAAGTTAGCAAAAAACAAAAGTTAAAGAAAAAAAAAAAATGAAAAAGTAAAAAAAATGAAAACAAAAACCTGTCTGATCCCTGCTGCTATCCAGGGGATCAGAAATTGTGGCGCAGCCAGCCTCCCCTCACTTGCAAATAAAATTCAGAGTTTGTGAGAGAGTGAGCGCATGAGAGACCATGAGTAAGAGTGCGGGTGAGTGAGTGAGCGCATGAGAGAACGTGAGTAAGAGTGAGTCGGTTTGTCTTAGTCTGTCAATTCTTGTCTTGTCATATCCCTTGATTTTATGTATTGTATTAAGCGCTGCGTAAACTGTTGGCGCTATATAAATAAAAGATAATAATAAATAATAATAATAGTTGTTTATCTGGGATTCCTCCTCTTTTTCAGTCATTTGAAATTGGCAAAATTCATTAAAATTAAAATTTGTACAACTTCAAATGCAAAAATCTACCGTAATTTGGAGTAAAAAATACCACACGTGTTTCTAACAATTTGAAACAAAGGGAATCTTGTTCTGTGAATTAACCAACAAATGCTGGTTATTCACCAGACCTCTACTGCCAGTAAATAGCCTTTGAAAATATTTCTTTGGTATTTGTTTCCTTTTTGATTATTGCAACTAATAAATATTAACGTTTATATTTTTTATTCATATATGTGATTTATAAACATTACAACTACACACGAATAAATATTACGTACATGTATTAATATTTATATAGCCTTTTTGTAACAGTGTGCATGTCTTGCGGCTCTCAAACATATGAAGTCTGTCATCTGTGGTTCTTGGGGACCATTTTTATTTTAAAATATGAAAAAAAAAAATTATTTCCCCCCCCCCAATTTTTTTAAAATTATTTTCATGTATTATTCATGCTGCATGTCCCACTATCCATCAATATGAAAACAAAGCTCTATCTATCCTTGAAAAAAACAAACTATATATATTTGTTGTGGGTGCATGAAAAACGCAGAGGATCATGGCCATAGAAATAGTGATTAGATATAATATAGCGAGAATCATGGCTATAGAAATAATAACACCCTCAGTAAGGAAGGGGTTAATTTAATTAACTAAAAACACCTTTTGTTGACTGATAATTTATTTGGCACTCATTATTATCACGAAGCAAGGAAATTTTGCCTTTTAGCCTCTTAGACCTATTTTCAACTCTCAAATGTAATAAGCTTTTCAACACACTTCTTTATAATAATAGCTTGTTATTAGTAGTTTGGATTCTCCGCCTCTGAACCGGCCCCCTCGTTAGCTTAATTATGCAACATATGGTGTTAAAGACAGCACCTCCAATGAGCTCCAGCACCGCCTCCACTACCCCTTTTAAATAGGGTGTGCAAGTAACTGGCATTCATCTCTGATCCTCCATTGGTGATGGCTCTGGTGGATGACTGCACCTTCAATCTTACGCCATTACCTGCAGCTATACAGCAAGTAAGTCTGGGGAAGGCGCTGTTTCTGCGACGGCATGGCTGACTGAGGCTGATGGGAGTTAACTGATAGGCCACGGGTGACCTTTTGGTGCTGTCACTGGGTTGGCGGCTGCATTGTTGGGCCGGGCATGGTGTCTCGCACAGGATGTCAGGACATCTGAGGCCAAGAGTGGAAGGCAGTTGGGGTCTGCACTCCGGATTATGGAAGCCAAACTCAGGAGGATTTTATTCAGGGAGGATGAAGGGGTCCTAGACTGGTCAGTGGGGTTAGGTAGGGGTTTAGGTCGGGCTTTTATTAGGTCGAGATCTCCTAGCAGGATCCCTGGGAGGGAAGGTGGGGGTAATAGTAGTTTTTGATTGAGGATTCCTGTCAGGCAGAGTTCTTTATCTCGTGGGGGATTCTCTCGTTGTGCCTCGGCTTTCCTCTCCTTCAAGGTTCAGCAGTTTGAGGAGAGCAACTCGTCTGACCCAACGGGGACATCCAGTGGTGGCTTGGAGTGATGGGAGTGTGGCCTTGCCAGATGATTTACGAGAAGGCAGCGGTCAGGAGGCAGCCACCACTACGGTGATTGCAAAGCGGCCAGGTTGTTGCGTGAAGGTTTCCGTTCTGGTTTTTATATTTGGTTTTGTATTCGGCAGTTTCAAAGTTGTAGTTGTAATTTAAAATCGGTTTTGTAGTTTCCAGAGGTGGTGAGGGAAAAGTTAGCTGAGGAGGTCTCTCTGGGTAGGATGGCTGGACCTTTTCTTCGGCCCCCTCTGGATAATTTACGGTTGTCACCGTTGGGCGTTGTACCTGAGAAGGTTGGGAAGTACAGGTTGATTCATCACCTATCATACCTGAGGGGTTTATCGGTAAATGACGATATGGATGGGGTGTTGTATTCTGTCTCCTATGCATCATTTGACCAGACTGTCGAGTTGGTTAGGAGAGCGGGCCCGAATGTTCTAATGGTTAAGGCGGATATTGAATCGGCTTGTTAGATTCACCCTGATTGTCATCACCTACTAGGTTGTTATTTTGAGGGCCAGCATTTTGTCGACTTGTGTCTTCCTATGGGTTGCTCCATTCCTTGTTCTTATTTTGAGAAGATTAGTTTGTTTATTGAATGGGTCGTCAAGGCGGAGGCAGGGAGTCGGTTTTTGGCGCACTGCCTAGATGACTTTCTCTGCGGATGCTGGAATGGGTGACGGGGTTGTTTGGTGTACCACTGGCCGCCGATAAGACCGAGGGTCCTACCACTAAGTTTCTTGGGTCTGGAGATCGATTTGGTCGCGGGTGAGTGCAGGCTTCCGCAGGATAAGCTGGTGGTGTTGCGGGAAGTGGTTCATGAATGTGCCTGTAAAGTGATTCTGCAGCGGTTACAATCTTTGGTGGTTTGAATTTTGCGTGTCTGGTAATACCTATGGGCAGGATTTTTATTAGTTTGTCAAGGGCAACTTCCGGTGTGAAGGTTGCGCATCATTTTATATGGATTTCATCAGCTATGAAAGCTGATTTAGAAGTTTGGGATGTGTTCTTGCAACATCTCAATGGGAAAGTGTTTTCGCAGGGATTCCGTTTCCGCTGAGGAGCTGGAGCGTTATACAGATGCTTCTGGGAGCATAGGCTTTGGGGCGTATTTTCAGGACCACTGGTGCTCTGAATGTTGGCCTGATTCTTGGAAGGGCAGTCCGCTCATGCGCAACTTAGCATTTTTGGAATTCTTTCCTTTGGTTGTAGCTTTGTCACTATGGGTGGGATTTCTTTCGGGATAAGAAAGTATCTTTCTCGGATAACATGGCGGTGGTTCACGCAATGAATCGTTTGTCGGCTTCGTCTATGGAGGGTATTCAGTTGTTACGGAAATTTGTGCTGCTCTGTATGTCTCAACGTGGTGTTCCGAGCTGAGCATGTTCCTGGTTTCTTGAACGTTCTAGCGGACTCCTTATCCCGTTTTCAGTGGGAGCGGTTTCGCAAGGTGGCCCCGGGGGCTCGGGACAAGATGTGGAAATTAGGGACCTGGTAAAGTGGTCCGTATGTAGTAAGGTCTGGGAGGAATGGGATAGGCTGGTTTCATGTGCTGGTTCTGTTAGTACTGCTGCAGATCAGTTGGATGTGTTGCTCTGGTTCTTGTTTGAGTTGTTTTCCGAAGGGGCTTCATCTGCGGCACTGGGGCGTAATATGTCGGCTTTGGCGTTTCTGTTCAAACTTAATGGTTGGAATGATCACGCTAAGGAATTCGGAGGAAGGTTGGTCTAGGGGTTGCTAGGCGTCCAGTATCTGTTCAGGTGTTAAAGAAGGTATTCGACATTTTACCTGGTGTTTGCTACTCAGGTTATGGCGTTCCTTTTGGTGTTCTTTGGGGCTTTTCAGATTGGGGGGCTGTGGTTAGTGGGAGTCGTTCAGGTGTTGGCGGACTTCAGCGGTCTGATGTGGTGGTCAGTGAGGAGCCAGTTTTTATCGTTTATGGCGGTCCAAAATGGATGCGCTTGGAGAAGGATGTGATGTGCTGTATCCATGGCAGGGGTTAGCGCTGTGTCCGGTTCGGGGTTGCTTGGAATTTTTGCAGCACGAGGGCGGATCAGTGTTGTCTCGTTTTCAATTTATACACATTTTTCATATTTGTTTAGGGCGTTTGGGGCTGTATCCGAGGCAATTTGGGACTCGTTCTTTAAGGATTGGAGCTGCTACAGAAGCAGCCCGTTTTGGGTTTCAGTGATGATCTGGTTAAAAAACTGGGTCGGTGAGGTTCCAGTCGTATATTCGCCCGGACGGCTTGTTATGACGGATGATTTACTGGTTTGGGTAATTTATTGGCTTTGTTTTTTTAGGTTTGGTGGCATGGATCCTGGGACCTTCTTACATCTTCTGGGCCGGTGGGAGAGTTGCAGTTCGTACGACGGGACAAAAGCTGGGCTTTCCAGAGGATCGTCTGACTACGGTGGTTTGGTCTTCATGGTGCAGGATGGAATGACGTGTGGAACGGAGATTGCGAGCTGGGCGTTTCAGTGTCTGACCTCACAAATGATCTACTGGATGGATGCGCAACACAATGACCGGACTTCCAATACTTTTGTCCGTATTGTGTATTTGCAGTACTATTAATATAGAAACCCCTCTACTCACCTGTTGCTCATTCTACTCCCCTCCCTTATAAATGTTCCTGACAGAAGAGAAGAAATAAGACAATTGCTGACCTGTGTTTTATAACATCTGACGAAGCCCTGTTATATAGTCCCAATACTTCATTAAATGTGTTTATAATTTGTGCAAATACATGCATTATAAAGTAGTAGTAGTAGTGATTCTGTGATATTATAATTTCACACGTGTGATCAGCCACACCTCACACTAGATGAATTTATAGTACGAGCAATATGCTTGCTGGGAGTGGTTAGATTGTCTTCCCCACCCACCCACACACACTGTTTCTCCCTTAAATGTTCCATCACTTTCTCTAAATGTGGTGCATGGTATATGACATCATATCTCTACACCAGGAAGGACAGTGGCACTGAGGTGGTGGCAGGCTGCAGTTTCCTGGGTTAGGTCTAGGCCTGGTTAATACATCAATGTTTAGGCCGCAATAAACTATGTGGCAGAGATTTCAATAAATACCTTACAGGCACCCATGATGTCCACTAGACTTATTACCATCACAGGAGCCAGAGATATGCTTACTGCGGTGGCTATGATGGCACTGAAGGCCTCTGACTAATGGCTGGCCTGCCATTACTCTCTGATCATTAAATTTAAGCTAGAGCGGTCTTGTGACCATATTTTATATGGTCCATGAGAAACTGGTAGCTCCAGAAAATGGACCGTCTCACAGTTTTAATTCTACAGCACTTCTAGTTTTCAGTACGCTTGGGTTTGGTCTCTAACCAAGCTAAGCAAGGTGTTTGTTTTCAGGGGATTAACACAGGGTTAAGAAAAATTCACTTTTAATCCAGTTGCCACTTTGACAGATTAAATAAAGGCAGATATTGCTTTTATAAAACTGCATAAAATGTTCCTCTGGATTTTGGTTGAAAGCCTAGCTCAGCAGCTAGTATTATGTCACACTATATTCCACATTGATGGGTGGAAAAGAACCTCGCCAACTATTTAATACCTGCATCCAACAAATGCACCTCTCACCTTACGGTTTCACCTGTTCGATATCTCAAATTGTTTTATAAACACTTGGCTACGTGTAACCCCAGATTACAAAGACAATAATCTATTAAAACAATCTCAATCAGGAAAGCCAAATTGCTGAGGGCACTTCAGGGACAACTGAGGTTCCAAGGGTTACAGGCGCAGCACAAAATTAAACTGAGCAGCCAATCCGGAAAAGGAGGCTAAATATGTCTAAAGCACAAGAGATGGGAAGTGTGGGGAGACATTGAGTACCTTAAGATCTCTTCATAGTTATGACGTATATATAATTTTGTACAGATTTCTTGTAAGTAGCCCATTTGATTTTTAGGTGGCAGGGACACTAATGGCTTGTGTTGGCTGTTATGTCAGCTCTTCCCACCAGAGGGCGACAGCACAGCAGCGATTTTCTTAGGTCTAGCAAAGACTGCATGTCCCAGCATGCAGTGCGCAGCCTCCCCAATTGGCTCTATCTGCTGCTCCTGTAATGGGCATCAGACATAAGGGCTGATCTGGCAGGCAGGCTGGCTGCCATTGGTTGTTGCTATGGAAACAAGGGGCGCTTGATTGAAAGAGTGGGCGGGGTTTAGGGACATCACTGGCACTCCCATTGTTATGTTTGCAAGTTGCAGCCTGGCAGGGAGTTCAGGCAGGAATAGAGAGAGGAGGGGAGATAGAGAGCCGTAGAAGAAGGTTGTGGGAGAGGAGGTGAGAGCCAGCACTGTCTGCCACCTGCTCTGGGGCAAACTGCACCTACCTGCAATCAGAAAGCCAGCCTCACATTGCCACCCACGCACTGGTATTGGGTGCACCCAGGATGGGGGGCATGCATAGCATCTGAAGGGGTCAGGGCAGTTTGGGGATTGATCAGTGTGCAGCCTCTGCAGGACCACCCACCCTGGCAATAGGTACTGATCGGGCAGACCCTCCTCATGACCGTGGATGATTGCTGCTGTTGGCATATTAGTGGCTTGGACCTCCCTACCCCAGTCCAGGCGCAGACACCCGGCGCTCGCCAGTAGCCATGGGCCGCATGCCGTAGGGTAAGACATTGCTTACCTATTGAATTTTTTCAATAGTTTTTTTTCAAGTTGTAATTAACCCCTTGGTCTCCAGTGAAATGAATGAGACGGAGCGCTGCTGGTGGCACTGACAGCGAGGGAAAATGTAGCGTGTGTGCGACTTGTTGATCTGAGGATAACAATGGATTTTTTTAAGGTGAAGGTGTAATTTAAAATATGTAAATGGACCCAATTTGGTTATTGTCTATTTCTGGTGTTTATATTTTATATATTTGTTTTATTCATAAACAATATCGTATCTCTCTATCGCCTGTAGTGCGGTACCTTTTTGGGGTCTGCAGACACATTAATGCTATCTTTTTGGGGTCTGCAGACGCATTAATGCTAAGCTGTCAAACCATTCTCTTAAAACAGATGTGCCTTGCAGGTACAGCCCTTGTTGCCTTTAATTTGCTTCTTTTTAACCCTGTCCCTACAGAGTAAAGCTTGTAGGCCTGTTTTGAGTTCATCCAATACATCTGAGTTGTCTTAAGCCCCACCAAGCACTGATATGATACCTTAGGGACTTCTATTACTACACCCTATATACCAACCCAGCCTGGTCTGCCTGTCTGCAGCCCATGCTGGATTTCTGACACGGCATGTATCAGCTTAATATTTACTCAAACCGAGTCGGAAGAAAGGGTAGGAGTGGGCAGAAGAGCTTGCAATCTAGGAAGGGAAGACACTCAAGGTCACGGTACAGCCAGGGTATCGGGATTTAGAGGACCTCGAACATATACAAAGGAACAATGGCCATCACGCTACGCATGGAGTGCAGAATGCCAGGCTGCTGTTATGGACGTTTGCAGACAATCCTCTGTCCTCATACAGCGAATGCAACCAGAGCGCTTGTTTAGAAGGAGAATAAAATTCCAGTTATAATGTATCAATTATGAGGCCATCTCTGTGACGTCACGCTATGGGGGTCACCATAAGACAACTCGTTTGCCACTTCGGGTAGATATCGTAAGGTAGCCCCCGGCGTTGGTCTGAAGGCCCTATCTGCTCTGTGCGGCTATAAAGCTACTTAAAACAGAGGAGGGGGTTCCACCTCCAGCCTCTCGCTAATCCTAAGGCCTTATTATGTCTCTGTGGGGATTTTATGTAGCCTTGGGGGAGACAGTGGAGGGTGCGCCTTTTGCCCCCCCAGATAAAAATATCAAGGCCCGCAAAAAAACATTCAATAGAAGAATAAGTCTGCAGTGGAACCTGCCTGTTGGGTTAGCCGAAGGCCTCGCTCATCTTTTGGGGGAAGCCTTTTAAATCCACCATGTGCAGCGCTCTGGATATTCGGTGAAAATCACAAACACTAGGAAGCCCCTTCAGATACCCCCTCAATGATGCGTCCGTATGCCGTATTTGTTAACCTCTCGTTTCCCAGGTGAGCTTCTACATTTGGAGCACACAGTTCTAGATATTTTTTTAATATCTGTTTTGCATAGAAACAGGGAAACGCAGCGGCAGGTGGGCACGGCACAGCACGGCCCACCCTGTCTGCTTTGTTTATTTGCCTCACGCTACTCCATTCTGTTTTCCCCACCTCAACCCCATAAACCCATTATACGCTGCCGCTCCTGCCTCGCCAGTGGGGATGCTACTCCACGTAGCTACAACAAAGACAATGTCTTCTTAAGCCTTATCTGAAATACAACGTTTTGTGCACGTCGGAGACGAGAATACCGGGTTAGATCGCTGACAGGCGGAAATCCATCATGCTGGGCAGTAGTTGAACCCATAATTTTGGGAAGTTTTGAAGTGACTAGTAGACATTGGCATTTGGACACAGGGAACGGGTAGACTTTCTTCTGTATTAAGTGTACTGTCGCTCCCCTGTCTGATTGGACATAATGGTCATTATTGCTGCCTTGAGTACATTAATGCAAATTGTGGGGGGGGGGGGTGCAAAAAGTTGTTAACTAGTTGCTCCTAATCACATCTCAGAATGCAGGCTGCGTCCATTGTCACCGGATACTTCCAACCTTTCCAGCAGTGTAGACTGCTCATGGTTCATAGTTTTTGGGGGTCTCCCAACCCTTGCATGTTTCAGGATGGTGCCCGTACGGTCTCTGGATGTGAATTCACGTAGTAGGCTTGTATTCCAGTCGCCCAGTTCTTGCTTGCTGGTCGTCTGCCTTGATCGGAGACCTGCGGCTTCTCCATGGATGTGGTTTTAATCTGACCCAAAAGGAGCTGGAACTTATTCAATCCATGTCAACCTCTGAGAAGCTTTGCTGTTGTCTAGTTTCCTGAAGGACGCTGTGGTTAAACAGGAACCAAGTGTTTTGCTGTATAACACAACATGAACCTTACTGTTTCCAGAATATTAAGACTTATAGCCTAAGATTACAATAACTGGTGCAAGACTCGGAAGGAGGGATTGGATGGGTTACTCTATTTTTTTTGTAAACTATAAAAAATAGCTCGAGCAGCTCCGTGGTAAGTCGGAAACTTGGCCAATTTTTCAAGTTTAGTGAACGGCTGACATATAGAAATTGTGAATGGTCAGAGGGGCAACGCAGAGATCTAAACTGACTTCAAACGGTTAGTTTAATGTTCGACATAAAATCGGGCTGCACAACCATCCTTTGTGCCATTTCATAGGACTCGTCATTCCCCTACGCTGGCTCCAACGTGTGATTAAAAAAAAAAAGTTAGATATTGAAATTGTCAGAAAGTTGGTAAAGTCCATGGCACCCTTTGGGGAATATTATGAGAAGGCTGGATATATATAAAATCTTACAACATGAAAGCACTTCTATGTTTACATTTAGGCCATATTCACATTATTTTCAAAGCATTAAGCATTGAAACCTTACATTTTTTGTCCATTCTATCCTAAAATAGGAAACTAAAGAAGAAAGCTAGTGGAGATTTACATGGAAACCCATTTTGTTAGTTGGCTGAAGTCCGATACATTGTCAGATACGTGGCAGACAGCAAAAAATTAGACGGAAAATCTTTTTTTCCGGTTGGAAAAAAGTCAGAATACGGGATTGAGGCGCGTTCTAATTTAAAACATTCTTCTGGTTTTGCACGGAGAATATTGTGGGCTTGGAGCGGCGTTGGCTTGCGCCAAAAAAATATTTCAGTCTGGGTGAGCCAGACCGTGTAGAAGATCAGCTTCGCGTACGCTTGGGGTTCACCCGCTGATGGATGCGCGTTTGTTCTAGGATGTGCCATATTGTTGTGTAGAATGTGTTTTAATTTAATTTATAAAGCCGTTTTCTGCTGTTTCTATACACATTGGGGGTTTAGGGCTTTAGAAACCCGCGATGCCCTCATACCCAGCAACCCTTCCGAGCTCCTAGAAAACAGGCGTATGCGTTGGAGGTAGAAAGGACTGGTCAGACTAAACAGGGAAACTTGGCAGGTGTGTCTCGAGGGCTTGGAAGTCCCAGGCGTTGCTGGGAGCCATCTCTCACACAGCTTATTGTACTAATGGACAGTTATGTGGGAGGGTGTGGACTAAGTCAATATTGACTCTGGGTTGTGAGGGTACGTTAGGCTTTAAGTTCTTGCTCACTGAGTGCTTCTAACCCATCCCCCTCTGTTTTTTTTGTTTTTTTTAACAGGTTTGGGAAGAAATGCCCCACATGCCGAGAAGCAGGTGCTAGACCAGTAGAGGTGGATCTGCAGGTGGAAGGACTCTCACTGTGGTCCTGCTCTTTGGAAAGTACACCTCCAGCCTCAGGGTGATGCCCCCTGTCTGCCCATGAGAGGATCCTGATTGGACGCCAGCCGTGGGCACTGTGACATTTCCTTATTTATTTATTTTTTGGAGGGTCGAAGCGGAGATTTCCGTGGCGATCTCCGGATGCTGCCAGTTGAATTTGCCGTCGCTGGGTTCCTGCGCTTGGTTGGCAGATCTGTGCTATGCATTGGTGCTTCTGGATTTATTGTGTGTGTCTGTTCTCGTGCTACGGTGAAGGTCAGTCCCGCTACTCCCTCACAAAAAGCCAAGAGCCCTAATAGCAAGAGTGTATTTAAATTACTTGTATTTCTCTGGTACATGAAAGGGTCTGTGTTCAGTAAAAATGTTTAAGACTCCCTGAGCTGATGTAATAAAATAGATCAATTTACTTAGAGCTCTGTAAGCTACTGTGGCTGGCTCTTTTTCCCACCTCAAAGGGGTCAGATTTCCTAATTGAGACTCCCCAGTCGGGTCCTCATGGTGTCTGCGCATGTACGGGAACTTGAGCCCTGATTGCAGAAATGGGGCAAGGTTTTGTGTACAGAAACGCATTGGAACATGACATCATATCAGCGCTGCTCATGACATCACGCATGCCACGGTATTTGTCATGGAATCCTGGTGCATTTTATTACATCTTGTTTAAACTCGGGCACGTTGGTTCAAATGACTGAAAAGGGCTGTTGGAGAACACTTTATTTACACGACCTCTAACCCGAAACACCCGTGGGTCAGCGTCTTAAACTTCTAATACAGCTCCAGGACGCATGGACAGTCTGCAAAACGCAGGTGCCTACAATATATAATTACTAATGGCACCTCCATAGTGGTACAATATACCATATAGCTACCATTATAAGTCGAGCATCAGTTCCACGGCTTAGAAATGTGGGGAAAAGGTTCTTTGTATAGCCAGGAAAAGACACATATTTAATTAGAAATATTTCTATCTTTGCATCCAGCAGTAACTATCGAGGAAACGGACCCTATGTCCAGAAATCAGCCCAGGAGAGCTGCTTTCAGGATCTCCTTAGATCAGCACAGGAGAATCAATCTGTGCCTGTCCCACTGGTACTAATTATAGGGTAACCTGCACCTTTGGGAGCGGCAGACACCTGCCCTGGTGACACCTGTAGATATTGAAATACTGAAGTTTTTTGGTTTTTTTTTCTCCCCCTAAGCTTAGCGAGTAAACAGAGCTCATATAGTTGTATGTATTAATTTAACATGCGTTAAAGTTTACTGGTAAGACGCGTTACTGATGGTTGTTTCTCTGAATCGTGTACATTGTATCTGAGTCTGACTTTTACCTTTAAACATTAATGTGGTGACATGCTGTGTGCGGGCGGCCGTCACGGGCCGCTGCCTCTGTTTCATATGTTAAGGAACCCTGTGCTCTATCAGAGCGGCTCCATTAACATGTAGAAGAACCTGATCAGTCACCTCTTATTAGAGCACCAACCAACTCGAGTGTGTGCAGTTACGCGTTATCTCCTCTCTCTGAAATTACAGACCTTCACTAAACCCCCCATCCCGAAGCAGAGTATTCCTACTTACAGCACCCGTACCTTTATACTAAAATGCTTGCCCTGGTTTAGAGAAGATTTTCAGAAATCCTCCTGCATCTACATTTATGTAAATTGTAAAGCATTATAGAAGCATCATAGCTTCCCTGATGTAAAATAATGCCCTACATTTAGCCCAAATATCCGCGAAGTTCATTAACGCCAGCCGTCTCTCCATCTAGGTACTATCCGATCAGACGCTCAGATCGTGGTTGGCCGCGTAGGGGAGAGTGCGGTGCTGGGGTGCAGCCTCCTCCACCAGGAAGTGGGGCGCCCTCCTCTCTACGTCATCGAGTGGGTCCGCTTTGGCTTTATGCTGCCGATCTTCATCAAATTTGGTCTGTATTCTCCCCGTGTGGACCCCCAGTACCTAGGTAAGTGCTGGGCTAACTGCCTTTACTTTACATTTAGTTTCGTAGTTTTGAGAGGCTTTTTCAGTTTCTGTAACGACCTATCATCGCCTGCTTTTGTGCCACGTGACAAATGAGTATTCCCTGAAAAAACATAAATGATGCCAAATTTGCCGTGATTAAACTGTCTTCCGGGAAGGAGTACGCAGCTAGGAATGATCTTTCTAATCGTTCATTACTGACCGCAAGAAAACTAAAGTGGTGATCCAAGGAGACATGAGACTTGGATGTCTAGCCCAAAATGCTCCACTTTCAGGGTGGTTAGATCAGAAAGATTCTATTTCTATTATGTTTTGTATACAAAATGCAATCATAAAACGGCATTGTGTGGCTTCTGTTGGTTAATAGAAAGCTTTGGTGGTCAAAGGTCCAGTTGAAGGAGCTGCTGATCTCTCTGAGGCCCTTCTGTGTCTCGTTGTGACCCGATCCTCCGAGACAAAGCGAGATCCACGCCTGTCACCAGAGACCGGGGATGAGATTACAGCGAGACACAAGCCCATTGTTGGCTACCTGTTGTAATGTATACGGGCAGGTCTTGCAGGAGGAGTCTGGTCGGAAAGGAATGCGGAAGCCGTCGTCGTTGCCATTGTTAGACAAACTGAGCGCTTCAGTGAGAAGCTTCGCTGGTGAATGACAAATTGTAGGTTTTTTTGTTTGGTTTTGTGACTCTGGGATGTTTCATGTCTATTCAGGGCTTTGCTTTTAATTCTGACCTTTTTAGGACTCTATGGATGCATTTTCCCGAAATTCTGTCTGTTCTCCGCCGTATAGATTGTTGTAAAAGGATTTAAGGCCACCTGTGCTAAATGAGCTCCTAAGCAATAGGACAATGTGCAATGCCAATGACACAGGATGGGGGTCCCATGGGGGTCCCTCTGGCTATATCCCGGACATAACTGAGCCTGGGAGTCATTTACAGGATCAGGGGGATGCTCGACGCTGAATCTCCAGTCGTTTCAAAACGAACGAGGAATTTGCACGAGACCAATATCACGAGAATTTCAGTGTTTGCAGTCATCGGAGGCCTGTGCCTTGATGGACTCTGGCAGCCGGAGGGTTAAGCAGCAGGCATTCTCCTGGGATCTTAAGATGCCCCCTGGTTTGGCCTGGGCCTCATTCCAAGGTTAGGGGTGTCACACCGCATTATTCACGCACCATAGCAGATGGAGTGAGGGTATTAAAACTGAGTAGGGGGAGGCACAGCTAATTGCGCATGCAGAAATGGCCAGACTGTGGCATGTTCTGAAGCTTGGGGGAAAGTGTGGTAGCTAAGTGGGCAGCCTCCCAGTAGAGGTGGTAGAAGGTAATACAGTGAGGGGATTAAACACGCATGCGATCGGTACACGGCTCCTGAATCTAAGACAAGACCAACGACTCATTAAGGTTTGAGTCTCAAACCAGGGTTGTAAAGATGGTATCTGTGCTGAATAGACGAGACGTTCTAGAAGACAGCCTTTTGATCATAAGGGCTGTTGGCAGTTTCAAGGGGGCATTTATGAATGTTTGTTTCGTGATGTTGCTGTGGAGTCACTAAAGCCCCAATTACCAAGTATCTGAAAATGGTGACTTCTCAAATTTCTCAAACTAGTGGAACCACTTATTGGGACAGCAATAGAAACAGACATTACGATGGTGAGGATAAGGACTGTGTAAGGTCTGATTCTCTCCATCAGAATCTGCCGTCACGTTCTTTGAGTAATCTGTGTCCCATGTGCGTGCGCGGCAGGGTTGAGGACACACCAAAGCCATGTAACGAACACAAACCACAGCGGTGAGCTTTGTCTTCTCGGAGGGCAAACAATGTCTGCTGTGAATCGGTTCCCAACACAAAGGAGGCCTTTCTTTGGCAGGCAGGGGAGGGTCCCAGACCGTCATTGATGAAGCCAACGGTCACTTATTAACTAGGTTACGACATAGGTATCTGGGACCATTTACATCCAAAGCCTTTCACTCATTCTCTGATGCTATGGGTGGGAGAGCTCTGAATTTTGAACTCAAATTCTCTGCAAAGCATGGTGGTCTTACAAAGGGACCAATCAGACGCGTTCCCAGTAACGGCCGCAGCGCAGAATGAGATATGGACCTAGTAACGATTCCCATCCTACTGCTATAAAGTAACAGACCACCGATGCCTTCCACGTTACTTGAGAGAGATAACCTAATGAGGTCACATCTTGCCTCATTCAGGTTCTCGGTAAATACTTAGTTTATGTAGTGACAGTGAGGCTAAAGTCAATTGTTGCCATAGCAGCAGAAATACATCCCAAGTGTCTTGTGTATAAAATTGTAGACTGAAAGTAACTTTTTGTTGTAAATTTCACAGAAAATGAGTAATTTATGTAATGTGGATTCAGTTAGGAAAGAGGAGGGACTGGCCAAGCCATCCAGGGGCGCTGGAGATTGGTGATGTCTTAACCCTTTTTTTAATGTTCTCCCGAAGCACAAAAGCCGCCTGCGCACTTCGGCAAACCAGTCCCTGCTTCATGTGACATCCAGAAGGGGTATTGTGTGATGTAAGCGTATATGCTGGCTATATGTTACCGTGGGAAGCGGTTTGAGCTTGGTTCTACTTTGATATAACAAAATGTTCTGCAATCTATACTGGCCACAAACTAGACCTCGCTTACTATAAAGCCCCCTACAGCCAACGTCCTTTGGCTCATCTGTCTGCCCCCATAAGGAAGGGATATCGGGTCCTTCTCTCATACAGATCCCCTTTATCCCCTCCACGTTTAATATAAAAATGCAGCTCCCAGGGCAACGGGCTGTTTATTTTCAACCGAGGGGCCACATGTCCTTTTAAGAAGCTGCATCTTCCAAGCCGTTACAATGGCCGGGGGGGTTTATGGTGTCTGGAGTTAAATTCCGTTGGCCTAGTTACCAGGTGGACGGGAGGGAGGGATCCCGGCGTTGCAGCAACGGGCTTTGGGTTTATTGGGAGTTGGGGGGGGGGGGTACGTTGAGTGTAATTCTGCCCTGTCGCCAAAAAACAGGAGCCCCCCATCATTAACAAGCTCTTCAAAAGTTTATGAATATATTTAATTTATGACCATTTCGTTTAATCTGCTTTGTAATTGGCGCTGCCGAAATACTTGGGGTGATATGTTGACGACATATCTCAATATGTAAAACGTATACATCTTATAACAAGCATATTGTATAAAAGCAAATGAAAGGTGTAAAACCGAGAAAATTTTGTGTAACTTTACCAAATGGGGCAGGCATGTAGGGTTAAAAAAAATGACCAACCCAAAATAAAAATTACTTTACAAAAAAAAAAATGACCAACCTTTTGAATAGCGAAATGGGGGATGGGGTTTTGTGACTTTGTGCTCTATTTAGAAGAATAATGGATTTTATTTACCCCGTTTTAATTTATGAAGCCGTTTCCTGCTGTTTCTATACACATTATCGGGGCTTTTAGGGCTGTAGAACCCTGTCATATCCTCATACCCAGGGAATGTATAAACTGAAAAGGGACACTTGGCAAATATGTTTAATAGACCTTTGGTATGTATAATATATAGCTCCCCACAGGAGAGATGTGCCGGGCTGTGTCTGCCAAGCAATAAAGGAATCGTTGCACTTTCACAGGTTCCTGGGGACACCAAAACCCTTCCCGTGTACACAGTGGCTTCAGTTTTTACTGCCAACAATAAAAACTTCTTTGTTGGATCACCATAAAGCAGCCAAAAAGGTTGCTCTGTGAGTAGCCAGGGTAATAAAGTTCTGGCACAGGACGCCCTGTTCTAGGTCTCCCCCCTAAATACACAACTTGGTCCAAAGGCCACGTAATGAGTAATAACACTCATAATGTGAAGACAAAGTACCTGCCAACTGCTGGGAATAGTAACAAGGAGCCAATGAGAAGGCTCTATAATGGGAAGACTCGTCCAAAAGTGTACAGTCTCCTTGGGACTCTGTCCTAAAGAGCTTACAGTCTAGCAGTATAATGGCAGACCCTGTCCCCAGGAGCTTACAGTCTAGCGGTATAATGGCCGACCCTCTCCCAAGGAACTTACAGTCTAGCGGTATAATGGCAGACCCTGTCCCAAGGAGCTTACAGTCTAGCGGTATAATGGCAGACCCTGTCCCCAGGAGCTTACAGTCTAGCGGTATAATGACCGACCCTCTCCCAAGGAACTTACAGTCTAGCGGTATAATGGCAGACCCTGTCCCAAGGAGCTTACAGTCTAGCGGTATAATGACCGACCCTCTCCCAAGGAACTTACAGTCTAGCGGTATAATGGCAGACCCTGTCCCAAGGAGCTTACAGTCTAGCGGTATAATGACAGACCCTGTCCCAAGGGGCTTACAGTCTAGCGGTATAATGGCAGACCCTGTCCCAAGGAGCTTATAGTCTAGCGGTATAATGACAGACCCTGTCCCAAGGAGCTTACAGTCTAGCGGTGTAATGGAAAGACCCTGTCCCAAAGAGCTTACAGTCTAGCGGTATAATGACAGACCCTGACCCAAGGAGCTTACAGTCTAGCGGTATAATGGCAGACCCTGTCCCAAGGAGCTTACAGTCTAGCGGTATAATGACAGACCCTGTCCCAAGGAGCTTACAGTCTAGCGGTATAATGGCAGACCCTGTCCCAAAGAGCTTACAGTCTAGCGGTATAATGGCAGACCCTGTCCCAAGGAGCTTACAGTCTAGCGGTATAACGGCAGATCTTATTCCTATTGTCTGTCTGTAGTTTCTGTATTGAGATTCTGTGGTGTGCAGATGGCATTTCTGTGTATCTGTTAATGTGCTCATTTGTGTGTTGAGTAACATGTATTCTGCCCGTGTTTTTATTTTCATAATGGCACAAAGTACTTAAATCTAAGCGCTGGGTGATTGGCAAAAGGCTGGTACACTGTGCAAGGGGGCACTAGCAATCTGTTACTGGCCTAGTGTTTTAAATAGAGCCTTGGGAGCTAAAGTGTTAACAGACATGGCATTTGAGAAGCGAACCAGAGCTTCCCACTGCAACATCTTTTGAAAGTTTGAAAAATGCTGGGGACTTTGATCCCTCCCTTTCATCTATTATACCCCATTCCCCCTCCCCGCTGCAGCCCAAACCGTATCACTTTCTGCCGGGTTTCCCGGTGCAATTTTAATCAAATCCATTGTTCCCGCGATGAGGTGCGTTATTTCCGAGCGGAAAAGCTGTCTAGGATACTTCAAATTGCAGAAATCAGAAGAATCGTGTAACGTTTTGGAACTCTCCCTTCTCCGTAGCGGAAAGACTTTTGCGTGTATGTGTTTGCACACCGCGAGAATTCTTCTGAGATCCCCTTTATTAACACGTCCCTCACATGGTCACTACATTGTATGTGTCCGGGGTCAGTGAAGTCACACCACCATCCGTGTTGCTGAAACGCTTAGAGATCTGTCGATATTGAGCTTTTTTTCCCCAACATGTCGTTTAGTGTCCTCGCTGCTCCGGCCACTCTACGCATGTTCGACCCGTGTGGCTTTAATGTGTCGCTGCCCTGACTCGCGAAGCCATAAGAGGAACACAGAGGATTTCCAAAGACCCCAAGTAACCTCCAGCAGTCCAGGTTTAAACCACAAGCTTAACCCTTGTGAGACAGAGCCAAGGCAGGGGGCCGTTAACGTGTAACAATTGGATATGAATTGAAACCAGAAATGTAACGCGATCACTTGGCGTATCAATGGCCCCATAAACGGTGCAGTAATTCCCACGTGGGCTAATTCGTAGCTGGTGCCCTTTATCAGTGATGTAGTAAGATAAACTAAATGTCAAGAAAAGCTGACGTCACCGATTTATTGTAACGATATGACTTTGTAGCCACCGTTAAAAGGTGTTGGCAGGACAGCACCCCAAAAGTAGTCCAGATGTTCGAGTTGCATGTCAGTGTATCAGAGGCATGGGAGTTAATGAGCCATCGTGCGGTGGCCCCCGGGTTTTTAGAGGTGATCAATGCCTCTCGTTTGTACATTAGTCTGTTCAGGGCTTATCCACTAGTAAGACAACCGGATTTTAGCCAATTGAAATTTGGCTAATGTTCTGATCGGATCAGCCGACCGATAATAGCACCAGGCAATTAAGGAGATTGAATCTGCTCCTCTTGTATTATCTCCAATCTCCTTCTGCGCGGACCACAAATCCGACTAGGAAAATGAATGGTGGCGGAAGCAGGGTCAGCTTTTAGATCAGTTGCCAAGCAAGGGCTACCATGAGCTGCCTGGGGTGGCTACATTTCAAAATCAACCTATTCTTTACCTTTAAAACGTTGGTCTTGTATATCTGAGAGCTGGCTTTTGTCATGGTCGGAGGTTTGAGAGTGAGCAGAATTTGTACACTTCACTGTGGATAATAGTTTGACCAACATTGACTTTCTACACCTGCTTTAAAGCAGGGATCTCAAACTCCAGGTCTTGCGCACAACACTCAGCTGTTGAATGTATGAGGTGATGAATTGTATAAACTTATTTGTGTTCGCTAAAGAGCCATTATCCATGGTCCAACCACCCTTGCTGTAACATTTCTGAATTAAATATGTTTGTGCGTCTGCCAATAAACTTTCACAGTCCATGGAAGGGCAACTGAAAAGCTGCTGAGCCGATGGGACAATTAAGGCTTTCCCAAGACCAAAATAGTGTTTATTACATTGAACCCATTTATTGCCTAGGAGGCCTTTTGTTTGTTGCCCCTGTTCCTACAAAAGGTAAAAGTCCATGCTAGTGCTTTAATTCTTTTTGTAAGTTGACTCTCATTTCTCTTGACTGTCACCCTTCTCTCATACATGCCCTTCCTTTTTGTGTGTTTATTTATGACCTTTATCTGTGATGACATCCTATTACAAGGCAGACAATACATTTGACCTTTGCCCCCTCGACCTCTTCCCACATTAAGAGCGGGGGGGGGGGGGGGGGGACCCCTTTGCATACCAAGGCATAATGATTCTTCAAGTCTTCCAAGGATTAATACAAAGGAATTCTGTTAAAAATACTCTGCTTTCCTTAAATGGTCCTCTTATCAATGTTTAGTGGGGTTAAGATGCATTCTCCTGTCATCCCAGTAGACCCTGCGCAGCGTCCCACTTAGAATTTCTCCTTATAAAAGTCAAATATTAGTGACATGTTCCAGCCTCCACAGCTCTGGCCTATTCTCAGACAAACATTTTTGGTACTTTATTTCTCCTTTTGTATCCATAAGGCTTGTGGATTTTTTAGTAAATATGTTCTCCATAAATAGGACCATTTATATTAACAGTGCTGGCCTTTTTTTATCTCTCCGGAAGGTCGAGCGCGCATTGAAGAAGGTGCGTCTCTCCATATAGACTCTCTGCGCTCTGAAGACCAGGGCTGGTATGAATGTAGAGTGCTTTTTCTGGATCGGCACCACAGCGAAGAGGACTTCCAAAACGGGACCTGGGTCCACCTCACTGTTAACTGTAAGTTGTGTTGGTGCAACCTGTCTTCTGCTGTCATGTTTCACTGCGCCCATCTGACTTTATAGATGGAAAATCTTTAAGACCTTGGTACTCGTGTACTTCTCAAAATGCAATGTCGCAGCCCCTTACCAGTACAGCCAGTGAATAAACAAGTGGAGGAAAGGCTTTAATGATTAATCATACGGTGGAGTATGTGGTGCAGTATCTGTGCACCCCAATATTCTGTCTTAGAGCCCTGCTTGCTCTGCTGTCACTGATTTTTTTTTTTAAAGAGCTGTGAGTTTGGAATATAAATTGTTAGAAGTCAACAAAGCCGTTCTTTTGAAGTGACCATGCGAATCATAGGGATTACCTGGTGGTTGTGATCCTCCCCCACTGTGCAGAAAGAGGCAGGGATGGAGGGACCTATAGACTGCAGGATGCCTTCTCCACAGTGGCCACACTGGAGACTGAAGGACCTCTCTGTAGAGCATGAAGGAGGCTCTCCTTTCTTCCTGCCCCCTGATTTAGCCTGCCTGTAATCTGCTTTGTCCTCACACCCCCTGCTCACAGGCTGATAAGGAAAAATGAGCCCTGTGGTTGGACTTGTGATAACAGATGAAAGATATTTTCCCATGGCAGGTCCATGAATTGCCAGACCCCATGGCAGCCCATGCTAATTAGATCAAAAGTAGTTTCTTCCGACCTTTAACCTTTGGCCTAAGTCTATTGGTCCACTGCTCCTGCCCTGCTGACAGAGTTCAGAGGGTGGCAGCTTGTCATGGGGTCTAGGTACAGCTTGTTAATCGATAGAGTGTAGAGAAAGATCTCCGGTTGCCTTTTGGTGTCTTAACATTAGGGCTTCTTTGGAATGCGTGGAAAGACTAATGGCGTAGAAGAGCTTTCATAACGCTTTTTATCGGGAAAATAATGGTTTATCATGTTCTGTAAAAATGTTTTCCCACAAATGTGATTAGAAGCTATAGCAGCAGATCCGTCCTATTAACCCACACACTGCTCCTCCTCAAACCAACCTGTTATATAAAAACAGCAACGTGATACCATTACCAACACAATTTTGCACACTTGCCGCTTTGGTTTAAAAAAGGCTTTTTATAAAAAAATAGCTCTGAGATTAGCGTGGCCTCTGTTCAATCACCTTAAACCAAGGAAAATGCTCCGTTTTTTTCAATTCAGTGATCTGGTATTTTCGATTGGCTGCTGGGTTACTATGACATCACTACAACCAATAAGAAACTGATGATTTGCAGCAGGGCTCCCCTGCCCAAATCCAGACTTATCCTGAAACGCAGCTTCAGGGTGTGATGAGAAACCAGATTTCTGTTCCCAAAAACTAACTTAATGATATTTTCATATGGTAATTGGACTATGCATGTATAATAAACTGTGATTGGAGAAGCCGCCTTATATGTAAATACATGCCTTAATGGTATTTACGTATGTTGTGTGTGTTGCTCTCTCCCAGTTAAAGGGGTGATCGCCCCACCACACAGTAGACACCCAGATCTTCTAGAGTCTGGAGTTTCACGATGTAGCGAAGGGAAAATCGCATAAACTGCTTTCCTGTCCTCGTGTTGCGTGTTTCGTTGTTTGGTTTGGAAATACAATGCAGAGCAGTGGTGTAATTAGTGTGTTCTGTGCTTGTTTAATTTGTGGTGGGAGTGTGTGATGCTGCCAAGTTCCCTCTTGGAACCCCTCAAAGACCGCATCAAATTCCTTGGGTGGTAAAGCCTTGATGTGGCTTTTTCCTCCCTTTGTGAAACCCATAATCCAGGAACTATAAGCAAGAGAGCAGACAAAAGACCAGGAGGCCTCATAATGCCTTGAAAGTTTAAGGTACGTCTCTCCAGATTTTTGATATAACTTCGCCGGTGTAAACCCAAACTGTCTAGACCATCATAGCTTGGATCATCTGGAGTCTTTGTTTGAAAGCACTCAGCTTCTGGCTTCCAAGCTAGGTGATATGTGGCTCTGAATGACGCAGCTGGGGTATTACCGTGTACATCGCAGAGTACGTGTGCTTAACCTGATTCCAACGTAACCAGTGTGATTTTTCTTGCTACATTAGAAGAACCTTTGTTTTGCACGACAGAACTAGATTATACCTATATGATGGTATGGACAGTAGACAACTAGTCTACTATTAGCATCATCTGGTGTCAGGCACCGGTTCATTGTGTAGGGGGCTGATGGAGCACTAAAGTGCCATTTGGTGAAAGGCTACAAAGGACATTAAATCTCCCAATTTACATTAGATAGTAATAGTCCTACAGGGTCCAGTTGTTTAAAGCTAGTACGAGGTGCTTCAATGAAAAGGTGTGGGAACCCCCAAAATTCCACTGTTTCCTGTCCCCTTTTCATGTCCGGTTATTCTTGGTAGAACTGCAACTGATTCCGTTTGGTTAAACCTGATGCAATCATGAGAAACATTACGTGGCTCTCCATGGTAACTGCTCCATGTTTAGCAACTCTACATAATGTCCGGTGCAATGAGGACCCCAGTGACATTCAAGAGGTCCCATACGCCGCCACTCTCTGAATCTTTGGTTAACGTTGTGCATGCTTCATTATCTAAAATGCCTTTATTTTTCCCTTCAGCCCCACCCAGTTTCCACGAGACTCCGCCCATGTATGTGGAAGTGCGCGTTGGAGACACCTTGACTCTCACATGCGTGGCTTACGGGAACCCTCAGCCTGTTATCTTATGGAAAAGAGATGATGTCATTCTGGAAAGCAGAGACGGGATCCAGGTGAGTGCTAACATGGGATTAAAGGGAGCCACATTTAGGAGGATTAGACATGGCTTGATTCACAGACCATTTCATGAGAAGCTCCTCATTTAGTTAGCGTCAGCCTCTGACATCACACTGACATCTCCCAAGTGACACCTGCGTGCCTCAAGTGCAAAACCACTCCGGGGCAATTCTAAATGTATAGGATATTTTACACTAAACACAAAAGAAACTGAAATCTGTACCCAGTCAGATTTTTGTGTGTTTTGTGCGAGGCTTTGCGACTGTTTACTCAAGCTGGCCATCGTGAAGCCATCCATTGTGTCTGCGTAGCTTCATAGAACAAACAGATGGGTGCACAGTATCGGCTTTTAAACAAAGGGGGATTGTCATTCTCCCATTCTGCCTGAATTCAGAAGCTTTAATTAGTGTGAATCTGCTGCCCCCTAGTGTCTGCCTGCTGCGCTGCACCATACTAACATCATTAGAATTAACCAGTTATATTACTAAGTCACATTAGCATGTCCAGGTTATTTACGACACATTCAAAGTAGGTAATGCCAGAACAGCTGATGCATGAGAAAAGTCTTTAATTTATACCCTTCAGATAAACAATGGTTCATTACGCATCGTGGGGGTGGAGCGCTCCAACGCTGGGATGTATACATGCCACGCTTCCAGTGAAGAAGGGGAAATCATGCACACCAGCCGCGTATTAGTCCAAGGTAACCAACATCTGACGCTCATAAATACCAGTAGCCTGGTTTCTCCATCTCCACCTCTGAAACTCAGAGGTTTGTTTAAAAATCACTACATTATGCTAAGGCTTGATGCTCCTTGTGGGAACCTGGAGACTGAACCCTTGTCTGTCCTGCTCAGGTCCTCCAACCATTGTGGTTCCTCCTGAGAATACAACAGTTAACGTGTCACAGGATGTGTTTCTGACCTGCCAGGCTGAAGCCTACCCGGCCAACCTGACCTACAGCTGGTTTCTGGGAAGCACCAATGTATACCTCCTCAGGTAAATGGGAGACGTCCCAGCACAGCCACATTACTCTGATATAACTGATGAAACAGTTTCATTGTGAGTTCTTGATAAACTGTCAATGACCTACAAGTTCTCCAATGGCAGATCAGGATGCTCCTTCACCCGGCAGTGATGAAAACTGACTTTGCAGCATATGGTTGTTCCTGCATTTAGACTTCTGGTGTATAGATAAAATCTCACTGGCCATTTGTGATAAAAACGACTGGCCAAAGGCACCCCATTGTAAAATGGACACAATATTTTTATCGTCTACTGCTCTTGGCATATCTACAGGGTAAAGCTCAAATTAACCAACCTTCATGTTCCACTAGTAATCTCCAGTCCAGGGTCCGAATTTTGGTGGATGGGAGCTTTCTTCTCCAGCAGGCCACTCCAGAGGATGCTGGGAAATACACCTGCATTCCCAGCAACGGGATGTGGAAGTCCCCTTCGGCCTCCGCCTACCTCACTGTGTTGCGTACGTACAAGTCGCTCGCTCTGTAGAGAACTATGATATATTGGGATGAATTTATTTGCAATTCTGCTAGTATTTTGATATTTTAAAAACATATATATTTTTATGATACTGTCCCTTTAAGTGCCTCTTAAAGGCCCGCCCAAGCTGCTGTCATAATGGGTTTATGCGCTTAGTTACTTTTGCAGGAGTAATCATGTTTGTGGTTCCATGTTCTCTGTAGATCCAGCCTATGTGACAGACATGCCTCCAGAGACCTACCTACCTATTGGGATGCGGGGCATTATCAGGTGTCCGGCCAGAGCCAACCCGCCTTTACTCTCTGTCAACTGGACCAAGGATGGCGTGCCACTAGAACTGGAAAAGGTACACCCTCTGTCAAGATATTGGATCTGATCTTCCCAAGGTCCTGCAGGAAAGCCCTTTCTCTTGACTGTTCCTCATGTTGTAAAATCTATTAGGAACTTCTCAAATTGTTCAAAATGAGTTACACCTCACAAAGCAGATGTCATAAATGTTTAAGATGTCTGAAAACCTACAAATCACATTGTAAGGCTTTGCTACACGAAAGTCCATGAGCCAGTAGCTGAGGGTCTCGCATGTAGAGATGATTAAATCTAATTGTCTCTTGTTAGTTCCCTGGTTGGTATCTTGAAGAAGATGGCTCACTGGTGGTTACCACAGCAAATGACGATGCTCTCGGAACATACACATGTACACCTTATAACAGCTATGGTACAGCCGGAGTGTCCTCACCGACACAGGTCGTACTGAAGGTAAGCTAGGCGATTATGTGAACATTTACAAAGGATGTAGTATAGCTTTGATGTCTTTCCTATCACTCGTCGAACACTTCCTTGTAATCCTTAGGACCCTCCATCATTCACAATAATACCCAAGGAGGAGTATTTTCAAGATGTTGGCAGAGAACTCATTATTCCTTGTGCAGCCTCTGGAGATCCACCTCCTGTCATCAGCTGGGCAAAAGTGAGTTATACCAAAGGCACATCACATAAGAGTCCACCAATTTAGAATAAGAATACAAACCCATTCAGCTCCTCATGAGATCATCAAGTTAGACGCCAGGTGTTAGGACATCATAGCCTTGTTCCTAGAGTCTCTAGGAATTTCTATGGCTCAATTCCCACCAAAAGATCAAAAGCCATAGCAACCCCCGACTCCCTCCATGCACACAGATATTAGCAGCAATAGGGAGCTAGAGAAATGACTAAATTCAAGTGTTTTATTCAACAGCTGGGTGCTCCAGGGAGAAGCGCTGCCCAAATGGATGCCAACAGCAGCCTGGTCTTCAGACCACTCACGAAAGATGAGCATGGTACCTGGGAGTGCACTGCAGCTAATAACGTGGCCAGGATTAGCGCACGCTCCGCTGTCTATGTGTTGGGTGAGGACTAAACTGTCATTGTTTACAAGTGATGGAGGCCTGCATTTCATACCCTGCTCCGTTTTCCGGTCTTGATAGATTTATGCTGTTAAAGGCAGCTCATTACCAAGAATCCTGTAAGTTGCAACCTCATTATTGTCTCCAATAATAGTGCTCCAAATGAGAAATATCTTTGTCAAACAATCATTGGACTTTCAAAAAGAGGTGCAAGAGGTGTATTTCTCATACAAACTCTTGATATTAAAGGCAATGGCTCATTGAAACAGAAATGGTGTAGGGCCATAACTTCCATCCTGTTGCAGGATGAACAGAACTGTAGTTGGAACATTATCCAGTCTAGATATTAACTTTATTGTAATTGGTAGGAACCATGAGTGGTTCAAGTTTTGGTCTCTGGAGTTGGCATGTCTATTGCCCACTAATAAAGTAGTGGTAGGTTTATAATAAACATACTTTCTAGCTCGCTTCCAGGAGCACGGTAGGAGAGGCTCTGCCTATCCAGGTAAGGCAGGAAATTAAACTCCCGGAACATGACCACATCCCCAGTGTTCAAGCCTGAGTTGCCTGAGGATGCTGGGGGTCCTAAAAAAAAAACCAAACAAACAAAAAAAATGCTTCTAAGACAAGGCATACTGCCTATAAGAAGTGCAAGGCTACCCTGTCTGACCCCTCTAGGAAGTTATGCTCCTCCTGCATAAAAGATTGGGTGAAGACTAAGAGTTCTCCTATACGCTCTTATACTTCAGGTTAAGATTTCACAACCTGAAAGACATCCATCCATTAAATACACCAGTGAGGATCTTTATTCCTCTATACAGAGAAATTGGACAGCCAATTATCTTAGCAGACTACCCATCCTGCTGGGCAAATGGGGTCTGAATCAAGCGACCTTTCAGGTGATTTCGAAAAGGTGGGGCTTACCAGAGATAGACATCATGGCCTTTTCAACAAACAAGAAGGTCCAATTCTTTTGTCTCCAGAGGCCCAGCCCTTAGCCCATCTTGAAAACTCATTTGAGAAGAGTCTATGGCTTTATGTTCTGAGGAAAATGGGTGATAGCTCCAGATTGGCCCATGAGGATCTAGTACCCAGAGTTCATCTGTCTGTCGGTGACCTTGGATGTCATGCCAGATCTTCAACAAAGCCTGATCAGGCATCCAGGTCCAGCACTTCTGAAGAAAGGGAGAGACTGATTAAATTGTCACTCTGAAATCGTCAGGACCTTGATGCAAAGCAGGAAGAAAGTCTTATGTTACGGCAAAGTCTGGAAGAGCTTAACTGTTATTTATTATTATTTATTGTTTTATATAGCGCCATCAAAAGCCGTAGCGCTGTACAACTGTTGGTGGTCTTTGAGGCAGATTCAGCCTGAAGGAATCTGTTTTGGATTCTGGAATTGTTAAAGCAAGTATTTCAAGACAGTCCCTCATGCCTCATTGAAGGTTCATTTTGCAGCATTGAGTGCCCTTTTGAGTGCCTGGCTCTTAATCCCTGGGTCAAACGCGTCTTACTGGCAGCCTCTAGAATTCGACCCTTTAGAAGACCTCTCCTTCTTGGGATCTCAATTTGTTCCTTAAGTTTTGGCTTATTCCTTAAGAATGGCTCCATTCGAACCCTTAGACATTACTATGAATTTTCTCTCCTCAGCCTTGACATCAGCCAGGAGAACCAATGTGATTCAGGTCCTGTCAGCCGTAACGCCGTGCCTTCGTTATTTTTTTATTTTTTTTTTTGAGTTCTACTTGCCCCAATCCAAGGAATGAAAGGGAACAGTTTCATTCTCTAGATCTACCTAGAGAACCTCTTGGAGAAAATCAACCAATCTGTGGTCTTCGCTGGACCTAGAAAAGTATCAGTAGTTTCCAGAACTTCAGATGCCTACAAGGCAGCCGGGAAAACCTCCTTTGGGACTTACAGCTCGCTCTTTCTAAAGGGCTGTCTCGGCATCTTGGGCAGAGGCATCCAGTTTTTGATGGAATCAGATTTGAGAGCGGCAGTATGGAAGAGTGTGCACACGTTTATTAAGCGCTATAGATCTTGCAGTCTGTGGTTTTGGATCCCAACCTGTAGCCTTGTTACATCCTCTACCCTGCTACCGGAGGTGAGCTAGAAAGAGTAAATTCTTACACAAGAATTTCCTTTCTTGGTCGCTTCTGGTAGCAAAAAATGTTTGTCCCTTCCTAATAGGGACAAATATTTTTTGGTTTATATTTGGTCTTGGTTTTTCACTGGGGATGTGGGAATTCTGGGAGTTTTATTTCCTGCCCTACCTGGATAGGCAGAGCCTCTCCTGCCATGCTACCGGAAATGACCAAGAAAATAAATTCTAAGGTGATTTACTTTCTGCCCTTTCGAAAAATCAAGTTGAAAGTAGTCAAATCTCAGCTTGGTGTCCCAACCCCTTGAGTTTTATTCGGTGTATACTCAAGCTGACTTTCTGGTCTTTTCAGGTACAAGCCCCCACACTGTAAGCAAAGTCTCTGCCCAGCCGTTGGTGTCGGCTGTGAATGTATCCTGGATACCCGGATACGATGGAGGATATTTCCAAAGGTTCAGCGTCTGGTATGCTCCGCTGTGAGTCTTCCCGCTAACAATCCCTTACTAACCTGCAGAGAGCCAAGATCTTTTTAGGCATCGGAGGACGCGATCTGTTGAGAAGATATTAGGTCTCCCTCTTACAAAGTAAACGTTTTGGGAAAACTACTGTTTCTCCCACTCTGAGCTTTTGAGAAATCTTGATTCTAAGTGAGTAAACTATTGGCTGGGTTGGGGTCAAAGATCTCCCTATCTTCCACATACTGCTTCTCCTAGATGGTGCAGACATAGACTTATTTATCAATGAGAACCCCCCTAACCAGAGGAGATTATTGGTGCACCTACCGCAGGAGACATATTCAAAATACAAGTACTTTCTAAACAATAACACTTGGATGAAAACATAGACACACATATGGATTTTGCCAAAGAATGTAATAATGAGCCAGAGGTAATTTTGTGTGAATGTCTGTGAATGTTTTTAAACAACCTTATACTGTACAGAACGTCTGAACTCATTGCCCAACTGAACAAACTCTTAAGTATTTGCAACATTTGAATCTTGGACCCTAGAACCTCTCTTGATCTCTCTAGTGACCAATTGTTCCTGCTCACATCGGGAGAGGTTTCTTTCCATTTGTTTAAGCGATAGGGGAGCAAGTCCCACCTAATATACTAACAACCCTGCTTCCAGTTTGTCCCATGATCCAGCATAGCCATACACTGCTGTTTTACGACGTCTGTGGGCCTGTCACACCCAAAAATATGAATTTCTGGCATATTAAACAGGTTTGATTACTTTAAGGTATTATAACTCATCGTATTTGACTCTGCAAATGGATTTTTTTCCCCCCAAACAATTTCAAGATTTTCCTGGTTTTAAGTTCCAGAGCATGTGAACTAAATTCGGTTTGAACTACTATGGTTACAACACCTGAACCATTTTGTTTTGTTTTTTAAAAACAAAAAGCCCTTCAGGGCTCAGTAGTTTTGGTGGTGACAGGTTTACGTGAACAGGTTTGCTTTCCTGTACGAAAAGTTCTATTTCAGATTGTACCTGCTATTGGTGTCTTTCACGGTTCTGTCTTACTGTAATATTTCTGCCCCAAGGATGAAGAGTACGACACGTGGTCACCATGAGTGGCTCTCCATCCCTGCCCCTGCGGATGCCAGCCACCTGCTGGTGCAGAATCTGCAGGCAGACACGGTGTATCAGTTCAGTGTCCTGTCCCAGAACAAACTGGGCAGCGGACCTTTCAGCGAAATCGTGTCTTCCTCTCCACTCAGTGAGTACATTGGACGGATTAAACCAGGGCCTATTAGTAAGCGGCCCTTTTTTTTTTATTCTTCCATTTTTCCCTTCGTTCTGTTTTTCCACACATTGTCCCTTTCTTACTAACACCTCTTTATTCTCGTGCTCTTTAAAGGGACACTATCATGAAAATGTACTGCCGCTATTTAAAACATATCCCTATTATATTTATAAAAACTTTTCTTTTATTGAAGGTGGTATGAAGCAGTGGCGCAGGTCATAGCAACGTAATATACCAGAAAGCCTACGCAAATTATTCAAAACGCCCTGTTTCTGATATGGTCCCTTTAATTCTGTACGTATTTTGTTCTTCCTCTGTGCTATAATCTGACTAATCAGTACTTTTGACCTCTCTCAGGTACCCCACCAACCACCTTACCCCCTCCTGTCCCTACCACAGACCCTCAAGATATCTTATCCGCGCCATGTTCTCTATCTGCCAATGAAACTGCCCTTGGGGTACTGCTACAGTGGGCTCCCCCTCTTCGCTTTTCCCTGCCCCTTCGCGGGTACGGCTTGGAAGGCAGACGGGATGAAGGGGCATGGGAGTTACTGGATGAGTCTATACCTCCGTCTCAAACCCAGATACTTGTTCCTGGCCTGGTCAAGGTAAGGAAGTTTTTTCAGGGTCCAGATGGCACATATGACAGTCAGCCACTAGGTGATGCTGTGAAACAGTGAAAAATTGCTTGCTCAAATAACGGTGCATGCAAAGACTTGGCAGGTACCAATTTATAGGTCGATAAAAGTAGCATTTTGTACCATGTATTACCAACTCCTAATATATATATATATATATATATATATATATATATATATATATATATATATATATATATATATATAATATAATAGTGTCATTGAGGACTCATTCACACACCAGAGAGTACCGGTTTAACTTTGCCGGTTGCACCATGTAGCTCATTTAGATGAATCGGCTGAGTTTTAATAAGGTTCTTTTGCAGGACGCTTTGTATGAGTTCCGTCTTGTGGCATTCGCCGGAGATTATATCAGTAACCCCAGTAACTCTGTAAACATCTCTACCGCAGGTAAGTGCAATGACTAGATCTCATGTTCTTGAACCTAGAGGTCGCTATGATTATGCTTTAGGCGGAGTGCCAAAGACTAGTAACGGGTTAACCAGAATGGAAATAACTCAAAGGAATTTATGAGGAATGGAAGTGGATGGGGTGTATTTTTTAGGTACAGAAATTTAGAAGTGTTTGGAACTGTCGCAATCTGCAGTTTCGCTTATCCTGGTTAATGCCAGGGCACTGCTGGCAGGCGTCCTGATCTAGGGTTTTGTGATTGTTGTACAGGGATGAAGGTATACCCGTCACAGACAGAGCACCCAGACGTCCAGCAAAAGCCTCTTCTGGCTGGCGTGGTGGGAGGCGCTTGCTTCCTGAGTTTGGCCGTTATCCTTGGCATTGTAGCGGCCTGCATGATGAACCGGCGGCGTGCAAGGAGACGCCAGAAGCGCAGACAGCAAGGTATGGCTGGCTTCAAGATGTGGGCTTAGGGGTTGGCATGTATGAACGATATGGGGGCAGGGGAGAATTCCAGGGTTTGTCTAGACATAACTTTAACAAGCAGTTTAACAAATGTTTTGGGCACATCCTTCGCTGACAGTGATAAGCCCTAAAATGCTGCCTGGTCCTCTATCAGACATCACTTGTCACAATGAATTTGCCATGTTCACTTTGTGTAATGGAGGAGCTTCTCATGGGAGATGTTTCCCAGGGTCAGCCCTCTATAAAGCAGAGTGAAGAATTTGAGTCTCCTGTAAACTTTTGCTTTGGTGAAAGTATTTGCCTCCTAATTCATCGCATAACCCAACTCTGTAGCCATACAGCCACCACTCCCTGCACAAAGTGAAAATGAATACACAAAAAGCTGCTTTCTTTTTATCATTGTTGCCAGGAAAACCAAACTGGGCAGGCGCCCAATAAAATGTAAGTTCCCCAAATCTGTAAAGAACCTTATCGGTAACAGCAGAATATAGAGCTCAAGGATAATGTTTAACTCCTAAGAGTAAGGCGATTACCAGCAGCATCCATACAGCCAGAGCCTATCAGCAGTCAGTATCTGACGGGGTTATGGACTCTGGCGACAGGCCCTGCACACTGGGACAGAAGGCAGCGGTGCAATGAAATCTGGTTTGGTCTTTTGAGTCTGTTAATTATTGTGCAGACCTTTTTTTTTTTTTAATAGTTCCACAATCAAATATAACTGTTCCATAATAGCCATTACTATAACACATGGTCACAGGTAGCAATCCCATCCCACCAAAAATCAGCATTAAAATTAGCGTGAATTTTGGACAAACCCTTCTGACGACTTCTTCGCTGCTTCTCACCCCCATTTTCCTGCTCACTCCGTATTGATGTCTCCGTTTTGATCCTGCCTGTGCACCTCACATGGCAATCTGTCTTCCGGGGGACGCACTTTGGCATGCTTATCTTAAATATGATCAATCTGAAAAATAACAAAAAAATCACCCGCTGTATTTAATTTGTGATGGCATATTTTGAAGAATTACAGAAACTGCTTACAACTTTTCCTTAAAAATCACTATTTCCTGTGCTGCACTAGTAACAAAGCAAGTATTTAGAAAAACATGGTGCATGCTCTAAACACAAGAATACATGTAATTTATCCACCTTTATACATTGTTACAGCACATTGACCACTCCAATTTAAACATTAGATGTAATATTCTGCGAACAAGGAATGACTTTAGTTCTTTAACAGGCATTTGTCTTTGGAAAGCTGTCTGGGTATAATGGAGACAGGGCAGCAGACACTAAACAGTGCTCTGTACCCAATCACATTGGTGCTTTCAAACAAAATAACATTTGACCCACCATACAAAATAAGTATTTTTGTATCCAGACACACACCTACCCATTAGTCTTATTAAAATGCCTGCTATACATGTGTTTGGTTTTGTTTGAAGTCTGTGCCAGCTTCCATAACTTGTGTACTACGTTAAAATAGCCGTGAAACTGATCAGAATTCTATGGATTTGTTACAATGTTCCTGCCCCTATAAATAGAATTTGTTCATCTTGACTCTGGTCTACCGAAAGCATTGGGAATATTTGTTTTGATTGAATTGTTATAAACCCACAGGTGTTATTCTAAAGGCAGTATCGTAGCGTGGCAAGGGAGAAAGGCCAAGAAAGGCCTAGATCACCAAGAAAGTTAGGGGGAAAAAAAACTCGAGTGGAGTCAGTGGACATCTCAGTAGCTACTGTGGCTGCTTTGCGTTTCCCTGATCTGGAGTATCCAGCGTTTGTTTTTGAGAAGTGTGCGCTTCTGCATGGGGTGGTGGCTGTAGTTGCATACATATGTTGGTCGCTAGAAGACAAAGGTCGCATTGCCACCAGTTTTTTTCCGTCATTTGATCCCTGTTGTGTTCTCATAACCTTCCAGATGCACCAATGGTCTTCTCACAACCCAAGAACGCTTCTCCTTCACAGTAAGTGTCTCCATGCCCATGATGCCACTTCCTGTCCACGCATATCATGCTGTGTCTGTAGCTTTTTCCATGAGTGTCCCTGCACCTCCACATCATGACCTTTTTGGCTTCATGTCTTTGGATCCAACCACACAACAGGGTTGCCAGATCTTAATTTGATTGGCTTTTCTGTACGCACAAGGTATCACATCCTTGTATGGTTTCAATTACTTAAATTTCCAGAATCCACTGGTCCATGATTGTCTGTCCTGTCTGCCAAACACACCTCGATTTTAACATAAATCAAATGCAGGCCCAGTTGACCTGACAATGGGTAGTTGGATCCAATTTCCAATGGAGCATACCAGCAGGGGTGTTAGGCGGGGCTGTTACCGCTTAAATAGCATGGCATTGTAAATCAAATGGAGAAGAACTTAAGGATAAAGTTGAATGGGCAGCAATGTAATACCAGAGCTATGGGGCAGTGAAAAGCTGACTTTTCTAGAGATATGCAGAAGGGAAACAAAACTGCCACGTTGTATCCTACAGCTGTATCCTGATATATGTTCAAAATTTGTAAAGTAGATTTTCTTGGCTATATGTTTCAGAAGAATTTAAGGTTTCAAAAAACAAATAAAATGGCTTCCGCTCATAACCTAAAATCATAGCTCTAGGACCTCCAAACGAGTTCTTGACCTCAAAGTAATTTGAACACAATGATATGGCTTATTTCTTAAAGATAACGCATGTCCACCATTGTTTATATTTTGAAGTTTTGTTTTACAAAAATCTCAATTGATGCACCCTCTCTTGTTCCTCAGAAATACTAATGGCTCTGGCAGCCCTGACAGCCTCATGAGGATCAAGCTTCAAGTGTCCCCTTACGAGAGTTTTCGAAGATGTGTACAATTAGGAGAAAAGTCTGGGAACGTGGGCACAAGCCACAGGAACAGCACGAGCGGCAGGTACACCATTTATGAAAGTAACGTTGGTGAGTCTTTACCTCTGGAGAGAATCAGCCGTGGGCCCGACGGACGGTTTGTGGTGGAGACCGAGACAAGGCCTTCCAGAGGGAGCATTAGAGGCTTCCCTTATGTGACGGAGACAGACCTCTACCCAGAATTCAATGCAAGGGATTCTTCTGACCTCAGCCTATGCTCACAGGCCAAGTCATACCTGCAAGTTAGCCAACTACCAGATAGGGCTTCTGATCCATGGAGGGAGGAGGTAAAGATAAGACCGAAGGCCACAGGTCAGGCCCGCAAAGAAGCTCGGGATTCAGGCTACCGCCAAGGAAAGTACTTTGGCTGCAGTAGCAGCCCCCTGGATGAGGCCAAACCTTTTAGAATCCCAGACATCAGCCCAGTAACCTCCTCTGTGACTCTGCCTTACGGTAAGGTGGAGGAGGCACGGTGCGGAGATCCCACTCACACTAAAGGGGAGTTGGAGAGGACTATATCTACACTCAGGGGTTCAGAAAACGACATTTATTCAGCATTGGGTGGCGAGGTGGAAGCACCATCCTCGTTGCTGCAGAAACCTCTGGGAGTCATTGACCAAGAAAGCCAAATGAGGCATAGCTTGTCAACTCAGAGTGGCATTCTCCAATATCTCAGCCTTCCTTTCTTTAAGGAGATGAGTGTGGACGGCGAGTGGCTAGCTGAGGACGAACAAGCTAGAACCTCAGAGAGCGGATCTTCAGGGGGTACAGAGCAGGAAGCCACAAATGCATTGAGCATGGAGGACAGGACGTTGATGGATGTGGATGGAACCAGTGGGGCTCGAAAGGAGGAGATCCCCTGTGTTCCCCACACACTGTTCTCTCTTGACTACACGAACAGTAAAGAGCAGTCTGTGCCTGTAAAGTCTTTCCTGAAACCTCCAGAGCCCAATCTGGGACCTACAAAGGCAGTTCTGCCAGGCAGTCTGCTATGGACGCACCCTCCAGAAAACACTGAACGTTTAAAAGTAGGTCAAAGAGCTCCCTGGGGTCTGGGTGAGGTTCCAATGGACAGCAGAGCTGAGCAGCCTCTATCCTCTCACTGCAAATGCCCTCTGACGGACCAGCCTTTCTCGGTTTTCACGGACTTCAAGGTCCTAGAAAAGCAGAGACCGCCAGTGGACAGATCTCTCTTTCTGCACGGCTCAGAGAAGGTGATGAGGAGCAGTCTCACCAGCCAGAGCAGTGGCAGAGGTAGTGTCTCGTTCTTAAGGCCCCCGTCTCTGGCACAATCTGTGGGGGGCAGCTACCTCAATTCTCCTTTTGGTGAAACCTCCAGCTGGCACAGCGGCGGGGGGTCCCAGGGCTCTAGTGCTGAAGACTACAGGCACAGAAAGGATTCCCCACTGGCCACCATAAGCAACAGGTGAGTTGATGCTGGTCACTGTCCATGGAGACAACCCTCTACTGCTGCAAGAGTCTTTCAGGGTTTGCAAACATGATAGTCCAGTTCTATTATAATATAAATATATACACCTTTAAAAGCATGTCCTCCATAGCACACTTTGCAAAGTTTTATAATGTACTCGGGGGGGGGGGGGGGGTAGAAGCTCAGGAAAAGCATGGGTGATTCTTAGAGTAAAAATGGTTCTGTACATGCACAAAATGTTCAAAATACTCTTGCAAAATTAAATTTCCCTAAATGGTGGCCATACACATATTAAAGAATTTTCTTTGACGTGTCGACTAATGTGATGTTGTCCTTTAAATTAGAAGAAACACCTCAGTGGATGAGAATTATGAGTGGGACTCTGACTTTAATCTGGAGGCAGATCTCATGGACTCCCTGCAGGTCTTCGGGAGCAGTAACAGCGGACCACCCATATCTACCATTGCCACTGGAGATGTGGAACGACAGAGTGAGTTGTGTATCACCTAATTCCTAAGCCTCAAATGTCTGCCAACACAAGCTTTTTTTTCCCTATTCCAAAGCCATGTTTGACATATTTAAAGTTTGTTTTAAAAAATACTAAATCTGTGTTCATTTAATTGGTCCACAATTACACACAAGCAAATTTAACGAGTAGGACCTTTTAGCCATCTGTCACGTGTCTTGTGTGACAGGAAGGGAAGTTTTCACACAGGAACAAAGACGGATAGGAAAATTCCCCGTAGTTCTTACAGGGGTCATGCCCACAGTCCCTCAGCCTTTTGAAAGGTCTAGGGAATGTGTGAAGTGGCCCAGACTCCAGTGATGGGAATAACAGCCCTCACTCCAAGGATTCCTGGAAGACAAAAACAGGGGACTTCAAGGAAATCCTGTATGGGGCCCTCTCTTATCCTGGAACTTCAAGAAAATTAAGTCATGGGACAATCTGCTTCGTGTTCTACTCAAGATGCTAATCTCAAGAGGAGTCAGCAATGGGGTAACAATCCAGAAGGCAGGGAAGTTGCTTTTTATGAGCCATCAGATTGTTCTGTGGTCTAGAACAAAGCTTCCCAAGGATATTCCACTGTCCATGTTTTGACTGGGATGGTTACTAGCCCTGTAGCATAGGTCCCAACTGTCCCTGTTTATGGGACCAGCCCTTTCGCATGGCAGGATGTAGCAAGGATGGGTGGGATGTAGTAAGAGGTGGTTAGGTGTAGTGGATATGGTTAGGTTAGGCCTAATTTGACATGTATTGAAGCTGAAGCCTGGGATATGATGTAATATCGTGGCTCTCAGCTTTAGTACATTGCGAGGTGGTCACATGGGACCTGCGACTTCCTTCTGCAAAAGCGCAGACATTCATTGATTTTACAACTTAGCGGGTGGACAAGGTGCTTCCCGTGGTGACGGATCAGTTTCGCTTGCCCCATGGCGTGAAAGCGTTGTACTGTGTTTTCACCGGTAAGAGGGTAAAAGCAGAAAAGCCTCCTCAGGGATGGGAGGGGAAAAAACTAACAATCTATTGTGATTTCTGTAATTACTGTGATTAGCCCTTGGGTAAAATGCTGCACTTAGTGAATCTTTCTCCCTGGAGAGACTAAAATAGTTCTAAAGCTTCTGTTACACGGCTGGATCTACTTAAAAGAAAATGATGGCAAAATATATATAATATACAAAAAAAAGCCGCAATCACAATACAAGAGCCAGCATCTGGTCAAATGAGATTACATTTAAAAATACATTTTTACGCTCGGTTGTGTCTTTGTGCCCTATTGGTAGATATTGGTGTCAGTCTATGTGAAGCCCCACCACTGACCACACTCCCCAAAAGCATCCTACTTTGGCCATTCAAAATGTTGCAGTACGAATCTCGTTGCTTATCTAAAATGTTTTGCGTGTGTGCAGTACGCTCGCTCATCCCTTTTATTTCATATCAATAGGTATGAAGCTCCCTTTGGAGACGGGCCTTTCCCCGGCTGGTTCGGGGTCAACGGATCCCATGGACTGCCGGCACCTGCAGGCTCTGTCTAGCCCTGAGGAACGCTGCGCCGCTCTGAAGGAGGAGTTCATGGAGTACCAGAGACGCCGGCGGGCAGAGCTCAAAGGACACACGAGGAGCAAACACTACGCAGGGTGTTACGAGCAAGCGACGCTCTTATGACCCCACTGCAAGAGGGGACGAGGCATGCACCACAAGACCGGAAAGGACACTGTAACCGCCTGGGCATTATTGGGTGGATCCTACCCACTATCCCCAACATCAGGTTTATGAAAGACCTGCCAATTACACATCAGGGTTTTAATATCAGCCAATTAAACACAGAGTTCCCCTTCTTGGTGCACCACCAAAACGAATATTTTGAGTTGGTGCATTTTTAATGTGAGCCCCTTTGAAGGCCACATATGTTCCATTTTTTTCCCGCAGTGCGCCCGACATCCCCAGAGCTCTGAAAATCATCTTTCAGCCCCTAGGACATCTGAACGCCTCCGGACCGTTACCCTTTGAGTTTTGTAATGCCAACGTGGGTATCTGGGCAGCCATAAAGAATATGAATCCATAGGTGTTGCCTAAAAAAATGTTTCACCCTGCAGCTTTATATGCAAATCAGCTAATTTGCAAATGGGGCTGCAGAGCGATAACAAGTCTGCTATTCTTTGAACTGCACATTTGCTTGCATTATAATGGCACAAATAGTGTTATAAACTATATACTGACATTGTGATGTCACTGGCCGAGATATCCACTTTGAAAGGTTTAGAATGCAGCTCTGTGATTGAATCAATGTCTGCCACGACCAATCATTGCTTACGTCATCCCTACGGTCGGATTCATTTTACCGGTGTGTACGCTACGGCACACCTACCCCATCCACACCCAACCCCACAGCCATGCTTTTGTCCCCTTCAGTGTTTATTCCACCTAATTATCTGGGCAAAATCCCAAGCTTAGCCATGTTTCACTTACCCCGTGAAACGCTTTTTGGTACAATAGTCTAAGCAGACAGCTTGATTTGCTGTAATTGCAGAGTGCCCTGCCTTTCATTATTTTTCCACTCAATAAGTCGCCCCGAAGACCAATTATGTTGTGCGTGTCCAATCAAGACTTGTGGTTGGGTGATGTCAACCATGCGCAATCCTACTGCCGTTTGCACTAAAGGTGGCTTTTAAAGCAAGCTGCAAAGGAGACCTCGGTGCTGTACAGCCTTTATTTAGAGGGGGGGGGATCATGGCTGACGTGCTGAGAACTTGACTGTAAAAATCCTGTTATTCTTGGTAGTTGTGTGGCTCTGCGATGCAGTCCAGGCCAAGAACGCTTGCCTCTAGCAGGCACCCAATGTTGTGTACGGAAGCACATTTAAGCCCAAAAGAATATGTTGCTCATGTAGCCTAATTTCCCCTTCCCTTAAATCCGTGATGGAGGGAAGAGTATTTTCTACCGCTTGTTACATGTTTCCTATAGCGTGCTTACGATAGCCGATCCTTTAGAACACGGTGACTTATTCTTACAGCTGAAGTTCTTTGTTTGGAAGATGGAATCTGCCGGAGGCCTTTTGCTGTATAAACCCGTATCGTTCAGAAGAACTTCCTGTCCTCTTCGTGGAAGCTTGAAAAAAAAAAATCTGGCCGCTGTGCCCTTAATATAAAGACCGTTTGCAAAGCAACAGTTTTGTTTTAACAAAGTTTGTTTATGGGTTGCATATCCTTCGTACATTCGTACGGCGCCGAGCGTGCGCCACGTTTAGATTGTCACAGGGTTTGGACAAAACATGGATATCGTAATGCTTGCCTACGTAGGCTATTTAATTTTCTTTTAAAAAAATCTGGCTGTGCGCTGTATCCAATCATTCTAACTTTGGTGCTATTTTCAGATTAAATTAAAGGGCCACATCTAAATATTCTGCGTATGAGATATTGCCTAGCTCTTATATAAAGTCAAAGATTTCTACACGTCGTCCAAATTACGTTATTAAATGACTTTTTTTCCCAAAGAAAATACAAATAGATGTAATACATTTAATTCGTACAAAATACTTGTTTTCTTATACAAAATTTTTCAATTTTCAACTAGTTTATCCCATTATGCTGATGCTTGGCAAGAACAGTTCAGGCACTTCGTGTAACATGTAGGCAAAGCACGAAGATCACCCTTATACGTAAACACGTGTGTACATGTACATGCAACCCATAAACAACTTGAGATGCTGTCAATAAACGTTAAAAAATATAATCTTTCCAGACAATGTCAAATTATTTTTAAAAATGTATATAAAAAAAAAAAAAGCATCAATAGACAAAATCCAAAGAATTTGGGTCAGGACATATCCTACTTTTAATTTCGACTGTTGCTGATTATTTTCTGTTAAACAAAAAGAGTTGTGACAATGTTTTTTGTTGTTTTTTTTTTTAACTGATGTTTGGATTTCTCTGATACCAATGAACATTTTGTGGTATTGTACAAATGCAATGTATGTATAGAAATAAAATTCAAAATATTTTTATAGGACAAAACTTTTGCTATTTTGGGAAATTTCTGTGGTTCTGTAAGAAAATTAAAGAAAAAAAAGTCTTCAGTAATGTTTGTTCATGATTTTTTTTACGCTTAGTACTTTGGCTCCAGATTCCAGGACTATTTGGGTTTATAATCTCATGATTTCTGATGTGGGATCTTCAGCAGGCTGCCCAGATGAGGAGACACAGCTTTATTTCTCAGTTTATACCGGTTGTCCATCCTGAGAACAGAGGTGCAGTGGAGGAACTGGCCTCCTGTCTTCTGCTTCTCAGGGGTCCAGCTTGATGGATGGCTCCATGTCACAGGGCCTCCTTTACCTGAGCAGGAGGCGAAGCCATGATGGCTGGATATTTATCCGCTCTCTAAAGAGCTTCTCAAATCTTAATCTTGCGGGAAGGCGGTAGCCAGAAGTCCAGCACCCGCATTTCCTACCTCGAGGACGTCTTCAGAAAATCCTTCCCGAGGATCTGTCATGTCTTTCCGTTCGTTCCATGACAAAAGCTTGGGCCGTGTGCATAGGCAAATATCCAACACATAATTTATACATTTTAAAATGTTTTAGAACTTTTAAGCTCCCTCGCAGCTTTAGTTCTCATGTTATCCCTATGGAGAGCTAGAATTTCCTGTCCTGCTGTTCTTCGCAAATATTCACACCAACTATTTTCTCACGATGGTTTTTTTTTTCCTTCTGTTCTAGACATACTGATTGGCTCCAAAAATAGAGTAGAATTTTTAATGCACAAATTGTAGGGTTTTTTTGTAAGAGGGGATATAAGAATGTGTTACTGTGTAACATAAATAGTTCTAATTCTTCTGGGATGCCAATAAAGCAAGCGAGAATTTCAGAGCGGTAAAATAGTGCCCAGAGGGAGTAAAGATCTTATCCGAGTGTGAATAACGGGGACCCCAACCCCTGGAGCAGGGAATGCTGGGAGTGAGTAGATATAGCACAAGGCTTTTGGGTCCTAGCAGTCTGTTCTTAGACTCTTCTAACCCACCATTGGGATTCTATAGGGGTCAGTAATGGTGGCCAAATGGCCCCAATAGAAGTCTTTATGCAAACCATGACTTGTTAGAAGGTAAAGAGATTCTGAATAAAGTGACTTGTATCCAAGCAGATGTTTCAGCTGTGATACATCAGTGGGAAAACCACCAAATAGGATGCGAAGATATTACAGAGCAGAATGTCAGAATGGAGGTGGGCTCCAGACGCTGTGACCCCCACAGCCTGCCCATTCATTCAGAGACTGGGGTAAATAAAAACCCCTAAGGCTCTAGCGCTTCCCATGACGGATCATACAGTCATTACAAGAAAGGTGCTTTAGCTTATTTAGAAATACAATCCAACTCAGCATGCAAACTATTTTAATAAAGTAAATTATATATTCTTTTATTTATATAGCGCCAACAGTTTACGCAGCGCTTAATACAATACATAAATTCAAGGGGTCTGACAAGACGAGAATTGACAGACTAAGACAAACCGATACATTAGGTGGAGAGAGCCCGGCTCGCAAGCTTACAATCTATGTCATATGTACCATAGAAGACATAGAGGACATAAGAAATGTATGACATGGTGGGTTGCAGAGGGGATCATGCACCAGGGATTTGGGATTTCTACATTCCTTTGGAATAATTCCACCCAGAATTATGTGGGTGCCACAGGGCCAGGCTGCCAGGAATACCATCGGGACCGAGCTACCACCAAAAGGTATCCCTCACATGGAACGCCAATGTGGGCAGCCTGGTGACTTTTACCGGTATATAAACTTCTCATCTGAAAATACTACGGCACACGTGTTGGCTCCATCTGGTGCAGTTTATCCAAGCCATGGAGCACTTTTGTGTCCATTGACAGGCTCCATGCACCGTTAAGCTTTTGGACTTCTTTTAAGTTTTTATCCACCCGTGGACTAACATCAGCCGCCTACCCTTCCAGCCCCTGACATTTCTGGTAAGGTCTGGAACTGCAGAGTCGGCCAGCGCAGCCTTCCCTGATCCCCACTGCGCCACCTATTGACTAAAACAGACTCGTCTCCACAGGGTATCCAAGGAAGGCACCAGCCTGGCAGCTAAAGGGAGATGGTGAGGAACTCTAAATTGTACAAGATATATCCCCTTTCCTGGACTATTGTCTGGCTTGGGTTGTGTACCTATTTGCTACATGCCTCTGTTAGCTTTGTTAATGAAGTTAGGGAGCTATATAAGTCAATGTCTATCCCAATAAAGGCTGTTCTGATTTTACATAGGAATTGTGGTCTGTCTGTTCCTTGGGTAGCAGGAGCTATCCGTATGAGGGTCCTGACTGGTGATTCCTCAGCCCTTAAATAGGGGTATCCAGCCTTAGGACCCTGTAACAATGTGGACCTAGAATTTTTTTATGTAGGCTATAAAAAAACAAAACAAATCTTTTCTCCCAAAACAACTACTTATAGGGCAAAAGCTGTTAGCAGAACCGGGGCTCAATTTGCAGCATATGACAGCTGTGTGAGGAAGGGGTTAAAGATCCAGTGGAAAGTGAGAGTACTGGTCTTTGACTGGGATCAGTCTGTCTGGAGCTGAGGAGAGAGGGTGGGGTGGCTGACGTGGTCGCTCCCCCCAATCCCACCCCACCCCACTCTCATCTGAAGGCTTCGGCTCCCAGTGCCTCATCACAATGACATTCACTTCCTCACTTTCCATATTTGGGCATATTCAGCTGTCTGCCGTCACTCTACAAGCCGCAGAAGGGGGAGCAGGAATGTAACGGGGTCTGGGAAGGAGGGGGGCAACAGGAGCCAGAGACAGAGGGGGTAACTAGCAGGTGAAAGGGCAGATTCTCATGGTAAATGGGCAAATTACGAGGGTGAATGAGGTGGATTCTTTGGGGAGATGCCACAGATTCTGAAAGGCTGATAAAAAAAAGTGGTTTTTGGAACAAGATAAAAATAACGAAAACTAAACAACCTCCAGCTGGGTATGAAACCAAAGTCAGATTATAAACTGACCCTGTTCGTTCTTAAACATTTCTTGGCGTGTCATCAGACCCTATATAGGCTGTTCCCAAAATATGGCTCTAGAACAGAAAAAAGGAATTTTTTCTTAAATCCACAGGTAAGACGACATATTGTGCCACAAATGCTAAATTATCAACTAAGCGGATGTAGTCTAACCATTCGCTCCATAAACCCACAAACCCAACACTTTGTACTAGATTGTAAGCTTGCGAGCAGGGCTCTCTCCACCAAATGTATCGGTTTGTCTTAGTCTGTCAATTCTTGTCTTGTCATATCCCTTGAATTTATGTATTGTATTAAGCGCTGCGTAAACTGTTGGCGCTATATAAATAAAGGATAATAATAATAATAATACATCTCCCTCCGCTGCTTTGTTGTCCAATCGTGATTCGCTGGGAAATCTAAATCCGTGGACATTCCCTGCGCACCCTTTGTCTTTCTCCATGCGCACCCTGGCACAACCTCTGCTCCGACTTCCAGCCCCTCTTACATCAGGTCCCCGTCACGCTCGAGACGTCTCCTGTACAGAGCTCCCCAAATGTGCCAAAACCTTCCAGCAGACCTCAAATCTTTTAAGATCGCATTTAAATGCAGCGGCTCTGAGTGTTACTCTATTACTCTACGCATGTAACATTGTAACTGTATTGCTTGAAAACCAGACAAATCTCAATTTATTCTTCAAGACATTTTTTAAATAAATATTGTGAACGCAGAAGGCAGATTCTTGGTGTCCCACAGTCTGGAGGCGACTTCTTCACTCCGGTATGCCACCGTCACATGGCTATTTGGCCGTTTATTGAGAACATCTGTAACATAAGCAGAAATGGGGTGCCTCGTGTTTGCCCCTAGGTGTCATAAGTCACCACTTCTATCCCAAAATGTATGATTCTGCCTCTGGTTAACCCTTACACCAAACGTGTGAGCAACTGCCCTGCCCCTGAAAGCGTTAAACCTGCTGTAAAGCCTCAGACCTTTCCCTCTTCTCTCTAAACTCCTCTAACATCATTGTTTTCTACCACCTCTGCTGAAAGGCAGGGCCACAAAAACCCAGTGCCGCCTGTAAAAACACTTCCTTCCTTCCCAAGCCCGTCCCCGACCAGAAATCGCCGTGTCTGAAACACGCGTCTCCTTGCACTCTGCTAAATCCTTTAACGTATGTGAAAATTCCCAGCAAATTGACCCCGCTCTGCTGCCAAGCTCTATACATTGCACAAATAAATCTCATCGAGGGGAAATTTAACCAAAAAAAGGAGTCTGTTCTGTATGGGGCTCTGGGGAGGATCAGTGCTACCGCGAAGAGCAGCGCGAAAACGTGGTAATAATTTTACAAGCCTGTTTGCATGAAAAAAGAAAGAAAGAAAAAAAAAGACGATAGTCATCACAAATCAGCAGAAAAAAGGATTGATATTTAAGGAGGAAATCTCATTCCCAGACTCCGTCGCACAAACACAGGAAGCGTGGAGGCCAAGATGTATGGTCACACAAAAGCCATGTTTGTTTCACTGTTTGGGACGGTCGCTAAGGAACTTGGCACGTAACCGTAATAAAAAAAAAATCTTTGACCTGGAAGCCGTAGAGTTTTACTGGGACCCAACAAGCGAGTGAATCCATTAGACCAAAGCCTGCCGTGGGGTCGTCTGTGAGACGCGATAAGGCTGCCTCCTGGCACTATGACATAAGCGTGTCGGCGTGCAGGGAAACGCGCCGGCCCGGGAATTCCAAATGCAACAGTCATTTAGAAAAGAATAGGCTGCCTGAAGCCATCCAGTCGTTCGGGAAAACGAATGTGCAACGCTACATATGAGTAGCGTGTATGCGCTAAGCTGCTTGAGCAATTTCACAGACGCGGAGGTTGGGGAGAGAATATACTGAAAAATTACACTTTTATCAACCGGTGACAAGTGTATATATTTGGTCCCTTAAATGATGTATGGATCAAACAAAATCAGATCCAATATTATCTAAATATTTGTATAGACGAGCAGTCGCAGAAACGCTAATAACGTGTAATAACGCAGACGGGCGTCTCTGAGACTTGCGCTCCGGCCGGCTGGTACAGAGAGGGTTACTGCGATGAAGCCAAGCTCTCCTGATTACTATCCCAGAATTCCCTGGCATGTCGGCCCAATGTTTCCCAGCTGAGCCAGGCTCCCAGCCACATCTGGATTAGCTGAAACCGTTCTTCTTACAACTTCTAGAACATTTTTGTGTGGTTTATTCCTGCCCCCCTGTACCCCCTTGCTTGGCTTCGCTTGCAATGAATCCAGCGAGAACGTTGCTAATTCACTCCGAACCCAACCAGTACCGTTTACATTATATTTACCGCGCATGGCTAAAAAACACCAGTTTTCTCGGTTAGAGCCAAATGTAATGTGAATAAAGATGCCCCCCCCAAAAATAAATAAATAAATAAATAAAAAAGCGCAAGGGTGAAGAAGGTTTATATAATAATTACTATTACTGTAGCGCCCTTGGAATTAACCGATTAACGAATCGGGAGCTGAATAATAGATATAATATAAGATATTATAATAATATATATATAAGATATTATTCTTTTAGTAGCTTAAATGAATGGGCGGACCAGGAACCGAACGGCTCTTATCTGCCATCAAATTACAAACGTCTACATTAATCAGTGCTCCATAGAAACTTCTCCTTCACCTCCACCCAAGCATTTGTTAGCTGATTGTATCGAGCTTGGACCGTCGTCGCCGGAACCTTCTCCAATGTTTGAATTGCAAGCGGCTCCACGCCCTTATAGGCATGCATCTTACCGCGCGGGAGGTGCGGATCCACTTAGACAAAACGTTAACTGCCCTCTCTAATACGCCAAGTAAATAAACCTCAGCAGATCTGCAGCTTAATCCTGCGAAGGTTTACTTGCAGGCAGCAACGCAACGCTTTTTACCGTTAAGGAACTATTTCTGTGACGGGTTTGGTCATTGGACACCAGTAGAAATGGTGTTTTTTTTTTCTTAACGCCGCAGTTAATTGTAAAATGGCAAGTTACTGTAAGGAATGGATCCTACTGCAAAAGTCTCAACGGTTTAGTTAGCTGAATTAAAAACAACTAGGTAAGGAAGGCTTGATTAGAGAACCTAAACATCTGTGGCCCTCACAGGCATCGTGTTTGCTTATTTTACGCAAAACCAAATCATTGCAGCCGTTACGGACCGCCGTGTGCTATCACGGGCCTTTATTCTTGGCAGGCATGCTGCTCGTTGACAGGACAATAAAAATTCCACCTGTATAGAGAACAGACTGCGCACAAATCAAAAATGTAACAATGCATAAGCTGCTGTTTCAATATAAATGTCGCTCCGTGCAGGTGATACGTCTCCGGGGAAGACATCCCTCCCCGTGTGAAGAGGCTGCCAAGTCAAGAAGGATCGTGGCTATTTCATGTAGAAGACAGAACTCCGTAACATTTGCATTACTCGTGGCTGCCTGTGAAGACAGCGACTGGAGTTGGGAAGTAGATCATTCTTTTTATTGAAGTGTGATAAATAACTATGGTGTTAGCTAAAACGTCCAAAAACTTCACTTGTCTTATTTTATTAATGTTTTTTCAGTCTGGCCTTCATATCAGGTCGATAATGGTCACCCTTTAAGTGTTGGGTCTAGGTGAGTTGTGGTGTCAGCCAAGGTTCTAAGACCAACTCAACTGTGTTGACTGAACTTGATCGTCTTGTTTAGTCCACAGTCAAATGGGGGGGGGGCACTGCATCTTTCCTATGGACAGCATGTCAAAGATCCAAGTTGTAGTCAAAAGGGTCTTCAAACTTGACTTCTTTGGGAACAGTTCATCCATTTCACCCAACAGGATTTTTATGAACAACTCAACAGTTAATGCAACCGGCAGTCTTGGCCAACAAACTTGACTACTGCCTCACATGAACAACGCGACCAAGAAACTTTTAATAAAATTACGACCAATTCAACAGCAGATTATGGCTATGGCACCTTGACAAAGTTTAGAGACTCTTAGTGGAATAGTCAAGTGGCTGCTGACCTCGGGTACGATCAGTGCTGTAGACACTTCACGTCAAATCAGTGGAGAGGGTTTTCAGATAGCAACTCAACGCTTGGGGAATAGGACCGTCTGAATTTTAGTGACACTCCAGCCAGGAGCCGAACCTAGAAGTCCCAAAAAGTCTTTGCTTCATTGGTTTGTTTTAACCCATGCCTCTATAACCTCCCCGATATATATTTTTATTTGTCAATAACATACATCTGCTTCCTTTTTTGGAAACCTTTTAAAGAATGTCACAATTTATTTGAATTACTGTTTTTATTGGCTAGGAATTACTGAAACGTATAGGCATGTGGTACGAATTTACTAGCGGGAGGCAGTCCCGGATTCTGCTGAAATGAATTATACTGTTTATTGAAGAAAAATCAGGGGTGGGAGACACTTATTTACTATGAAATCTACAAAAAGATGAATTTACAAACAAATCAAAAGAAATGTACCAACTAAAGAAAACACATGAAAAATAGTTTGAAAACGCTCAATAAATACTTTGTGTAGTTCTCTTTAAGAATGAGTTAAGATAAGTAATTTGACTCTAGGGAGGCTAATGCTTTTTAGTTTTTAGATTGAGAATTCAAACATTTGGGAAGTTGCCATGGAAACATAATTTACAGTATCAAATGGGAGTCCAGAGACATAAATACAGAATAAGCGCAAAGGTATTTTGTGTCTACATCCCGCATAGGGGACTCAGACACATAGGATAGGGATTTTTCAAGGACTCGTGGCCTAAGCAGACACACGTCTATGCGAATCTACGCTAAATCATATGAGAAGTCACTTCTGGATAGAGTTGTCCCAATAAACGTAAGCATGCAGGGTCTGGTAGTCTGGAGAAACAGCAGAACAATTTATGAATTGGTTTATTGATAGCATGAAGTCACAGCTTTAACGCTCGGACCTCCAGAGTCTGTGTGTAATGGAATAAACGTGTCTCCTTCCATTACAGATTTCTTTGTGTCTTACTTATTTCATTACAATGTAAAACCGGTGGTTCCAATCACAATGATACAAAAAAAAACCCCAAAAATACAACAAAGCTGGCGGTAGTCAGTAGATTTTGTATATAAAAAACAAATAAAATAAAATGGCACCAATGTAATTAACAAGGACAGTTTCTGAACATAAATATTCTGCCCCTCTCCAGAGTTACTAGCCAAAGGTAATAAAAACATGTTTTTTTCCCAACATAAAAGAAATTAGATGATTAAAATAATGTCAGTGAATTAAAAACGTACATTTTCTAAATCAGAGGCCATCTCAACTTACTTTCTTGACATTTTAATTTACTTTATCAACGGTCAGTATGACAAACAGGAAACAATATTTCTCTTCATCTTCTCTTGTATTATTTTTCAACACTTTTTCTTCCCACTTCAGATTGCTGCCGCCATTTTGGATCTTAGCCATTAACCACCGGACTCGCACCTCATCAGACGACGTAAACTAACCCTAATTTCGGTCAAGATGAAATTTACCCTCCTCTCCACTAACACTAATGGCCTAAATACGCCTCAAAAGAAAAATGCTTATACAAGAAGCCAAATCCCATAAAGCGCTGATTGTTATGGTGCAAGACACCCATCTTTGGAAAACCACACAGCTCAATCACAAGCATTTCCACGCAGAATGTCATGCAATGTGTTCTCAGAAAAGACTTGGTGTAGCCATTATTAGCAGGGATGTCCAGTTTCAACTACTCTACATAATAGCTGATCCTCCTGGGCAACCTGAGCAGATATCCCCTTACGCTACTTAACTCTATCCACCCAACACCAATCAAATATCCTTTCTGGATCAGGTGTTTGCAAAGTCACAGAAAGTTAGGGTAGGGGACCTTGGTGTGGGAGAAGACTTTAACCCAACTCCAACCCCTAATCAGATCCTGCATCAGCCCCGAGATAGAGACTCAATGAGAGCCTTCTCCAACAGAGCGGACATAAGTCCAAGTATCGCGGAAGCAATTACAGAATAGTTAAAATAAAAAATACTCTAGAGATCACCCCAATTACTGTTTGGCTCGCTCATAAAGCAGACATTAGAGGGAAGTTTATCCAAACAGCCTCACAAAAGAAAAGAGCCCGGCCTATGATTCCATCTCACAGCCCTGGGACTGAAGAACAAAGCTACCTTGACTGATCACACTTAACAGCTGAGGGATATCAAGCTGGAAGTGTATGAATTTGTGTAGAACACCCTACAGTTATGCTACGTAACCTCCACCAGACATACTTCGCCGAGGGCAACGAAGCAGATTCTCTCCTAGCTAAGAAACTGAGATGAATTTCAGCGCAGAGTATGTCACACGATCTGCAAACCCCGAGCGGACGCAAAATCTACAATCCAAAAGAAACGTTGTGTGTGTGTGTGTGTGTGTATATATATATATATATATATATATATATATATATATATATTACCCCCTCAACTCTGTAGCCCGTTCTCTCATCATGTGCCCGAGGCACAGATCGTTACTATCCAGTTGTTGAATACAGATATACAGATATACGCCAAACTGCTAGCAGATAGGACGAACAAAGCTTCTACCGACCCTGATCAACAACGATCGAGACGGCTTCATTATCCGTCATCAACCCCATGTCTCAGTCAAGTTGGCAAAAATATTTCCTACTTCCTCTCCCCGAGTCCCTTATTTGCCTTCGCATCCAACAATATCGGGACTACAACTATATTTGATACGAACCATTCTCTGTGCATTGTTACTCTCGATGAATATAATACGATCTTGATCATGGGCATAAGAACCGGGGGGGACGGGGGGGACAGATCCCCCCCAGTAACTCATGCGGGGGGGACCGATAATGAAGAAATCCCCCCCAGGGCCGTAGGAACCCCCCCAATAGAAACGCCGCAAATGCGGCCCGCGAGACCTCGAGGTGCGCCCCGCGTAAGATCGGCAGCCAGGGCAACAGATCTTACGCGGTCCGCACCTCGAGCCCCACTACTTACCTGTGGGAGGGTCTTCTGTACTGCACAGAGGAAGCGGAACCCAGCAGAGTTCACGTGACATCCCATCACATCCTGCTTCCTCTGTGCAGTACCAGAGAATGCAGAGGGAGGCCGCGCCCCCTGCTGAAGTCTGTGAGCGGCATCGAGGAGCAGCAGTGCAGGTAAGGGGGTGGGGAGGGTGTTTGAATGAGTATGTGTGATTGAGGGAATGAATCTGTGAATGAATGAGTATATGAATGAATGAGTGTGTGTGATAGCATGGATGTGTAAGTGCTGGAACCTAGGCATGATGGGACTATGATTGCTGTTAGCAATCACACTCCTATCGTGCCAAGTCAGCCAGTACATGCTGAAACCTAGCTAGCTGCCCCCCCTTGTGTATTGATGCTGCCAGCAGTATGGGGTCTGCACATCACTTACAGCCACCCTGTACCAGCATGTACTGGCTGCCTGGGTATGATAGGAGTGTGACTCCTAGTGTGAGAGATGGGGATAAAGTGGGGATCTGATGGGGGAAAATGCTGTCCCCCCAGATTTTTGGGGGTTCCTACGCCCATGATCTCGATAAATATATATCATTTTAAAAATTCCTAAATATTTCTTCCCATTCCCATTAAGCGGTATGTGGAATCCATAAAATAACTTTTTTACATGATGAGAATATTTAAGGAGTGTTGGGATAAATTCAATGTATTTTCTCCCTGGCAGGTCTAACGCTTAATGAACAAGAACTGTTCGACTCAGAACACACTTTAAAAACACCGGTTCCTGGCTAAACTATATGGAAAGTTCTTGTTCTGCCTCCTAAAAAAAATATATTTTTCTGAAGAGCTTCCATCCCCCCTCCGGCCAAAAAAATAAGAGATTTTCACACGATTTGGAGAGGCTGTGTTACTGTTTAGACTTGTTTTGAGAGCACTAGGGATATGGAGACGGTTGAAACCTTTATTCTGGAGAAGGACCAGACCAAAACCCTAGCATTGAAGCCATAAAAAAAAAAAATAAAAAAAAAAAAAGCTTAGAAAATATTTTAGGTTTTGATGCCAACTACAACAACGTGATTCAGCAAGAATAAACAGAATTAATTTATTCTTAATTGCTCTTATTAATAAAAAAAAACTCAAGCTAAAATGCTTAGAGAGCCTCACGCTAGAGACACAGCGAGCAAATATCTCTGATATAAAAGATATAAAAAAGACATTTCCCGCACCAGTTAAAGAGCAAGTTCTATAAAAAAATTTAAGCGCAGCCAATCAGAGAGCAGCGTCAGGTGCATGCTGGAGTCCTGCGTCTGCCATGTTCCATTTACTTTGGAATGGAAAAACTAAACAATAGGTTTATAAAATATTCGTTGTATAAGTTGTGAAAGTTTAATAACATAAATTCATGAGACGGAACCTCCGGCACAAAAAACTCCAACTGCTCCAAGAGTTTTACGGCATTATTTCCTGCTATTTCAGTTATTGTCTCCTGTGACTTTCTAATTTTACGGAAGGTTTTAGGACTAACCCTAGGAGGAAATGGCTCCGGGGTGGGGGGTCAACAAAAAGACGGTACATTGTGAATACAAGGAATAGAAATAAAAACTTCCACTTATTGCTACTACAAGGCAGGAATGTATTTAATGTATGCATATCTAATGTATGCATATCTGTGGGACCTTGGGGTGGTAAGCGCCCCAGATATATCTTTCCAAAGGCGACCAACTCCATTTCTACATAATCTCATGCAGCAAGCATAAACACGGGACCCCTTTACTGATAAACCCCAGAGTGGTCTCAGCGGGTGATCTTTCATGGCCCAGCGGCTCTCTAACAGTTGGGTTTAAGAATCTGCGTTTTCAGACGCCTCGAGACTCGGCTCTTCTCCAAGCCCATGTGTTATCTGTATGAAACATGTAACTTCCTACTTCCTGAATGCTATTTGGACTCCTGTACGGACATCCGCAGCCTCAACCAACGCTTGCTCTGAGCAGCCCTGCTAATAGTCAGCCCATGAGCCTACATGTGTTTAGAAAGGGCTGTAAAATTCGATTCGACTGCACGACAAGTCTCCGCCAATGGCTGCTTTTCACTGGGCTGTCACGCCATCATGCACTTAATGTCACCAAGAAAGGACTTCACCGATGAGGTCATTTTTCCAAAGAATCTTAGGGTCTCTGCCCCTGCCAATCCCCTGAGGCCTTGTAAATGACAGGGCGGAGGGATCCAGTGATGCCTTGTCCCAGGAGATTGGGGGAGGGGGGCAGGGAGACAAAATGATGATGTCAGCCCTAGGAACCTTGAGTTCCCAACAACACTGCACACGGGAAAAGATAGTCCTGCCTTACCACCAGACCACAGCAGCCCACCAAAATGCCAAATGGCTAATGACGGGTGCTCTTGTCTTATAGAAATGGCTAGGGATGGGGATTTACCAAGATAGTTACGAGTCTTATTTACATAGTTTAGTTCCCTGCTGTTTCTATACACATTATCTGGGCTTTTAGGGCTGTAGAGCCCTGTGATACCCTCATACCCAGCAAACATTCTGACCTCCTAGAACCTGGTAGGTATACACTAGGTCCAGACGTAAGTTACAGCGGGACAGAGAACCTGTGCTCCCAGAATTTAGGGGCCAGTCATGGCGAGATCATCACTTACACAAAACGTCCTACTTTCTAGAAGCAGCATTGAGCATCTAGTTCAGATTCTGAATTATTTCTCATTTATTGCTCCTTCAGGATCGCATGTCACAAGTAATCGCCCGTGCAGGCAATATAATGACTTTACGTCCAGTACTGTCTTTATAATGACATTATGGACATCTCGTTAGGAATCTGAGTCTAATGATTTCCTGGAGAGGAAATTACAGCCATTTCTCGAACCAGAAAACAGATGCCTCTTCTTAAAAGTGGATTTTAGCAAAAGGTAAAGGATAATCATATAAAAATGCAAAAATGGTCATTAATTAATCCAAATCCCAGTGCCCCTCTCTCCCAAACCCCTGATGCCCCTTATTGCTCCTCCAATGCCCCTCTTTTCTAGGAGGTCAGAATGTTTGCTGGGTATGAGGGTATCGCAGGGTTCTACGGCCCTAAAGACCCCGATAATGTATATAAAAGGCAGGAAACGGCTTTATAAATAAAACCCCATTAATCTTCTTCTAAATGCCCCACTCAGTTACACAAATACCCAGCAATTGGGCACAAATGTTTCATTGTCTATGGCAACAGCCTAAAGGTGCATGCCTTTGTGTCACATGACAATTAAGCATTCCCTGGAGAACGAACAGACTACATCTCTACCCCCTGGATCAAGTCCTAGGAAAATACCCCTATGGGGCTTGGTACGTAAGACATCCATGGACATCAACCTAAAAAAAAATAAAGTGTCTGGCAGGAATGTTTTAACCGGGTTCAGTGCTCCTCTCTCTTAAATCCAGTTACAAACCGCTCCGATAAAGCGGGTGAAATGTAAAAAACATTGTGTTCCATTCATTCCTGGGCGGAATGTACACCGTGCTAAAAATACTTTCTTTTTAACAAAAATTCTAATAGAGGAGACTTTACAAATGAACATCTGCAGAGACTGAGACGTCAGAGAGGTGGAATCACAGGAAGGAATTCTTGTCCTTTGTGTGCGCGCTCGTGTGTGTGTGTGTGTGTGTGTGTGTGAGTGTGTGTCCACCCACACCCTTTTGATTAGAATGACATCATTACTTCATGTTTCTTTTGGGGGCAGGACTGAGAGAGTAGAGACAGTCAGAGAGAGAAAGCCGCTCCAGTCTTGCTTCCTGCAGCTCCGCACTGAATAAGGTAAGACTTTATCCCTCTCTGACATTTTACTCTGTACAGCTTTCGTCGTCACAGCAGAAAGGTACAATCTGCTCGGTTACTTTGTTTCCATCCATTATTCCAGCTGTTTAAATAATGTAAAGGCATCTTCCACTAAATAAGTCAAAGTCCTCTTGGTTACTGTGAGCGTGGATGACTTTCATGTTTTCAGCCACGATTGTGCAAACGACTGGCCTATGCATTTACGCAACGAAAAGACACGAGGGAGATTACTTTTCACCTGTGAGCCCTGGTGTATTCACTAAGCAAACAGCTCCAGTAACAGGCTTCTACAGCACGTACCCCTAATGCCAAGGACTCGCATGAGATGTGGTTAATATATGTCCTAGAGGACAGAGAATCTTCTGATATTGAATAGGTACTGGAGTTCTCCTTCACCCTTTGAAGGCTTCTCTTAAGAAGCTCTCCAGTACAGGAACCCAACCCCGTCAGGGTGATCAGGGATCCTAGCCCCGTCAGGGTGATCAGGGATCCTAGCCCCGTCAGGGTGATCAGGGATCCTAGCCCCGTCGGGGTGATCAGGGATCCTAGCCCCGTCGGGGTGATCAGGGATCCTAGCCCCGTCGGGGTGATCAGGGATCCTAGCCCCGTCGGGGTGATCAGGGATCCGAGCCCCGTCGGGGTGAGCAAGGATCCTAGCCCCGTCAGGGTGATCAGGGATCCGAGCCCCGTCAGGGTGAGCAAGGATCCGAGCCCCGTCAGGGTGATACTTGGGCTGAAGGTTTGATTCTTGGGTATAACCTGGGGCGAGTCACCTGAATTCACAAAGTGTTAAGTAGCTAGAGGACTTCCTTAAGGGCAGGGTGAGGTGTTCCGGGTACAGCGCTGTGCACACTCTACACAGTGCTATGTCTGAATACAGGCATTATATATATATATATATATATATATATATATATATATATCCCTCGGTCTATTGAATGATTGAAAAGATACTGCTTTTGGCAAGGATTGGGCTCTCGGATTGTAAGCTCTTGTGAGTCGGTTGGTGCTATGTATATAGAAGGTAGTAATTGGAGTGAGAATGCATTTGTGAGACGGGTGTATGCGGGATGTTTATCACAGTCTTATCAGGGTCTGAAACACCCCCATGCTGTTACGTAGGTATTTTTGGAATGTGTGTACACATGGTGGCCAACAGCCATCTCCTCCCCCTTAATCCGGAGATTTTTTGGATCTCTCTCTTTTTTTTTCAGTAGGAGTTAGAATTTAGGATCGCTAACGGTTACTATGATAAGGTTCTGTATAGAATGCATGCTTTATCTGTCTTATATTACAAGCCAATGGCCATGTTGCATAATAACCCCAGATAGATAACCCCATATTTCGGGCAGTGATTGCATGTTTGGTGAGGCTCCCTTCTAATCTTCCCTGCGTATCAGGCTTTAACCCAATAATCTCTGCGCAGGGGGGGGGGGGGGAGACCGAAGGCTATAAGGAACTATAAGGGCGAGGCTCGTGGAACCGTATAACGTGTCCTTGAACCAACTGAGACGATGGTTTTACGGCAGAATACGACGGGGAAAAGTTCATTGATAAAGTGGTTAGACACGGCCGGCAGTCTGTATTAAAGTCGGATTTACACGGTTAGATCCAGCTGGGTCTTCGTCGGCGCTGTTGCTCGGTTGTCAGGCCGTCTCCGGCCCCTGGCCAAGTTATCAGCCTCCCTGCTAAGACGGCAAACAATTCTCACATCTGATTTTGGGATAGAGGCCAATGGCGGATAGGGCGGGATGTTCAGGAATATTTGTACGTTGGATTCAATACTAAAAACGAGACGATGCTAAATTATAAATGGCAACCGTGACAAGGAAACCTAAAGGGGGGCTTTTGTTATCATTAAGAGGGTGATTGGTTCCTCTGCCTCCTGTGTCCTGAGTATATAAACTATAAAGGAAAAGGGTTTCTCGAGAACAAGCTACACCTTACCTCACCCTTATATCATACGAAACACCAGTCATCCTACATAGAAAATGGCTGGCTGCTACTACACCACCGAACACCCTCAGCCACCCGGTGCGTTTTTTTTTTCCCCTTTCTGGAAAAAAAGTCAAAATGTCCCATGTAGTAAGTCATTGAGGTTTTGAATGGGATTGGTATCCTAGATTAATTATTAATGCCTGAGAATCTCAATCGTGATGCTGTCTCATGGCTGGAAGCCCTGCTTGAACACAGATGACTCCATGACAAGTCACATTTATTAGAAGCATTTGGCTGCCGCCACCAGCGCGTCAGCGCGATAGGATCTGTGTGATGTGTAATTAAAGGGCTAACGTCCCAATGGGGTCAGGGAATTTATTTATCCCCATCTAGCAGCTCTAAGCATTATCATGGCGGCCGCCCCGTGAGCCCTTGGCGTTCGCTTTCTCCCAATAGGTGAATTATTGATGGAGACTCGGTCCCAGAGCGCGTGTCAATATACACAACATAATTATTAAACAGGACGTTAGCCTTACGTATACTTTGCGTGCGCGCATCTGGCTTTGTCCTGTCGAAGGGCCACGTTAGCACATACGTGTTTACGTGTTGGGCGCCATCTGCAAACGTCTTGGCGCTTGTCTGCGCTGCTGGTCTGAACCAAGCTCTCCAGGATGTAAGAACAGTTAAAAGCGTATGAATAAAATGTTGTATTATGTTGTTCTGGGGCAATCTAAGTGCCGGGGAATTAGCAGAAACATTGCGTTGGTTTCCACAGTGACTGCTGCGCATTTTGGACCTTGCCCTGGAATGGGTATTTCTTAATACAGCCCGGTGTGTTGTGTTTGGCGGAGTATTGTCCGTTTCTGTGTGAACGTCAGGGTGCGGTGATCGCGCGAGTCCATTCTCAACAGTTTCAGAGCTTGGCCGCTCACCTCAGAGGGAGCGCAGGTGCGTGGGCTTCGGCGTGGGATCTGCTCATTTAGCCAAATGGGGCCATATTCTGTAGGGTCCGCCCTGGGTTAGAATGCGTATATATATATATATATGCCTGTATGTACCGGTGTCGGGCTCGTTTCCATACATTGTGTAGGGTTTTGAGTTAATCTCCTCCCGGTCTGTTTAAAGATGCAAAGAAAGTGTTTTTACTTTGAGATAAGGTGGAGGGGGTTCCAAAGACCCCCTCTGTGGGGCACAATGAGGCTTTTTGTATGTGATTGTTGGCTTAACACCCCCCTCAGACTGAGATGCAATGAATGGGTTTCTCCTTGGAAATGATTCAATAGAGCGGACGGGAGGGGAGAGGGTGGGATTGTGAGAGGGAAGGGGATAAGGCCAGACAGCAGGGGGTCTCTTTCTTGGAATTTATACCTATTTTCCCCTCCAAGGGGTCTTCAATGCATACTAAAATTAGATTTGAAGTTTATTTTTGGAGCAGCTGCATATTCAATTCACAATCCATTATTATACGTCTAACACGGAAACATTCGCAACATATTAAGTTAACATACCGAGCTAGAGACGTTACTATTACAAGGACTCCGATGCCCCGAGTAATAATCCAGAAACTGATTTTCTTGACCTAATGTCCGGGCGGATAAGAAACTGGCAACCAGGCTGCTCTGTTCTCTGCAAATCAAGATTTCTCTTCAAGGACAGGACACGGTACAGAGACATACGTGCTTATTCACTAAACCATGAGTTACCATACAAGATGCGGAATAGTTCAATTGCCCCTATTAACAAGGGACAGCGATTCTTTGGGTGAACGAGCTCCAAAGCCCCTCTTTCCTCCCCCGATGCCCCTCTTTTCTAGGAGCTCAGAATGTTTGCTGGGTATGAGGGTATCACAGGGTTCTGCAGCCCTAAAAGCCCCGATAATGTGTATAGAAACAGCAAGACGCGGCTTTATAAATAAAACCCATTATTCTTCTTCTAAATGCCCAACTCAGTTACGGAAATAATGTTACGGCAATGGGACAGAAAGACATGGGGATGTGAAATGCCCTGCATCTAACCAAGCCCCTTGACATATAAGTGCCCCTCTTTGGCATGTTAGGGGGTTTAAGAATTACTCAGGGGCCAGGTCGGCTCTCAACAACCAGGTAACCCATAAAAAATATTCTAATTGTATGCGCAGCGCGCCCGCCGCCCCAAACATTTCTTAATTCCTTCAAGACATTATCCCTACCCTCTTATTGTCCCATTATCCAGCTCTGAAGTCTCTGAACATTTCCTTAACCAATTCATGCCTTTTCCACACCTTTATATTTGCCATAAATTTCTTTGGCCAACAAAGAGTGCTGAAGCTTTTTTAAAGCAGAAATGCTCTTTAAACCTCTTCAGACCCCCTTAAAAAATAAAAGCCGCATTCGTGGCAGGATTGTAAAGGCAAATAACAAAACACTTAACGGGTGTTTATTTATACTGGCCTCGGCCCTCTACGGCTTGCCAGAGCAGGAAAAAGCAACTGCAAAGAATTATTCAGAAAAAAATAAAAAATAGATCTCCTTCGTTAAGGAGCCACGCCCTAATCTTTTAGAATATCCATCAGATTCCAGTTTATTAAAGGTGACCTCCATCCCAGCATGAATTTAAAGTGCATACATTTCAGAACAAATAGATGGAAATGCATTCTGCTACTGCCAAACCCACTTCATAACACAATGACTACCGGAGAGAAGAGGGGATGGGAAGAGGAGAGCGAGAAGAGGGGATGGGAGAGGAGAGACAGAGGGGATGGGAGAGGAGAGACAGAGGAGGGGATGGGAGAGGAGGGAGAGAAGAGGGGATGGGAGAGGAGGGAGAGAAGAGGGGATGGGAGAGGAGAGAAGAGGGGATGTGGGAGAGAGAGAGAAGAGGGGATGGGAGAGAGAGAGAGAGAGAGAGAGAGAGAGAGAGAATGGGAGAGGAGAGAGAAGAGGGGATGGGAGAGGAGAGAGAAATAAGTTTGAAAATAAGTTTGAAATCGATCAGCCAATCAGGGAGAAGCTCCAGGGGTTTGCTGGGAAGTTATACAGATATGCAAGGGTTAATACATTTAAAGATAATGTTTCCTAGGGTGGGGTGGCCACAGCTAGGATATCAAGGGGGTACAGTAAACTTTTCTTCACAACGTTACAGCCCAAAATGGCCGTTCTTGCCATAGAAATGATCACATCTCTAAATTACATACATTGTTCCTAATCCGGATTAAGAGGGTGTCCCGGCACGCCTGGATCGCTGAACCACCCTCATACATGCCAAGACACCCAGGGGCTAAAATAATTTATAGCTGTTGCCTTTAAACCTCTAAATTACATCCAACTAATTTACTATGGGAACCAATTCTCTAATGTAAGCGTGTGTGCGTGTGCGTGTGTGTGTGTGTGTGTGTGCATGTGTGGATTGAGTATCTCCATTTTTGTCTTGTCACATGTTAATTTATTGTGGGAACTTGTTACTCGAGGGGGGGTTGATCTGAGCTGCTATTGGCTTTCATCTGTACAATAAAGCCCCTTTATGGATGCCTAATACCACTTTCTCGCAAGGTTTTATTATTAGCAACCTCTAAAGTTTAATGAGCCAATAAATTTCGTACTATGCCTTTTTTTAAGGTATTAAAAATAATCTTTTTGTTTCTTTTTGGCGCTGAAGTCCTTTCCTTCAGAAGCTGTTGGATGAAATGATATGGTTGCCTGCCCAAAATGATCCGGTTGGCTCTCTCTCAGGGGTAGGCGGCTTAGCCCCTTGACTGTTAATGGGAAACCCTCTAATTGAATTTCTAAGATGTTTGGGACGCCAGTCCTGTCAGAAGCTTGATCCTGTATTATGACCTAGGGGCTGTAGACAGCAGGAACCTTTTTCTACAGTAGGGATGTCTATTTCTACTGGAAAGCGCACTTGGCCGTTAGTGATGCCTTTTAGTGGCCATCATAGTTCTGGTTAGCTAATGGAAGATGACTACACCGCTCTGCTCGTCTCCTATTGGTCGCACAATCTAGAACACAGATCTTTTTAGACAGGATATGATTGCTAGGAGCGTCTTACTCCGGAACTCTTAGTTCTAGGTGATAAGCCTCATACATACCCCACCTAGACCACAGACTTTAATTGTGTGGCCAACGTCCGGGGCTTCCAGATGATCCCAAACATCCCAAGCTGGGTAACTAAGCCAAAACGTTTGGGACATGATGGTGTTTTTGACTATGGATTTAACTAATGGACACAATTTCGACATCTTTAAATCTATAGTCCCACTAAATTAAGATTTTTTTTGATTCTAGCTCATTAGAATAGCATGTTTTATGTTGGGTCAGGGTGCTTTTTCCTTACCCAGGTGATACCGTATTGGTATAGGCATTGGGCCAGTGTGTCGCTTTGTAACTCGTACAAACATGTGATTTTTTTTTGCCACAGTTTCTATTACATTGGTTGGGGTTGTTTTTCTATAGGGATAAACCTTGTAAATGCAACACAGGTTATAAAAACACTAATGTAGAAGTAACATTTACCAATATATGCGTAACTGCTTACCTTGAGAATGCCGTAAAGCAAGAAAAAAAAACCAAGGAGCTGCTATACTGTAAAAGTTCAGTATAATATATGAATGAGCACATTTTCAGCTAAAAAGTCACATAAAGCTCCAGAAGATCGTATTAAACAGATACGGAAAATTATTTCCATCTAAAGCCGTGACATCAAACGGCGAACAAACACCGGAAAATGATCTGATGATCTGAGCCTCTTGAAAACCCTTTTAGATGTCGTCAGGGGTTGCTGGCTGGCACTCTGTAAATGGGTTCTTGATATTAAAACCGTAATGATTGATGTCAGCTGGATGCAAATAAACACATTAAAGGCATTAGCGAGACAAAACAGCGGGGGGGATTATCACTAAACTCGTCTGAGCAGATGTTGCCTTTCACCACCTCATTAAAGCCCTTTCCATTGTTCTGTAAATGCGGTTTGTGGATATGACGGGACATGTTACCAAGTGGTGAGCTCACCCGGCACGCCCTCGCCCGCTTCACAGCGTGCGGAAAATTAAGTCACCGCTTACTTTCTACATGACAGAGCAGGGCCGCACAACTCCAACCTTCAAGGACCACATAATGCAACGACTTTCGGATATTCCATTTTGAGCGCAGGCATCTTACTTAAATTCCTGTCCCGATTGCGGCCCTCAAGGACTGGAGGTTGTGCAGTGGGGACAGTTTGATTGCTACATTAGGAGAGAATTAGCCAGCATTTGGAGTGGGTAAGCCAAAGGGTTACTCTCCAACTGAAGCTTAATCCCCACTCAACCTACGCCAAGCCAAACGGGAGCTGTGACTTATGGTAGTCACACCTCAACATCCACTGCATTAACAGATACGAGGTACTCGAGACAACTTTGAGATGGCTTATGTCATTATACGGGGGGGGGGGGAATCAGGGATTCCTGACTTCTTATGGACTACAGGACAAATCTCTTTTCAGGTAATCTTTAACCCCGTCCTTAGTAACGCACAGTTGGGTTAATTAAGGGAGTCCTAATACGATCTTGAAAGCCCTGCTATCGACCTAGTTAGGAGTCTTTCAATCTTGGTCAGATCAACATGAAATCATCCAGAAACGGCCCTAACGCTGTGGTGATGGCGGACAGCTCCCAGTTACCCTCCATCACGTCTAAAGAACAAGTAAATATTTCCTGCGTGCTGGGGACACGTCGGCCGTGTTGACAATTATCGGGTTAATGACACATATCACTTGGAGATTCAGAGGAACCCACACACACACACACACAATGCAATTTTCCATGTGTCCTTTAAACAAAGAGCTCATCTGTTCTCACTGTAAGAGCGTTTCGCACGTGGTTACCCAGAATCCTCAGGGCTGCCCCCAATGAAACTATCGTACGTTGTGCTGTTTTGGTAATTAGCAGGGGTTATTAAACTGCTTGGGACCCCTAAGTGCATTAGTGATAGTTATTAACGTGCTTTATAAGATTGATACGATTTAAGCCGCTCCTCCCTCATTCCTCTGAAGGCTCTGATGTCTCCCTCCATTCCTATGCTCAGGCTTTAAAACCCAACCCCCAGGGTCGTCAGAGTCTGCATGGTCCTAGTTAAGGGACTGTTGGGGGTATATCATGCCATTTTTGGGGATTTATTGAAAAATCACCAAAGTTCTAACTCTAGAACTACAAAAAATGCCCTTTAACCTGTGAAATAATTACAGAACAAGCCTGAAGTCCAAACAGTGAAATTTTGCCCCCGTAGCAAACAGTCAATTTCAGAAAAAAGGTTTTAACTCATTGAGTTGGATGGATGTAAAACAAACTTCCATACACATACACACACACACATACACACACCACACACATATACATAAACACATACACACACACACACACACACATATACACACACACACACACATATATACATACACACACACACACACACATATATACATACACACACACACATATATACATACACACACACACACACATATATACACACACACACACACACACATATATACACACACACACACACATATACACACACACACACACACATATACATAAACACACACACATAAACACATATACACACATACATAAACACATACACACACACATACATAAACACATATACATACATACACACACACACACACACATATTCCAGGCCCTCCATACATCATTTCTGGGAGAGATGACAGATATGAAATACAACTCCAAGCTACTATTAATTTACCCACAAAAATCCGACAAAATTGCTTAGGAAGCAGAGACTGGAATTTCTCCAAACGCAATGGAAATACTCCCAAATTTGGACAAACAGAAATTCTCGAGGAAGATTATCTTCTTGCTAAAGGATGGGGTGAGAGTAGCTGGCGGGCCCCACGCCAGAAATTTCACAAATTCTTGAGGGGTTGCCTACCTCATGTGTTGGGGGGGTAGTTCCATAGTGAGGGTAAATTCATTTTCTTGGGGAATTATGGGCAAAAAAATGATGAGGGAAACAATTGTCCTGGAGCCAAATCAGGAGCAGAGCCAATGATGAGAAAGCAATGACGGAAAGTTGTCTGGAACCATTATATTCCCAGCACCCAATTTATTAGCCCACCTAAGCCTTTGCTTGCTTTCAGTGTAACTTAAAGCTCCTGCCCTCAGGATGCCGCGGACATTATCTACGTCTTTCCGGAAATGCCAACGCTTCTGCAGGCTGTGGCGCTATTAAGCACCTCGATGCAGGCTGTGGCTCGGCACAATGCTGCCTAGTGGAAGAGGACATGATCGTTATTAACGAGCAAGAGAATGTGCGCCGCGACGGCATTATTGTCTCCGCTTTGGCTTTTCTTGAGTCCTATTGGGCTTGCCTACCTTTTTAACTTGGAATACTAAAAGAGGGCACAATATTTCCCCCCCACACACACACACACACACGGACGTTAAGAGATTCCCACTGAATGGTTTCATTTTGCTGAGCTCTTGAAATTAGCTTCCAAACTCCAATAGCTGTAATGAATCATTATGTATGAAGTGTGTGGGCTAATGGATAAGATGTAGCCATAATGTCTACCCATGCGCTACCAACTGGCTGCCTTACAGATCAGTACTGCGACGTTTGTATAGGTTCCATCTGTATCTTGTAGAGTATCGGCTAGGCTGCGGCTCTGGGGCACCCTGGATGGCTGCCATACGAAGTGTTTAAACTCCCTATTTATCACCGGCTAAATGACTCGTGCTATAGCGGCCTGTGCTTTGTGCTAGATAAACATGTAAGATGTGGCTTCTGTACCCAGATTATGATTAATATCTGCCAGTATTCCTGGTTTGTGGGAGTTTTCCTGGAAAGACCAAGGAATGTGATTTTTTTTTCTCCCAAAAATGGAAGAAACGTTGGGTGCCCGGCCGTTGTTACATTAATCACTGTCCTCCAATTAAACCCCCCCCCCCAAGCCTCATCTCTCACGGTTAACAAGATGTCATGAATCGGGGCTAATAGCAGTCGCCTGACCTTCAAGGTTTACATTTTATTCAGAAACCTAAACCTAACAATGTCATGTTATCTCTTTCTGCATTCCAAGAGAAATCCAGAACCAAATGTTAGTTTAGGAACGTTTGGGTTTTAAATAATCATCAGGGCCACCGACCCCCATATATGGGCCAGCGGGCAAGTGATTTGGGGAAATCGCTGGTATAAGGGGTATTATTCAGCTCACCCATCCGCTTAGGTGTGGTGCTTTACTAAGACCAGTGTGACTTTGTCCCCTATTGTTGGCCATTTGTGTGGATTTTTACTTACACAGATTTATAAAGCAATTTATGGTTTCGGAGCTCCTATAAAAGAGGGGCATCAGGGGGGAAAGGGTAACCAGTCCCATTAAACAGGGAAACATGGGATGTATGCCACCCAGACCTGTCCCACACATGATCACACTTGGCCTATTAAAAGGAGCCCAGTAAGAATCCAGTCCTATTGTTCCATTTAGGGTTCCCAAAGCTAGATGGTTACCTAGCACACCTAGTCATCGGCCTCCCATGAACAAAATCTAATCTAATATCTTTTTTATTGGACTAACAGTATTTTGGAACGACAAACGCAGCATTCTGTTATCGCGCATTATTCTGGCCTAATACAGCTACAGAAAGCTTTTAAAGATTGACCCCTTCCGGCGTTGAATGCACGACAGTGATTCCCGGAGTCTGTCTGTTGCGCATGGTTTCTGCCAGAAAAGATGTGGTTCTAGGAATTGTTAGGAAACAGCAGTTAGAGGCCCGGCACGGGAACCGTAATTTTATGATGGAAATTTTACTTGTGGAGAACTGACTTCTCCGGGAGTAAAAGAGTCTTTAAAATACCCCTGGAGATTTCCCCAGGGACACGTCCGTTTGTTATTCATAGAGACCGCAGGGATAAACCAGAATACGTTTTCATGGTTGTCAGCGATAAAGTACCAAATGGTGGCTAGATGGGAACTTATGATTTCATGAAAGGTACAGTAGTCCCACTCGGAACATAGCATTTTCCGGGCGAAGAGGACTTCCAGAACCGAGAAAACGTCTAAAAACTAGAAAATCAGACATTCCCATGAGATGGGAAAAAGATTACCGACAGCACAGCTTCGGCGAATAGACTGGTCTAACAAAACTCAAACTGGGTTAAAGATTTACAGCGAAGGACGCGGAAAACCCACGATAAAACCAACTTGGAGTATTTATTGATTTTTTTTGGCCCAGCCTTGGTTTTATCTACTCATTCTCCTGCGCCATGTATGCCGCCGCCATCATCATGACAGGTTACGTTAAATTAAGATTAGAACAAGAATTTACTTATTTTCGTAAACACTATCCCCGTTTAGAGTTTGTGGGGCCAATGTAAAGCGATCTGCCCGGAGTTCAAAAGAAGCAGGGCCCCTTTTTTTAAAGCATAATTTATAAAAAAAAATTATATTTAAATTATATAAAAAAAGTCAAATTATTTTCACTATTTTGAGGACTTTTTAAATTAATTTGGTAGCTGTTTAGTTTCCCTTAAAAAAATAAAATAAAAATGTTGTGGTGCTGCCATTGAAAGAGCGCACACGTTGTGGTTTTCCCCTCATATCTTCACATGGTCTCAGTCTTCACTCTCTATGGTTACATCGTCGCTATAGTGAAATCACACAGAGCAGGCTGTGTTTCAAGGTTGCCATGGTAATAGCCCAACATCTAGTTAGTGGGGTCATTACTAGAGGTGTCACAGTAGAGTTTTTGACTGACTTTTCTTTTCCCGCGTTCAGTCCAGAAGCCATTAATAACACCGGGGTAAAAACGTCTCACACGTCACTGGTCTGATGAGCATAATCTCAGTGCGGAACACGCCGGGGAATCGTTCTCTCTCTTCTGTTCCATTTGGAATCTCTTCTCACTGAATATTTTCCTTCTGGCGTGTTCGAGCAGGAACCAGGAGCAGACTGCGCAGATACTCTGCTTTTTCTGGAAGTTTTCCGCCGGGTAATTCATGAAATTTGTAACTTCATCTCATATCTCGAAAATTCCCAGACTTCCTGCTTCCCTGCCCTGCCAAAATCTTCAGTTCTTAAGCATTTGATCTGTACCTGGGACGCCAAAAGGACTTTGCTCCCACTTTGAAGCTCCTTTAGCTCCAGAGGGGCCTGTAGTTTGGTCAGCGTCTGCCTGCCAAACTATACGTGGTCACATGAATGTTCTTCAGGACTCCAAAAACAAACTTCTTCCCGATACAATAACGCAAGCGCCTCAGTGTTCAATGGCCATAACCCAACCTCTGAGCTATGGGCAATTTGTATGAAAACCAAGCTATTATCATCTTCGTTTCAGTATCAGTCACCACCTTCTCACACTTGGCTTCCATCCTGATTTTGAAGATGGAGTTTTCTTTCCTTTATGTGAAGCAGATTTAATCGAATGCTCTTCTAAGTTTGCATTAGAAGCCGATATATATAAAAAGTATCGTGGGCTTCCCATCGCTGGGCTGTCTGCTGAGCTTGGTGTCTTCACCATTTCAGATTTTCTTGATTTCCCCCATCTTTTTATGGCGGATCAAATCATCTTGGGATTGTTTCGGCTCACGCCATACCAAAGTTAAAGATTTAGAGAAGAAACTCTTTTGTATTAATACAAAAAGAAAAAATATAAAATTAAAAAGTAACCATTAGCGAAACAGATGAGAAGCGATGATGCCCCCAAGTCTTAGAAATTGCGTTGAGGTGGCCCCCATGCGGCTCAGTCGAGGTTTGTCAGTTAAATGCCCGTCTCGGAACGCCACCTATAGACCAACATGAACAAATGAGATACCTCGCCAACGTGTATAATAAGAAGTAGGACGGAATGCAAAGTTCTGTTCCTGTTTTCTAGTTACACTGAATAATAATTGTTTAACAAACGTGGAATTTGAGATTCGTCCAACAAAAGATACACGGTAAACAAGCTGATTGTGTTCAGACGTGGCTGTCGATGCGTAGCATTCTTGCTTACTATAAATACAAAATCAGAAGTACGCAGCATTAAAATAAACAGACAGCCTGAGACAGATGGATACTTCTTCCTTAAATAATTATGATCTGTTAACCCCTAAACGGGGCAACGATATCAGACAGCTGGCCTGATCCCAATAATGAAAAAGTTCTTGCCAACAATTAATGGGTGGCATGTCCCATGTGTCTACTATTTAATACATGGGACAATGGGCAGGCATGTCCACATTAACACACGGTTTACCAGGACGCACTAGGATCACTGACATGGTCAGGGTTGAGCCTTTCTCTGGTTCCCAGTGGAGGCCAAACACAAACCCCATTCCTGTGGAAAATCAGGTACTTTGGACGCCCTCTCTCTGTACGTTATCTGGGTATGCCTATGTTTGCTGCTCACACGAGCGTCGGCAGTATTCACACCCATTTGGGCACAGTGTGTGAGCTGAACAGGGAGGAGGCCAAGGGCTGTCGTTATAAATGGGATATTAAAAAAGGACACTATCTGCTCTAATCTGTTAGGACGGCCTCTTTTTTAAAGCGTAGTACAGGCAGAGAACCCCCGACACGAGAAGAGTTCTGCCAATCGAGTGAGACCTCAGTATCGTGTTAGTTTGCGGGGTCTTCTCAAAGGGAGAGTTAAGAATGTTTTTTGAAAATAAAGGTTTTCCGTTTTACACAAAAGGACGATGGCGCTTGTTGTAAAAAAATCATCAAACAGAGGAGCCAGGCGTGTTTAGACGGGCTCAGCGTCTAAGCAACAGTCTCGCTTACCAGATAAAAATACTGGCCGGCTTCCGAAGGAGTAGTGGAAAAGTACTGTGAAATCTCCAAGGAGGGACATTGGGGAAATGACAATGGCTGTATATTCCTTGTTTTTCCCCCAAGGTTCAAGACCTGCACGGCTTTTGGAAGCATTTATCTTTCTAAAAATAATCTCTTTTGGTGTTCTCAAATCTGCTTTACGGACTCAGCTGCCGCGGCATCGGTGTAGAACGGCAACAACGCAGCTGTATACTTTGAATAAATCCACATAAATTGCTTGTTATAGAACTATGTGCAGTAGACTTGTTTCCGAGTCATAATGGGGTAATAAAGGAAGACCGAGTCGGGGGTAATCGAGACAGAAGTATGGTTTATAAAATCATAGGCGCCGACGGAAAGTGACCCGCAGGCCTAGATTAAAACTGTATAGTTTTCCTGTAAAGTAGATATTCCAAAAGTCAAGCAGAACTAGTAAACCTGGTAACACAAATGCAAGAATGGGCAAGCCCGTGGTTTTGCAAACAATACAGATTGTACTATGCAATAATAAACCATCAACCAGGGATGTGTCACCATGACAGCAAAAAGATAAATGTATCCAGATACCGCATCAGATATATTTTCCTGGTGTAAACGTGAAGTAAAAAAATCCAGTTACAATTCCTTCCTCGTAGATCATGAGGTTGTTTCTTAAGTGATTTAAAGCTCTTCCTCGGGAGCGTGTGTGCGTATAGCAGTATCTGAATTTCACAGCTTCCGTGTAATGCAAACAGGAAGTGTTACGGGTGTTCCTGTATGTGCACAATTTCCCTGCCTTTAAAGTGCAGATGTGCACAAGGTCAGCCATTCAAGAGGGTTTCATGTACGTTGCTTTGTTAGGAGAATGCTTTCCGTACCGTAGCTCAGGGCTGTCCAATTACAGCACATCAGTCGGGAGTTCAACTCCTGTTGTTGTGTTTGTTGGCTGCAAACTGTTGCAATATTAGAGTTGTGTCTTTGTATCAGGGATAAAGCTTATTGCAAACAGGCACACACTTATAATATCGCGATGTAGAGTCTGTGGTTTGTGTGGACCTCTGGACCTCCACTTGTTCTTTGTTGGATAAAGTAATTGATGTTATTTGACCTCAATAAGGAAAAGCTGTTCCCGACCTTAGAATGGAGATCAGAGACTTGATTTCCCCAGACCAGCAGACTCTGTTTTGATTTGTGTACACGTGCGTGTTCCATTTTAGAATATACACCTCAATTTTAACATATTCTTATTTCACTAATGCAGAGAGACAATAACCAACCAAGATGGCAAACAAGGGACCTTCATATGGGTTGAGCAGAGAAGTGCAGATGAAGATCGACCAGAAGTACGATCCAGAACTTGAGAACATCCTCGTCAAATGGATCATCGCACAGTGTGGGCCCCAAAGCGGTGAACCCGAAGCTCCAGGCAAAGCAGCCTTCAGCAGCTGGCTCAAAGACGGCACTGTGAGTACTTCGCTGGTTAATTGCCAAGGAACACGGCAAGAACCCTTAGGCTCAAGTGGTCAAAAGGTTCTTAGCCTTGTGAAATAACCCCTCCTATTCTATAGAAAACATCATTACCTTTTCTTTAGATTTTAATGAATTGGCCCAGTAGAGAGATCTAAAAATCTCAACAAACAAGGCTTGCACTAATTTTAACTTTAATGCTGAGGTTCACAGGTGGTCATCGGATTAGGAGAAGAGTAGGGCATACTTGGCCAGTAAAGAAAATCCTTAAAATGTAAATGCTCCTCAACATGACTAAAAAATGTTGCTATCAAAATCGATGACTCCACTCACAATTAAAACAAACGAGAAGCCAGTCTTACTTTATTTTAAAAAAAGAAGGGTCTGAAATAAAAAGAAAATATGAGAATTTGTTTAAAAGATTAATCACAGCCATTAACTGGAATACATATAACGGGACATGACGGCTGCAAACAATTGTAAATATTTTGGGGCCGTCTTCCTCATAATGGAAAGTTTTAGTCTAAGAGTCAAATTATATTACAAGATGATACTTAGAGTTTTCATGATTCCAGTGTCTGCAGTATCTTCACAGATCTTCCGTTGTCCTTTTAGGTCCTTTCTACTCTCATCAACTCTCTCGCCCCCAACTCCGTGGCAAAGGTGCAAAAGTCGGGAATGGCATTCAAACAGATGGAGCAAATCTCTCAGTTCCTGAAGGCATGCGAGCGATATGGTGTTCCAGCTACTGACCTCTTCCAAACAGTTGACTTGTGGGAAGGTACAGAGGGGGGAAAAAAAGCCATAAGAAAACTAGAACCCGACCCACCAGGAGAATCACTTGTTCTAATATATACGTTTAATGTGTTTCCGCAGCTAAGGATTTGGCTAGCGTCCAGAGGACACTGATGAATTTAGGGAGTCTCGCTGTTACCAAACAAGATGGGTTTTTTCAAGGAGACCCCCTCTGGTTCCCCAAGTAAGTATCATTTAAATATGTCAGCGTAACAAAGACATTTTGTGCGGGCTTCCCATATACAAGGTGGGGATAGCCACGTATTAACATGCCTCCTTTTTAGTTAAAGCGGCTTCCAAGGGTGCAAACCTTTTAAGCAAATGAAGTTCTCACAACCAACTACTAATATTGCATGAAGGGAATGAAAACATGAGAATTATAATCTAGCATGGTACTATCTACTTTGCTATCGTAGAGGGTCTATTTAGAAGACACTACATACGTTCACCCCTAATGAGATGGCCTTTTAACTTCAGAGAGAACATCAAGGTTTTTAAACACATACGATGTTCACTAAACACTTGAAAGTATCTTAGGACGGACATTGAACAGGTAGCGACAACCGAGTAAACCAAAAGTTTGTTATTTATTATGTGTACATATATATCGGCTCTCCTTTTGGGTTGCCAGATATTATAGCACATATAGCCTTCAATAAAGGCTAATACCCCAACATACAAACTTGCTGTAAACGAATACTCAGAATGTAGCCCACTATCGATCTGAAACTATAATAATAATAATAATATATATACACACACACACACACATATATACACTATAATACATACAGAATTATGCCTTGGAGGCCCCGACCCCTTGTTGAAGTACCATACCCATTACTCAACTCACCCTAACCTGGATCTGCTCCAACATTTCTTTGGACACGTAACATAACGTTTATTTTGCTTATGCCTTTCCTTTGATGTTTGCAGGAAGTCTCAAGAGAACAAGCGTGATTTCTCCCGGGACAAGTTAAAAGAAGGACAGAGTGTGATTGGCCTTCAAATGGGAACCAATAAAGGAGCATCACAGTCTGGAATGACAGGCTACGGCATGCCGAGACAAATTCTCTGACCGCACAACAGCAACGAGCCCCAGGCGAAACGCGTGACAAATTACTCAATCGTCTCCTCCTTCCTTCTGTTTTATCCCCCAGATTTCTTCTTTCTTCCGTGCCTATGAGCAACACCTTAATGGACGCTTTGCAATTCTAAATGCAGCCTTTAGGCTCCACACCACTTTGCTAAATTAGTAGAAACCAATGTCCCAATCCGATAGAAACTAAAACGTCAAGTCATTCAAGCCATCAAGGGAAAATCAATATTTCACATAAAAAAAAACAAATACACATTTTGTTTGAAGCACATGTGAGATGGAAAGCCAGACCACCTGTGTAAAGTATTTTAATGTTCAATTGGTGGTTGTGTTTTCAATACGCCAAGCGTCTTACAGCACTATTTACCATCTTAAATATGGTTAGATTTTATTGCTTATCCGAGGAACCTACACACAGACATCTTTGTGTTTCTTTACCATTGTCTTCATGTAACCCTTCTGTTTTACAGAACCCTTTTAGATCCCTCAACATTCCAAGGCTGTCTTGTCTAACTTTTTTTTTCTCTCAAAATGTTTGACCAAATTTCAAGGGCTTTTATACCAAAGTCTGATGGACTGATAGTTTGGTTTTTCCTGTGGCTGGTGAAAAATCCCGTGGTGTGTCATATCGACACGAACAAAATCACTCAAAGGGAAATGAATGTTATAGATACTCCTTCTGTGGCAATCCTTGTGGCTGAAGTGGAACCTGCCTACTCCGTGGCTCTGCTGTCTGCTCTTGTGATAAAATGCTGAATACATTTCCAAATAAAGACCAAAATAGGTTTATACTTCTGAGTGGGCTCGTTCTGTATGTTCACGCTGCCATCTTGCAGCTCCACGCAAATCATTTCTTTGGTTAAAAAAAATGCAAGTATTTAATATACCAGTCTATAAAATCTAGGATCATGGCAGATCAATTTTAAACCAGGCCTGGACTGGCCATCTGGCACGCCAGGCAAATGGCCGGTGACAAATATTTAACACTGCCACGACAGCAGCAGCAGATCAGGTCCTGCAGTGCGAGTCCGCCGGCTTAATAGACGTAGCTGGAAACTACCAAAATGTAATCTGCAGTCGCACGTACCAAGCCGGGGCCCTCACCTACATCATTTGGGGCTGCTGGACTTAAAGTGCCAAGCCCACTTAATCATGTCCAGTCCAGCCCTGCTTGTGGACATTTCAAAACACATTAAAACCAGTTATGATGTTGAAATGTTTACCTTTTTTAAGGGGAGACAAGATAAGACAAACTGGCTTTGGCTTCTACATGCTTTGTTGGCTCAGCCGGGAAGGAGTTAAACGTAATCCAGATCTGGCTCCATTATCCGTACTTGCGCTCTAGCACGGTGTCTTTGGCCGACTCCTAACACGCAGCAGCAGCAGCGCTCCAGAATAAATATTTACCCCTAAGGGTTGTGTTTTCTTTTATAACTGAATGAAGATTGATGTTTCCTTTATCCCGGCTTTTACAGCGAATGAGAAATTCTTAGAAAATGTTCTCCTTCGTCCTGCAAGGTCATAAGATGATAAAAAACAGTCAAGAGGGAACTTTTTTGTCTTAAAATAATATATATATATATATATATATATATATATACACACATAAATTTCAGTATGTTTTGTTGGGAAAGTAAAACATTGTGTAGGTGGTATGTGGAAAAAAAGACATGATCAGCATTAGGGATAAGGGGAAGGCTTGGTGGTCACTTTTTTGCATTTGTATTTAAATTGCCAGAGCTGAAAAACTTGATACAGATCAGTCCCTAAATCCAATAACCAAGTTGTCTGCAACCAAGTGTCCCCTACCTCCCCAAAGAAGCACAGAATGCAATTGCGGACAGTAAAAAGGCTGAGCCGGCCTATCATAAGTGTAGGCCTCAGGTCAGTCAGGAACGAACGTAACGTTATGCCGGGGGGGGGGAGCGCTGTAAAATTGGGGGCCCCCGAGTGCCGGTGCTCTAGTCTGCTCCCCCCGGCCAGGGCATACTGTTAGGACGGCGCCGCGGTCCGCACTCCCTCAGGCCCAGCAGCCCGAGTCTGAGCGCCGTAATGTGACGTCATTTCTCGGCGCTGGGACACAGGAGGCGCGTGAGGACCGCGAGGGAGCTTTAGAGCCGATCTACCGCCTCCTGAGACAACAAAGGTGTCTGTGTGTGTAAACAAGCGTGTGTGTGTGTGTAAATAAGCATGTGTGTAAACAAGCATGTGTGTGTGTGTGTGTGTGTGAATGAGTGTTACTTCCTGTAGGTATGCTAGCATGCGTGTGAATGTGAGTGTAAGTATGATACTGCGTGTAGGTACGCTAGCATGGGTGTGAGTGTAAGTATGTTACTGCGTGTAGGTACGCTAGCATGCGTGTGAATGTGAGTGTAAGTATGTTACTATGCAAGGCTATACCGCGTATCTGTACAATGATCTTGGGGGCCACAATTATATGTCTTGCAGGGGGACGCGGTACTTTTTGTTAGAGACTGAAGCATGCGTGTAACAATAAAACATAGGTTGCATGTGATGTGAACCCATGTCATCCTCTTTTTGCTTCCACAGTAACCAGTTCACAGCTAGGAGAAAGGCCTGAAGGTCAGGACTGTCCTAAAAACACAGACCTCTTGGTAGCTATGGGTAGCAGCACAAACATACTTGCAATAATACATTTTCAGTTAAAAGAAAAATGAGTTTTATTTACACGGTTTAATTTATAAAGCCAGTAACAGGTTGTGAAGCCGGAGGGGCTCTGTTTGGACAGATGTTGGCCGGGGACAAACACAATCCAGCTGCATAGTACAGCAGATGGTCCTGGGTTAACACTTCAGTTGCCGTGTACAGCCTGTCAGGAAAGCGTTAAGTAACGGAGCGGTTAATGTGTCGTGTAGGCCACATTATACTATATAATGAACAGGGCTCAGGGAGCTAATTTTATAATTCACATAAATGTTTTATATAGTGCCATCATATTCAGCAGAGCTGTACAATGGTTATACACATATAAGCCTGCTGTATGGCCCAGACGTGGATAAGGGCCTTTCAGGGAATAATTACCAACAAATGTAGATTTTTTTACCCCAGAAAATAGCTTCCCAGCAGCCCAAGAGACCCCTCAGAAGCACTGCGTGTAATGAATGATATTAGAAATACCCCAGGGGCAGAACAGGCCACTGCACTTTCCTCACACTTCTGCCCCCCTGCCACGGCAACTGCTTAACAGCCCTGTGAGAAAGTTATTTTAAACTTCAGGTGGGCGGAGATTTACTTATCCCCACCTACTTCCGCTACTCACTAGCCCCACCCAGCGGTCCCCACCACTTTCTGGCTCCCATAACAAAGAGGGGGGAATCTAAGGGAGCTGTTAGTACGTTCCTAAAATCTATATATTAATCTAATATATAATATAATATATATTATAGTAATATGGATGTGTACATTACTGGCCAATGAGAAGATCCATAGCTTTATTATGGGCAGCCCTCATTTACATATCAGACATATATAAAAATGATTATGTTCAGTATGTCCAGTAGAACTTGGCCTGGCGTTACGTAACGTTAATGTTAAATATATTTAAGGATTTGCTGGGCAGATGTAATTATATGGATAACAATGATATCATGGCAACCCCAAAAGCCCCATGTTCCCCATTGGCCACAAGAACTACATGGGACAGTGTCCCAAAATTGTGACTGCCCTACAAAATTTTGTATTTTTTTTTAAATGGGGCTTTCCCAAGACTTTTTATGTCACTTTGTGCCCTGTTGGTGTATTTGTGTAACTGGGTGGGGCATTTAGAAGAAAAATAATGTTTCTATACACATTATTGGGACTTGCTGAATACCAAAAAGTGCGGGTTGTATGTTGCGTGTTACATGTTACATCAGGATTACACAACATTTCTGGTTTCTTATAAGCAGCCTCCCAAAGACGAGAGGCTCCCCCCCAACAGGAATGGAGGCGACAGACAAAAACTCCAAGCCACAAGCCTCCATTGTGCACAAGGCAACGACCGACCGGGTTCAAGATCTCTTGTAAGTTCTAGGTTCTGGGAACACAAGGGGGCGTCCGAAGGGCCAATGGCCACCATATTATATTATGCCTTAAGGAGGTCTAATAAGAATTCAAGGATTAAATCCGGCCTCTATCATCAAAGATCTCTTGCTTACTGAAACTGTATATTAAATGTATCACTGTAATGTTCCTTTGGCATAGAGTCTAACGCTTCTTCTTTCATGCGCCCTTTCGCAGGACTCCGTTGGAGGCTCCAAAGAAATGGTCTATGAAAATCACCACCAAGAAACTGGATCCCAACAGATCAGTCGCTTGGCTCCAGCCTAAGGAGGTGAGAGAAGGCAAATCAGGAATAGAGGAGATGCTAGTGCCATTAACCTTTATCTGAGCCCATAATCCTAAAGAAAGTGTCCACCAGTTTCAGTGGCTTCACCATATGCAACAAGTGCTTCTTTAGCCGCTGCAGAAATCCACCACCAAGGTCCATGAGCACCAATTAAATGCAGATTTTTTATTTTTGCTTTATATACAGCCGTCTCGCAGAGATGTCGGCATCCAAGTGGATATGGACAGGCACTCTGAAGGAGACATGGGTTCATCAGCCACTTGGCCCCATATGGCAAGAACCGATCGGATTTACAAAAAGAGGATGGTTCAAGATCCATTGTAGGTTCCGGGCTCAGGGGAGGTCTTCGGTGACGTAAGGATGGCCGATGACCACCCCTCGAGTCATTAGATTTGCTTTGTTGGGAGTCTGTCTTTTCTTGCCGTACGGTCTAACACAACCGGGTTTTTTGTTAATTCCTGTCTTGCAGGGCTCCCTCTAAACATCCAACGGGGTTGTCCATAAAAGTTACAGCCAAGGACTTCCATTGCATAAAGTCAGACTTTTGGGTCCATATTAAGGAGACCAAGAGATCAAGCCGGGCAACCTTAAAGGTGAATACTCGTAAATTATAATCCATGGTAGGGGAGGCAATTACAATTATTCTAACACAGGGGGTCCGTTTCAGTGATTACATCATAGCACACGGGGATATCCTTGGCAGCTGTAGAAGTCAACTACCTTGATACATTTGGGTTTTAGAATACCTCTTCTGTTTTTTCCTATAAGCAGCCTCCCAAACATGAAATGCTCCACGTGAAGAGGAACGGAGACCATGGACAAAAAGTGGAGCCAGCAGCTGCCAACAACGCAGGGACCAGCCTTATTGTCAGCCAGAAGCCGAATCAAGATCCTCTGTAAGTTCCAGGTTCTATGGAGTTCTAGAACTGTGTATTAAATGTGTTCCTAACGGTTTCTTTTTTCGCGCTGCGTTTGCAGGGCTCCCTCAGAGAATCCAACAGCATCGTTCGTAACAATCACCACGGAGGAAACCGAGGGCACCGCGGCAGAGGAGAGAACACCTGATATCGTAAATACGTTTTTATTTTTTAAATTATCTTATGCTTAAATGTTTATGATGGGGAGAGGCTACAAGACATCTAAAAATAAAAAGAAACTGATCAAACCCAAGGAAAAAAAGTGTCGGATTTGCAAAACGCCTGGAGGTGCAGGTGAGGCTCATACAATAAATACCAGCCGCCATGGGATAGACACAGGTCTGCCCAGAAAATGAGCTAAAGAGCCTCTTGAACAAATGAAAACCTAGGTTTAACTATCCCAAAATGAGAATTTGGCTAAAATTATGAGACGGGGCAGCAAAAAAAATACGAAGGCCAACCGTTTGGCAGGTGAAATACGGGTCCTTCATCAGGACGATAAGATACTTGGCCTGCTCCCATCTCTCATGTTACTGTTCCTCAGCCTCCCTCAAACGAAAAGGAGACTCTGCACAAGAGAAGAGAGAAAATGAAGTGGAGAGAGGTGGACACCAAGCTCAAGGTTCTCAGCCTCCGACAAAGTGTCACCATGAGAAGCCTGGAACCACAGGTAAGAGGATTCTACAAGGTTGGCGTTTCCGATGGCCGTTAAATTAGCTTTACGGGGACCTCTAGTGGCAACAGAAAATTAATCATTATTATTAATTGATTTATGCAGAAGCCAAAACGATCTGTAGCATTTACACCGTTATTCTGTATGTTCAGCCGCCTTTTTGCAGAGCTCTGCACCAGCCACCGAAGGACCCCAAGGCCATACCCGGAAAAAAACACTGGACTCCCCTGCCCACGAGACAATATTCTTCTGAAGCCCGAGGGCACATGGACAGGGTGGAGGCCAGGAAGTGGCACAGGTACGAATGACTCAACGCATAGTTGTATAATATAAGAGATCGGTCAAGTTGGGTTCTAGACTGCTCTAGTCCTGCCTGCGTGGTAGGTTCAGGGTAGAGACAGCCACCATCTCAGCCGTTTCATCGCCCTTATCCACGTCAGGTTAAAGAAGAAGCTTTTGGAGAAGGATTACACGGAGCAGATGGATTACGGGGTAGACCTGAGGCGTCTCGTGTGTAAGAACGAAATGAAGAAGGCGCTAGTGCGAGATGCTGCATTGAGGAGGAGGAACAGGCAGACCACGAGGGTCGTCTTCCCAAAGTACTAAGGAATGGAAGGCTGCATAAGAAGGTGAGACAGAGGAAAGGAGGATCAGGGGCATAACGCATGAATACTCGCCTTCTAACACTCAATTCTGTTCCATTGCAGGGTTATGGCCGGCACCGCGCATGGTGATGTGATAAACGGGGCCAGACGTTAACACCCGTACACCGAGCAGGGTGATCCTCAGCCACCCACACAGTATTATTCTTAGGCTAGGTTTGGTTAATCAGGTAGATTAATTACTTTGTTAATAGAATAAGATTTAACTCTTATCGCCGTGTATTTGAACCGCGAGCGAGGAATGTTTTCTGGAGCGATCAGGTGAAACAATCTCAGCCAGTCAGAGGCTCCCTCACAGATAAAAAGCCGTAAATGCTGTGAGGTACCCTGCCATTGGCTGTAGTCCCAGTTTATTGAACCTCACATGTACTGTAGTATGTACAAGGCTGCAGTAACATGTCACCATGTTGTTTTATCCACATCTACACATTTGCACTTCTGCGTTTCCCACAAAAGTTTATATTATTAAAAGTGGAAATTTTCCCCCAAAAAAACATTTATAACAATGGACAGAACACGAAAAGGTATTACTAGTGCTTTTGTCAACAAGATAAAGTCTAGGTAGTTTTATCGATTAAATAGATCAGAATCAATAAGGGTTAAGCCAGGAGATCTTGTTTCATAGAATTTAGAGTAAGAATGATGACATCATCGCGCAGGATAACCTCTGCCGCTGCGCACAAGTGTTCAGAAGAGCCGCTAACCAAATAACAACGCACACAAAGCAAACGTTGCACTTTGCCCTGCGGCGCTGGTTTATCTTCACGATTACAGATCCATGCTTTACCCATAAAACAAGTCTTGGACAGCCTATTAACCCCTTGATCACGACTGTCCAGCCTTTAAAGACTGACTCAATTTAACTCTAATTGTTGATATTTTTGTATTGCATTAAACACTGTTATCAGGCATGAGATTGTAAATTTTTTTTGTACTAATGCACCAGGAAATGAGGATAGTAACTATGGGAACAGAACGGTTAAACTTGGGACTTCTACCTTAAAGTTCATGAGACTTGGCAGATATGTTCTAACGTGTAGGATTTATGTTGGAGTAATGGTGGGAGAGGATTGCTCCAGGAGGGATGGAAGCTACTGGCGTAAAGGGCTGTTTTTCAAAGGTCTGCCCTGGTTGGCAGCGAGGGTCGCCAACTACCAAGGAAGAGAAACGCGTCTGGGATCAGCCACAGGTGGTGGAGTTTGGTCTCCTGCTCCTCGTCCTGAGACCAGATGGATACGGACTCACAGAGGAGGAAGAGGTCAACTCAACCTCTTGAGTCTCAGACTCCAAACCCAAGAGCTTCCCATGCAGGGTTCCTACTCCTTAAAAAAATACTGCCCTCTCCATGGCTTCCTTGGGGTTATTAAAGGACGAGAAGCCCACAGGAACATCCACGCTCACAGAGTGAGGAGGAGGCAGAGATGGGGAACACGAAGGCCATGTTTACCAACAGATAGAGCGAGTGGGTGATTCTCGGGCCTCTGGGCAGCCATTAACAGCTGTCCTGCCCTGGTTCCCGCTCAGGGCCAGTAATGGGTTGAATAATAATCACTCGGCTAAATGAGGTAAACCCCCTAAGAAGCCCTCCAGAGGTGATGCATTTTTAGGTTTCCCCAGAAGGTGCAGAGAGACATTTACCACCTCCGAGAAGACACTAGTCATCAATCAACACCCTTTAACAGTGACACATAGCTCTATCATGATGTATCGGGGAGGAGAGCACAAAGATGGCTTATCATAAACCTTAAAAGCTAATTTTCAAACATTTTTTTCTGTGCTATATATGCTTAAAACCCCCGAAGCTAGAACCCTACCAGCTAGAACCCGGCTGTGGCCGGTCTTTTGTCTCTGAATAGAAATCAGACATTCCTTGGTGTCTCACGTACTTTAAAAGGGACTCTCCAGCTCTAAACTGAGTAGATGGAATCCTTTTAATTGTAAAAATTCAAGATCCAGTTAAGAATCCATTAGATTAGATACATATTTAATTATTAAATGTAAAAGATAAAAAACAAAGATCCTATCATCCCTTCCATGGAGATGGGAGCTCCCAAGATGCACAGCTCTGTCCCAATATCCGAGTCAGCAGGGTGTCTTGTTTTGGGGTGTGAAACAAGGTGCGTCTAACACGTCTCCAAATAAAGGGTGTTCACCTCAAACTAAATGAGGAAACGTGGTGGACCAGATATCCCTAAATAATTAACCCTTCAACCACAGTCACCGGCAGAACCTCTATTTGAAGGTTCACCATCCCTAACAGAGCTTGTTAGATTATCTCAAACATTGCGGATTTCCAGGGTTGAGTAGGGTAGGTAAGAACGAGAAGCCATCGCTACTCACGTTCCTGCAGAACCTTTTTCAAACTCCCGGGTTCTTAGGATATTGTCACAAGATCACGAAACTACCTCAGAGTCAACAAAAATCTACCCCTCATTCCCAAACCATCACAACCACAACAGGCAAATGCGGGAGGAACCCGTGTTTTTTTCCTCCATCCTTCTGTTTCCAGTCTTTGTGGGTAGGTTCTCGGTGTTTCCTGGTGGCCTAACTCAGCCTTGTCCATCGTTATACCGTTAAGGGGCCACATACCGTTGAGGAGGATCTTGGTTCTGTACCCAATCAGACTTAACAGAGTTAACCTGAGCTAACCTAGGGGTTGGTCATTAAGGAGGAAGTAATAAAAATCACTGTGGCCCACCGATTAGAAGCCCATGATCTAGCGAATAGAAGCACAGAGGTCTTCAGATTGATGTCTGTCCCATAGGTACCTTGGGCACCAAAATACAATGTTATATACTCGGGAATCTGACAAAATAATGGTAAGTATCAGGGTCCCAATCCAATCCAAACCAAGGACACGTCTTTATATTGGTGGGAAAAAGCTTGCTAGTGTCGTAGAGACATAATGGAAAGACAATGAAACAAGCCATCCGGCGAACAGCAGGGGTGGTTTTCAGCTGAGTCACGCTAGGTTTACGACCTGGTTCTTTGAAGGGAGAACCTGGCAAGGATTGCAGGTGAAGAACAACGGTGTCTCACCTTGTAACCCACTATAGACTCAAGAGTGAACCCCAGACCTTATGGGATGTTGTGGACCTGCGCATGCGCAACACTGAGTGACATCCCACCTGGAACCTTTCTAAAATCGTTTTAAAACCTAGTCGTGTGTGAGACCAAGGAGAGGAGGTCAAACACAAGAAAGGTATATGTGCAGATACATATATATATATATCCCTAAAGTATAAAAAAATCAAATCAGTCGCTGGTCTCGTCTTAGAATCAGGAGCCGTATGTCTATCCCATGCACGTTTAAATCCCCTCACTGTATTTACCGCTACCACTTCTGCTGAAAGGCTGTTCCACTTATCTACCACCCACTCAGATAAGACTTCCTTAGGTCCAACTAAACCCCCAAACCTCTAGTTTTAGGTTATGATCTCCTGACCTTCTCTTCGGTTCAAATCTCTTCCCAGTTGTAACATAGAATTACAATCAGGTGGGCAAAAAGATTAAATTCATCGTCTCGATGAAAATAGATGTTTTGGGGAAGTAATAGATTTTCTTTTAAAACAAGAAAAAAAACAAAAAAAAACAACAAACAAGAGTCAGAAATATACGGGAACTTTGACCATCAATATAAAGGGGGAAGGCAGAATCTGGAAGCTGCTTTGTGTACGGATACACCTGTTATTCAGCACATGCCTGACATTGGTCTCCGTGTATCCACTCCTTAGCATGCAGGCGTGTCCTCATCTGTCATAAACATACAGAACTGGCCATACGGGTTCCTCTGCCTTCCCAACCGGGCGTTCGGGCAAAAAGCTTCTCTGAGACATTAGGTGCTGCGGTGTGACACGGCTAGGAGGGAAGCCATGAAGGGCCACCTGTGGACAGCCTCGCTGATCATGCTGTGCTTAATGCCAGGTAAGGGTGAGGGGGGGCAGCCAGAGGACCACTTAGGCTTCCACCAATGGCCCTTTACAAGGTTTGTGGCCCTGACATTAGGGGTTGGGCATATACCCAAAGGTGCAAGTATAGGGGACTCCAATCACCTACCCTGGGAAGGATGGGGTCGCTACTGAGCTCTGTCTAACAGCCCTCTTATAGGAATCCAGAAACTGCCCCCATCTAGTCTGCCCGTTTCTCCTGCTGTAATGACTTAATCAGTCGGTGGTCTCATTTTAGATGTCTGTCGCATGTATGTTTACATCTACCACTTCTACTGGGTGGCTGATCCATTTATCTACCACATGTGTATATGTTTACTGCCTCACTGCCTTTTTAACTACATTACTGCGATCTTGCGTGATTGTGCTAATTCACAAATTAAAATGGGTAGAACAGAAATCTTCTAGTTAAATAAAAAAAGAAAAAAAAATTAAGAGCAGATGTATAAGACTTATAAAGGAGGGTTTGTAATCAAACCAGACTGACTTTTATTTAAGAGAATGGAGACTCTGTACAGCAATAAAAGCTTCAACGTCAGAACATTCAAGTTAAAAAGAACTAGAACATTAACAAAGTAGATTTGCGTAGAATCCATGCGTTAACTTGGTTACCCTTCCCCGAACGAATGAAAAAAATGGAAAAGATGTTCAATCATCTATACGAATCTAATTTATTCATACATTCTCGTTTTGTGGGGACATGTAAGGCAATAAAGTTAAAAATAGTCAGACAACCAATCAGAGCCCTGCAGAAGGCTCTGGGCATAAAAGCCACTAGTTGATGGAAAAAATGCTGCGTTCGTAACGAGACATTAGTCTTCATTAATTCTTATAAATACATATCTACAAATGAAAGAAATACAAAAATTCTGCTTAACCATGAGTTCCGTAATAAAAAAAAAAACTGGCTTAAAAACAGCGGGATTGTTCGGCTGTCCGGTTAAAAGTATTCTGTTACTTTGATGTAGATGTGGTACGGTCCAGCTGCAGAGCTGCGCTGTTGGCAATGTGGTACGGTCCAGCTGCAGAGCTGCACTGTTGGCGGTGTGGTAAGGTCCAGCTGCAGAGCTACACTGTTGGCGGTGTGTTACGGTCCAGCTGCAGAGCTGCACTGTTGGCGGTGTGGTACGGTCCAGCTGCAGAGCTACACTGTTGGCAGTGTGTTACGGTCCAGCTGCAGAGCTGCGCTGTTGGCGGTGTGGTACGGTCCAGCTGTAGAGCTGCACTGTTGGCGGTGTGGTACGGTCCAGCTGTACAGCTGCACTGTTGGCGGTGTGGTACGGTCCAGCTGCGCTGTTGGCGGTGTGGTACGGTCCAGCTGTACAGCTGCGCTGTTGGCGGTGTGGTACGGTCCAGCTGCAGAGCTGCGCTGTTGGCGGTGTGGTACGGTCCAGCTGTACAGCTGCTCTGTTGGCGGTGTGGTACGGTCCAGCTGTACAGCTGCACTGTTGGCGGTGTGGTACGGTCCAGCTGTACAGCTGCACTGTTGGCGGTGTGGTACGGTCCAGCTGCGCTGTTGGCGGTGTGGTACGGTCCAGCTGTACAGCTGCGCTGTTGGCGGTGTGGTACGGTCCAGCTGCAGAGCTGCGCTGTTGGCGGTGTGGTACGGTCCAGCTGTACAGCTGCTCTGTTGGCGGTGTGGTATGGTCCAGCTGTAGAGCTGCACTGTTGGCGGTGTGGTACGGTCCAGCTGCAGAGCTGCGCTGTTCCCGGTGTGGTACGGTCCAGCTGTAGAGCTGCACTGTTGGCGGTGTGGTACGGTCCAGCTGTACAGCTGCTCTGTTGGCGGTGTGGTACGGTCCAGCTGTACAGCTGCTCTGTTGGCGGTGTGGTACGGTCCAGCTGTAGAGCTCCGCTGTTGGCGGTGTGGTACGGTCCAGCTGTAGAGCTGCACTGTTGGCGGTGTGGTACGGTCCAGCTGTAGAGCTGCACTGTTGGCGGTGTAGTACGGTCCAGCTGCAGAGCTGCGCTGTTGGCGGTGTGGTACGGTCCAGCTGTAGAGCTGCACTGTTGGCGGTGTGGTACGGTCCAGCTGTACAGCTGCGCTGTTGGCGGTGTGGTACGGTCCAGCTGTAGAGCTGCACTGTTGGCGGTGTGGTACGGTCCAGCTGTAGAGCTGCACTGTTGGCGGTGTAGTACGGTCCAGCTGCAGAGCTGCGCTGTTGGCGGTGTGGTACGGTCCAGCTGTAGAGCTGCGCTGTTGGCGGTGTGGTACGGTCCAGCTGTACAGCTGCTCTGTTGGCGGTGTGGTACGGTCCAGCTGCAGAGCTGCACTGTTGGCGGTGTGGTGCGGTCCAGCTGCAGAGCTGAGCTGTTGGCGGTGTGGTACGGTCCAGCTGTACAGCTGCTCTGTTGGCGGTGTGGTACGGTCCAGCTGTAGAGCTGCACTGTTGGCGGTGTGGTACGGTCCAGCTGTAGAGCTGCACTGTTGGCGGTGTGGTACGGTCCAGCTGTAGAGCTGCACTGTTGGCGGTGTGGTACGGTCCAGCTGCAGAGCTGCGCTGTTGGCGGTGTGGTACGGTCCAGCTGCAGAGCTGCACTGTTGGCGGTGTGGTACGGTCCAGCTGTACAGCTGCTCTGTTGGCGGTGTGGTACGGTCCAGCTGTAGAGCTGCGCTGTTGGCGGTGTGGTACGGTCCAGCTGCAGAGCTGCACTGTTGGCGGTGTGGTACGGTCCAGCTGCAGAGCTGCGCTGTTGGCGGTGTGGTACGGTCCAGCTGCAGAGCTGCACTGTTGGCGGTGTGGTACGGTCCAGCTGTAGAGCTGCGCTGTTGGTGGTGTGGTACGGTCCAGCTGTAGAGCTGCGCTGTTGGCGGTGTGGTACGGTCCAGCTGCAGAGCTGCGCTGTTGGCGGTGTGGTATGGTCCAGCTGTAGAGCTGCTGTGCTGGAGATTGTGGTATGGTCCAGCTAGGCAACTACCATTTTGGGGATGGTGTAGGTCTAGGTTCGCTTTAATCTTCTCCCAAAAAAATTATGAGCTACATGATACAGGACACCAAGACTGAGTGGTTTCTATGGAGATGTGTATTTAAAAGTATTTTTATATAAAAATGTGTCAAATTATACAAAGCCCTGCGATATGTGGTAAGCTTTCTAAATATGCAATTCCAAAAAAATAGAAACATGAGATTTTTGAAATTCTTCTGGGCTGCCAAACCAGTTTGCAGTTTCTGTCTCTCTCCCTGACACACGGGGGAAAGTTCCTGCGAGTATGTGTGGCGTAAGGACAGAGGAAGCGATGCATTTAAAGGCCTCTCTCGCAGTTTAACCCCAAACCAGTTCACACAATATTTAGATTACACTATTTCAGGGTTTCTGGCCAAAATTTTATTGTCCCGACCAACATCTGCTGGTGGGAAGAAGCTCTGGCCACCGATACTGGTCATAATCTGTTCAACTGCACATCAGTTATCCTAACAGTCTCTACCATTGCTGCTGGGATGCCATTCCATACGACTACTAGCTTTGAGTGGATACATTTCCCTACAATATCCCACAGACAGGAAGGGATTATGGAATTGGAATCCAGTCGTCTTCCTGCGTGTTGCGTGACAGGAAGGACAATGTTTTTAATAATAATTCTCAGCTACGCCTTCTGGAAATTGGAATGCCGAGGTAGGTGTTGGTCACGGTACAAGAAAGAACGTCTCCTCCCAAGCTCTACGTCTGACTGAAACTCCGTCACAACGAAGTGAGTTTCGCCAGGGAGCGGCGGGTGTGTGCGAGAGGTCAGAGCCGGACACACTTGTGCAGAAACGCGAGTGGTTTGTCCTCGGGAGTCACGTTCCCGTCATCACAATCAACCAACAGACTAAAGAGACCTCTGACGCTTTCTACAACTCTCACCAACGCCGCTTAGAACCCGAGAGCCCTGCTTGAAGGATAAATCATCATTGTCATCAGCGAGAACATTGGCGTTAATCATTAAACCACAGAAAATGTCGCCGAGTCGTGCTATTATTTCAAGCCATTCAGAGGTTTCAAGATATTTCTCACAAAAAAAAAAAAACATACACAAAAAAAAAATTTCAACAGAGGCAGTTCTACACAAAACACGCGTCTAACCACGACGTTAACGAAGCAGTCAGAAAGCTGATCGAGGGTCGTCAAAGAGACCAACAATGTTATTAAAGTTATTGATCTTCCGGTTAATACAATAAACTGGTAGCCGTTTACAGGTAAAAAACTACTTTTGTTGGTTACTTTGTATCTGTTGAGAAGTTTGTTTTTTTTGTTTGTTTTTTTTAAATAGACCTTTCTGTCCAAAAATTTACAATTAAAGTCTGCGGATAGGCTGCATTTATTCGACGATAAACTACAGCCGCAGAGTATACAGCCTTATGTCTTTAGCACGATGCGAACGGTTATGATAAATAGGATCTTCGATCTGAAAAGAAGCTCTGTTTTCTACCTCCCCAGCTTGTCTGAGGTCGGTGATCATCTCGGAGACCATCACACAGCTGATTTACAAGGCGAAGGGCGACTCGATCACGCTGTCCTGCACTTACACGCTGGACCCTTCTGAAACTGGAAACCTGGACATTGAGTGGGCGCTCATGAACCCGGACAGCACCGCTCCGGACAAAGTGGTGGGTACCGGGGGGGGGCTAAACCTGAACTATAAACCAAATAGACCATTCCAGTGGGGATCCCAGACCAGGCCGGGGCATTACGCAGGTCCTACAACCACACAGAGGAGTAGAGAACACACACTGTCATTCACTCCACGTTGAGGGTGTAGGTATCTCCCCCAGGTTCCACCACCTCTGTTATAAATGAGTATTTATTGTGATTCCATAGGACAGGAAGGCCAATGCTTTGACCCAACTAGATAAACAGGTTGAGTCAAACCATTTCTTCCCCGCATCAACGAGGCACAAATACGGAGACAGCCGATCATTTGGAGGTGTTGTGTCTGTCCATGTTCACTTATTTTTAAATATTGGCTAAATACTTTCTATTCGCTACAATTTACTGCACAACTTTCATTCCTACAGATTTCTTGGCTGAGGAGTAAGAACGTATTTCTTCTTGTTCCTGCCTAGATTCTCACGTACATGGACAAATCCGTTATCTCCAAAGGCCCCCCTGAGCTGATGAGTCGACTGGCTTTCAAGGCGGGTGACCCCAGCATTGGAGATGCCTCCATAACCATCTCTGACCTCGATGTCTCGGACTCTGGGATCTATGGGTGTAAAGTGAAGATGAACCCTGGGCTGGCATCAATAAAGATCACCATGGTCGTTCAAGGTAGACTTCGAAATATGTCACTTATATGGAACTATTTAGAATGCAGTTTGTTCCCACTTTAACACATTCTTAATACCCCCCCCCGCCGGCAGTTTCCCCATCGAATCCTCGGTGCTGGATAGAGGGGGAACAAACCCAAGGCAAAGACGTAACTCTGAAATGCAGATCAGATGAGGGATCTTCTCCTCTCACCTACAAGTGGGAGAAGATATCTGGACCTGCCAACCCCACCACCCCGGTCCTGAACATGGGTAAGTGACATGGTATTATTGCCCTGTTCTCCTATCCTAGGAGCGAGTCTGGAAATGCGGTTCCCGAAAATAATTTCAAGTTCATGGATTGCTCGGGATACCCTGACCATTGTCTAAATGATCGTACGGTACTCTAGTAGCCGGCGGGGAACACCGCGGTACATACATCCAGAATGTTTTTTCTTAACCAATCTCATCTTTCGTTGACTTGCAGCTCCCATGAGCGGTGACCTTTTAATCAAAAACATCTCCGAGGCATACTCTGGAACCTACCAGTGCACGGTGGGGAATACCGTGGGGGTCGGTCAGTGCAAGGTGGACCTCTCGGCATCATCCAGTGAGTCTCCCATTACACCTATTTTAGGATATTCTATGACGTGCAAAGTTCCAATCTTGGATTCGGACCAAATTACCGATTGTATAAACTGAACATTGGCGTAGCAAACGACGAAAAAAGGTTGAAAAGCAACTTTAAATTGTTACCGGTTAAGCTTTGTAATATTTATACAGACATTTAGTGCAAACTAGGAGCGCCCCCTGCTGTCTAACGAAATAAAGCATCTTAAGGAGGAATTGCGGATCCTTAAAATTAGCCACTTAGTCATGTGTAATAAATGTAGGAAACACCACGTATTTATGATTTTGCCTTTTTTAAATTATCATGGGTGGACCCAGCAGTATTTTTTTTTTTTTTTTTTTTTTTTTTAAACGGGGTTGGAAGGCTTCATGAAAAGAAAAGTTAAAGGTTGCAACCGTCTTAAACGTGACCCTTCCTAGTGCAATATATACGAAAAGCAGCTTGAACATGTTTGTGCCTCACAGGCTTCCTGAACGTATCCTCTTCTTTTCCGGATTAGGTAACAGAGCCGGGATCATCGCTGGGGCAGTTATAGGGGCTCTTCTGCTTCTCCTGCTCCTCTTACTGCTTATCTGGTGCATTATCTGCTGCTGTAACAAGAGGCGCTACGAAAAGGAGCTGGCCAACGACATCAGGTAATTGCCCGCTGTATATAAAGCACACCTTTCCTGAGAACCATCACATTTAAAGGTGACCTTCTACCCAATCTAACCCAACACGGCATTAAAGACATTATCCATGTTTCCCAGAAATAATTCAGTCATGTAAAATATATATATATAATATATACCGGTGTATATATATTTATATTGCAGGGAGCACTTGTCACATAACGCAAGAGCAGGCGCGGATAAGATTTTATAGGAACAGAAAGAAGCTTCATACAGTTTTTTTAGCATCTTTATAATTCAAATACCATTTTATTTCCGCGGAAAATATAAAAGTGCCGCGAAGAGCAGGCACGGACGCATATGACACAGTGTATGATCCTATTAGAGAATGCAAGGTGGCACGTTGTATGGGTTAAATGGCTAGCAGAATGCACAGGTGTAATTTCCTAACTAAAAAAGCCATTGTCCGCCACTATTAAGACCAAGCTGTAGACATGGGCTTATGATCTTCGAGTTGTGTAATCATTTTTTGTATGTTCGTGCCCACAGAGAGGACGTCCGCGCACCTCCCAGCAACACCAACAGCCGCGCCAGCAGCGTCCGCACGGCCGCCGGGTACAGACCCCATCACATCAGCTACTCCCTGCGACGGGCATATAGTTCAGCACCCAGAGAGGACCCCATAACTCCATCCCAATCCAGCAGCGAGCCAGTCAAACCCAAAGTGGAGAGTCCTCCACCATCACTAGAACCATCTCCAGAACCACTTCTTATAATGCCAGAGACCACGCGCCACACGCCATACAACATCCAAAGGGTTGGAGGGGTCCCAGTCATGGTACCGGCACAAAGCCGAGAGGGATTCATTGTTTAACAAAGCAGGAGCTGCCAGACTTTTTTGATCTCTCTATGAACCTTTCAATGGACGCTGGTCTTTAAAATGCTAAAGGCCAAACTTGTACGTCCATTTTTCATTTCTTAAGAACATTTCCAGGAATGTTATAAATATTAGAGGCGCGTGAGACTATGTGAACGGTCACAAGGCGGTCAGCCACCACCAAACCACCTCCAAGCCTCAGCTGAAACTCTAAGTGACCTGAAGGAAACACTACGCCAAGGCAGAAAACATCTACAATTTTATACATTTAGTTACTAAACTCTTTTACTGTCCGTTTACAAACAAGAAGAGGAGAAGAAGAAACTCCAAAGTAACTCACACTTACTGCAAGAGATCCCTCTGCGCTCTGAAGGTCCATTCTGAATGTTAGAGGACATTATGGAGGTTTGGGCTTCAGCTGTGGGCAGCTGCTTGTTAATTGGCTGATTGAATGCAGTCATTTCTTTTAAGATTTAACCCTAAAACAACTTATTGATTTAAAATTCAGTGGTACTGGTATGGGGGGGGGGGGGAGAGTTATTTTCGCTTTGCCAAAAAAATCATTTTGTACTTTTCAATAGAAGTAGTTAATGTTTTGGGGCAGAAATGCTGGTTTTGCAATAAACTTTTCCACAGGAAATAGTGTTTGGTTAGTCTCTTATAAGTTGTTCTCACATGATAGTTATTAGCCAGAAATCATTGATTAATAGCCTATTATTGATCAACATTCTGGGCTCACCATACCTTGAAACCTTTCGTCCGCGTGCGTTTCACAGGATAATTTCCAGTCCCGGACGGAGACCCTGCAACGCTTTGAGGCCGTTTTCTACATCCCCGGAGAAGTCATTGCTACCAAGTCTAAAAATGAAAGGATGAATGCGTTTAGTTGTCTAGTAAACATCCCATAAAGAGAATACATGCGATCTATACATCTATACATTGAGGTTCATATAGTCATCAATATATATAAGGCGATCTTTGAACATCAGCGGAAACCATGCAAAAATTTTTTTTTTCTGGAAAGCTTCGGTAAAATGGTTCTTGAGATCAATTCAAGATGGAGTGTGCATTCGGAACGGGTCTGTTAGTGACCGTTTTCAGGACAATGGACCTCGTTGCACAAAGAAATGCTCCTAGGAGTTGGTCCAGGTAGCCCAGTTGTGTTCACGGTAAATGCTCAATTAACCGATAAATGTTTTTGGATTTCCAGGGGGGTTAGACCTCCAGCCACCAAAACTCACAGCCATCCAGGCCCTTGGGTGATGCAGCGCGATGGCGTTGGACCTACCTGACCTCCAGTAAACTTGTTGATTTGCGAATTAGATCCCGGATATCCAAGGCACCAGGGTCTGCAAAGTAATTGCCGCTGAGATTCAGATGCGTGAGGTTACTATTATTAGCCAGAGAGACCAGCAAAGGCGCATGTTCATGGGTCAGCTTGGTGGCCTGCAGCCTGGAGGAGAAAACACACATAGCTTTGAGGTTAAGCATTCTAGAAAGTTCTCAACTAACCAACGGAGTAAGAAAAAAAACTAAAAACATCCAGTTGGTGCATCCTTCATTCACACAATGGCACCCAAATGGCAGGGTCAGCTTTCTCATTATCTTACGGTTTGACCCAAATCCTCTCTATTCATACCAAATAGTCCTCGTGCCTGAATATTTCCCCCTCAGTCTCGCAGCGACCCCTGCAGGCGCTCCACCGTAATAACGGCTCTTACCCCTCAAACATAATATTAAAAAACAGGTCAACCCGAAGCTTCATACTTACGACAAATGCTGTATCCGGCACGTGGGACTGGACAGGACGGTCATCAGGTGTTCTAAGTCTTCACCCCCAAGTCTATTGTTACCCAAATCCAATTTTTGGAGTGACTGGGTAGCGCAGAGGGCCGATGCCAGGACGGACAAACATTTGATGGTGAGGACATTGCTTTTCAAACTAGAAAATAATGGGAAGGGGATGACATGAAGGTCAGCACCGGGCATCACAGCATACACTAACGAGATCTTAACGCTAATAAAAAAAAATATACACCTCCAAAGTCACAAAAAAACATCAAAAATTATGATATATGAAAAAATGATTTCTACTTAATGTAAATAATAAACCTTTCACTTTGTCCCAACAAATAAAAAATCTTTTCGTTTAGAAGTAATTTGCTTGTTCATACTTGACGATGGTGGAGATGTTTTGCAAGGCGACATGAAAGGCGTAAATAAAGTTCATTTTAAATTACATTTTTTACTTATTTGCATGTGAATGAGAGAGATTTATGTTTCGGTTTCTGGGTTCTTACCTCAGTGACTGGATCTTACACTTAGGATTCGTTAGTATCTGGTATATTAACTCCACATCATTGTCTGTTAGAGTGTTGTTAGAGAGCCTGATGAGGGGGAAAAAAGGGACATCTGAGCCTCGATTCATTTTATCAAAATATAAATAAAAATGGAAAATAAAATTTTGCATAGTATTTATTTAAAAAAAAATGGTTTCAACCAGGAATAAATTCTAGTACTCATTGGGAACAATAACAAAATCTACTGAGATGGTGGTAGATAAGTAGAACGGCCTCCCAGCAGAAGTGGTAGAGGGTAATACAGTGAGGGTATTAAACATGCATGGGATAGACATACGGCTCCTGAATCTAAGACGAGACCAACGACTGATTAAAGGTTTGTGGCTTTACAGCAGAAAACACCGGCAGACTAGACGGGCCGAATAGGGCCGATCTGCCTTCTATTCTATGTGTTTTCACTTACTTGAGTTCTGTGATTTTATGTAGAGTTGGACAGATCCTCTCCAAGCCTTCCCGCTGAATAAAACACCTGTCCAGGTCAAGGAGCTCAAAACCCTGCCAGGACTCTAGGATGAAGGCCAGGACGGTGCAGTCGAGCGGAGACAGATAGAACATGGACAACTCGAGTCTCCTGTTGGATCCGAGACACTGGGCCACCAGGGCCTTGTTACGGGTCTCGAAAAGGCAAGCAAAAGTGTTCAGAATTTTCCTCTTGTCTTCGGTTTCTCCGCACGACTGCATGTCTTGGAGAACGGAGTCTCTCAGCCAAGTGATGGCGTGCCTGGCGGCTTCGTTGGAGAACTCGTTCCTCAGCCTTTCGAATGGAAAGCGGGTGCTGCTATCGGACAGACCGCACAGGAAGCGGAGGAATATTTCACCGCGGCCGTCCTCAAAACCTTTGGCTCTCTCGAGAGACTCCTGAAACTTCTCCCGAGAATAGTCAAGGTAATTAACCAAGGCGGCCAGAAACTCCTGAATGGTGAGGTGGGAGAAGGACACGGTCTGGTCGGACGTTTGAAGAGACTCCACCAGAAAGGCAGATGACAGATGCTTGGAAAGGTCTATGCAAAACGTGTCTAAATCCCGCTTATCGAACGTTAGCTTGTGTTCCATAACGCCGTGTTCTGCCATCCAGCCCAGAGTCAACACTTCTTGCAGGCTGCAGTCGCGTATGATGTGATTAGACAAAATGTTGGCCACGAAGGTCACAAAGAGCTGGGTCACAGTCTTGAGCGCGAACTCCCGGTTTTCACGCACATACGTGGATAATACCGTGCAAATGATCCAGCAGTAAGACGGGATGTAGCAGAACGTGTAGAGGAGGTCGTTCTGCCTCACGTAGTTAAAAGCCTTCGCCGACAACGCTTTATCTCGGAAAAAGTTATCGAAATAGTCTTGTCTTTCTTTTGGGAAGAATCCCATGATCTCGGACACTCGTGGAAAGGCGTCTGTCTCAATCATCACCAGGTTTGTTGGTCTACTGGTGATTAGGACAGAGCAGCCCTTGAGAAGAGACTGCCTTACCAGACTGACCACCAGCACCAGAACATCTCCAGGACTACGAGGGCTCCCCAACAGATGGCTGGATTTGAAATTCACTGTGTGTACGCTTTCATCAAGACCATCAAAGACGAAGAGAAGATTCTTGGGATACTTTAGGATTTGGCTGAGTTTGTCCGTTAAGTGAGGATAATCACGAAGGATTAGGGCCTCCAAGCTGAGATCTGGAAGAGCGTTAAGATTCCGGAACTTGAACAAGAAGACAAACGAAAATCTCTGATAAAGCTTCCCGTCTGCCCAATCGTAGACAAACTTTTGCGTCATGGTTGTCTTCCCCACACCAGGGACACCGCTGACCAAGACCGCATGCGGTATACGGGCGGACCGGTGGCACCAACGGAAGAGCTTGTCTAGGGAAATGCGTTCCAACTTTGTCCGGACTTCCTGCAAGTAATGCTCGTGTATCACTCCTGTTTCGATGACTTCGTGTTGAGTCCGGTTCCTGAAGCGGTCACCGGAGACGACTATTAAGTCCAAATACCACTTGGAAATGACGAGGCTTCTCCTGCCGCGAGTAGATCCCGGAGTTCGATGCTCCTCCAGGTTCTGAGTTTCCTCCAGAAGTTTTTGCTTGTGCATCGCTTGGACAGCTGGGCAACGTACATGGAAAGAGAACTTGGAACGCGAGCTTCAAACATCGGATATTCTACTATTTATTACACAGTAGGGGGAACAACGATAGTTGTGGGCGGGGCATAGGTTTAAAGGCGTGGCAGGAGGGGACAGAGCTAGTATCAAGCCCCTCCCCTTTTAATCCCAATCTTGTTAAAGGGAAAATGTATATTTTGGAAAATGTACCTTTGAGGTCATCGGGGAGATCAGGTCCATGTTCGTCCAAATCAATCATCTGCAGAAGAGAGTCTAAAACATTGTTTTTAATTTAGTTTATTAAATCAATCAAAATAATTAAAATTAACGTAGGAACAAATTTGGTCGACATCCCCGACGCACCCGATTCTGGCGTCTCTGCATTTCCTGCATGTCGGATCTCATCCAGGACCCCGAGCACGTTGGGATACGGGTAATCTTTCTGAATGGCGTAGAGGCTTACGAAAAGCCCTATAAGCGCGTGTTTTCCAGCACGATGAATATCATCAACCAACTGTGCGGCAAAGAATGTGTCCCCCAGCTGCTCTTTGAGGGACAGGTAGTGCTGAAAAACAGGAATTGGCGTGTAAAGTCACGTGAGTCGATTGGGGAGAAGGTCCACGGTAAGCGAGTAGCTTTATGAAGGTGTAAGTTTTGCCAGAAGACCTCTGGTGACCCATCTCGAGAAGGCTCAGCCCGATGAAGGTTTCTAGTCGCTGACTACTTCAACTCACCGGAAGCAGCATTTACTAACCTCTATGTCCCTCGACTGCCAGTGACGGCTCAGCTCTGTGAGGATTCTTCTAGCGTCCAACAACTCAATGATGTAGATGAGATCTTTCTGGAAGTAGTTGTATAAACTGCGGAGTTTGCACATTTCATACTCGTGCAGCTGGTTAGAAAACTTCTGGAGGTCCCCTTATAATAAATAACATGAAGACCATCAAACAGCAGCACATCGCGCAACGGAAAACAGCAGCGCAACGGAAAACAGCAGCGCACCCCGCAACGGAAAGCAGCAGCGCACCGCGCAACGGAAAGCAGCAGCCCACCGCGCAACGGAAAGCAGCAGCGCACCCCGCAACGGAAAGCAGTAGCGCACCCCGCAACGGAAAGCAGCAGCGCACCGCGCAACGGAAAGCAGCAGCACATCGCGCAACGGAAAGCAGCAGCCCACCGCGCAACGGAAAGCAGCAGCGCACCCCGCAACGGAAAGCAGCAGCCCACCGCGCAACGGAAAGCAGCAGCACACCCCGCAACGGAAAGCAGCAGCACACCCCGCAACGGAAAGCAGCAGCACATCGCGCAACGGAAAGCAGCAGCACATCGCGCAACGGAAAGCAGCAGCACACCGCGCAACGGAAAGCAGCAGCACACAGCGCAACGGAAAGCAGCAGCACACCCCGCAACGGAAAGCAGCAGCACACCGCGCAACGGAAAGCAGCAGCACATCGCGCAACGGAAAGCAGCAGCACATCGCGCAACGGAAAGCAGCAGCACACCGCGCAACGGAAAGCAGCAGCACATCGCGCAACGGAAAGCAGCAGCACATCGCGCAACGGAAAGCAGCAGCACATCGCGCAACGGAAAGCAGCAGCCTCTCATTGTGTGACTGTAAGCCGGTTCTGGGTGACCACAGAGGTCACAGGCTGGTTGTTTCCACTCATGGTCTTGTCTGTGAAGACCAACAGATATGATAAATAATGAGGGTGACATTACAGGTTGCAATAGCCGAGTTGGGAAGTATATGGCCCGGGGTAAATTTAGATGGCATTAAATTCATTTTGTACATTGCTACTTCAATAGCGGACCTCAAATTGTTCGGCAATTTAAAATATTTTTTGTAACATTAAAAAACTCATTTAGATAAAGCGTTAGTACTTTTACCACTGATATTCTATTGTGGGGAAAAAAAGGTTTGTTCGGGTAATAATTCAATGCGTTCCCACAGCATCTCTCCTCACCTGGCGTTACCTCTCGGCCACCTAACTCTTCCATGACAGAGTGCGGAGCGATAAACGAAACCTGATAAAGAATAAAACGATATTTACAGGTTCTCGGGAAACAAATCTATACCTCCCAAATGTCCCCTGTTTGAGCCTCAAAGCCGTGCGCCCTCTTCCCTCCCCTGATGCCCCTCTCTTCCTTCCTCCGATGCCCCTCTTCCCTCCCCTGATACCCCTCTTCCCTCCCCCGATGCCCCTCTTCCCTCCCCCCTCCCCTGATGCCCCTCTTTTCTAGGAGGTCAGAATGTTTGTTATGAGGGTATCGCAGGGTTCTACGGCCCTAAAAGCCCACATTACATGTAATATCCCCCCAAATCCCGCACGTACTTTCTGTGCTCGCTGAGTCCGTCTCACGGTCGTCAGGCGCAGGTCTCACCGGGGGACAAATTAAACTCTGCTATCGGTACCGTGTTAACCCTTTAACTCCCACGCGGAACTTCATTATGCAGAAAGAGCAGATATGTTTAGGACGTGTTGTGAAAGAGCGTTAGTCTCACACTCGGCTTAGAGCTCACTCTCTGTATGAAGGGCAGCGAGACATTCCCCCTTAACGCGTTTTCTGACCAATAGCACAAGAGACCCAGAGGGATCCCGGGATCAACGTCTTGGAACTTTCTAAGCGCGTCAATAATCCAAATATTAACCTTTTAATAAAATAAATAATTTAGCTATAATTGGGCTATAAGGGCAACGGCTCTAATAATGGCCGCTGGGAAAAACAAAACTCAGACGCTGAAGCACCGGCAGGCACTCTCCTTTTAACCCTTTGCGTGTCAGGTGAGTGAGCGGCCATTGCAATGGGTCAGGACTAAGTCATTAATGCAGGACTCGGCCGGTCGGACTCGCTTTCGCTTTCTGGTTAACTCTTGGCCTGCCGCAGGGAGCGGCCGTGTAGGATTGTGAAACAATACCGTAGCATCCATGGCCGAGTTTGGGATAATTTTTCCAGATATCACATGACTTGTTAAGAAACTCGGGGAGGGATGCAGAATTTCCCTGCTTCCTACACAGCGACTATGCTGACGAGAAGCAGAGAAAGTTCCTTCTGCTTTAAACATTGCCGCAGATTGGGTGAATTTGTTATAATAATTTAGCAGCTAGTATTCAGAATCAGTGCGACTGGGCTTTAGTGACCCAGATATTACGTAACCTGTTGAAACAAACAGCGGATGAAGAAGCCATATCGTTACATCACAAAAATATAAACACTTTGTCTCCGGCTGCCGTTTCTCCCATCAGTAGCTCATAATATATACAATATATATATATACACTTTATTATATATTTTATTTTTTTGGTATCACTGGAAACTTTTTTCCCAGGAAATTCGCTAAAAATTAGGCAGTGTCTCTAGAAATAGCCCGTCATGTGACACGGCTTTGATTCACAATCCATACGTGTTTAAATGCCTCTACTCTATCACTCTCTACCACTTCTGCTGGGGAGCTGTTCCACGTATCTACCACCTTTTCAATATGGTAAAACTTACTTACAATAGCAACAAATATTACGCTTTATATGAGCAAACCCTTCAGTGACATTTGCATCATCATCTCTTAACTTAATGAAATAAAAAGTTACCAACGCCGACGCGGTATTTTTAGATAACCTGCAGAACGTTCCACTAACCTCTTACGTCACGGTGTTATGTTAAAATAAAGCACTATTTTTTTTGGAAGTTTTCCATCGCTGGCCACAGACGGAGTTCCCCTTTTTAGCTGGAATCATCTAATTGGTCACGAGACGTTAGAGGAAGATCAGGGGCTGCGCTCGGTTATTTCTCGTTTCCCATACGGTCACTCAATGAATATCTGCTTCACGGTCAGCGCGGAGGGACTGGAGACCTAAACGCAGGACTCAACGTACTCCCCAAAATAAATAAAAGACGACAGCAAAGCAGGTGTGGAGATGATACGATGGATTACGCCCATTTTACTTGCACAAACAGGTAAGTGACCAACCCAGCATAAACACCCGCGATTTGTATTTAATTGGCCGTTACAGGAATGAGGCTTCGGAAACATAAATTAGAATATTTGGGATTCCAATCAATTGATGCTTTTTATTTGAAACACAAAGCTGCTGGGATGTTCCCCGTTTCCGCGGCTGGTGCCCATGCTGACATACCTTATCGTTACAGCGTACGCCGCGGAGCAGACCGCACAGGTCCAAGGGGTCCTCGGAGGATCGATCCGGCTCTCGCCTGTGCTCCCCGATGGGTTTAGAACCCGAGACGTCTTCTGGAAACATTTGTCGCGGAGCGACGAGCTGGTGGCCTCTTTTTCCAGAGGGTTCTCGGAAACCACATACAGGTCCCGGTTCTTCGGGAGAGTCCAGCTCGGAAGTGACTTTACGCTACAGATCGGCGGCCTGGAACTGGGGGATAGCGGGACGTTCAGCTGTCACCTCGTGGACACAGAAGGGCACATGGCTCTATTTCAGTTCCATCTCACCGTCTACGGTAAGGCGTTCTTGGCCACATGAAGAACGTAGAGATAGAGGAGCCCAAAAAATACAACGGCCACAACCATCAGAGACCGAGTCCTCCTGCTAGGTCCTCATCAGATGGCATCG